>JAMXBD010000337.1:0-600000 GCA_024138025.1 Combretum micranthum
TACTTTTGTGGATTTTATATGGTGTAACTTTCTTTACGGGCATGAAATTTGACATTTTGTCCAATTGAATAATAATAATAATAATATCACAACCATCACCAGAAGAAGCATCTTTTCCTAAATAAACCATCTGACCAGCTTTCTACAGTCCAGGCAAAGAACAGATGAACATTGAAATCTTCACTAGTACACACACATGCCAATAATATTTTACACTATTTCCAACGTATGCTTTTGTCCTTTTATGCTTGCTGCTTTGCTTAGCCCCTAAGCTGAATTTTGAAATGTCAGATTGATACCTCGTTTAAGCTTTTCCAATTTATCAAAGTTCACCTAAATTACCCTGCTAAGTGCAATATTCTAAGTTATTTTCATTAAATGGTAAAATTAAAAGAAAAAAAAAAAAGAAAAAACCCAAATAAAACTATTCCCTACTAAAATAATGACAAACGTATCAGTATAAGTCCATGATAAATTTAAATAAAATATTAATATTAGAAAAATGTTTCAAATAAAAATCATTATTTCATGACTTAACCTAAAATTGTCACGTTAACATATCTGAAATTATGCTATAATAATCCAATAAAGAATTTCTTATCTGTACTGATTTATATAATATAAATTCTTGTTATTTCAATTATTAAAAACCCTCCAATATAGTTTTCTTAATAAAATATGTTCAAGTAATAATAATTTCCATACTATATATATGTATATATATATCAAATGTCTTATAACCTAATAAAGTAATTAATTGGACAGTATAGTCTAAATTAAATTTTAATTAAAATTTTCAACAATTAATATTTATGTCACGGTTCAACTAGGGTCAAGGCATGTTTAGTTTTGCCACGTATAACAATGGAGCATCATATGCAAAAGCAAACCTAAAAACTAGTTTATTTAATTCATTTGCTACCCAATTTTATATTCGGAAATCATCTATTTAGTTTTGAAATCTTTAAATGATGCAATGAAAAATGTAGATTTATAAGTTATCCAATAAAAAGCTACTCTCATGAGTAAGCCAATCATAAAAATCCAACGAAGATATCAACTGTAAAGAAAATATCTGAAAAATACTAAAAGTTCTAATACAAATCCAAGGCTCTCAGCTATGCCCAAAAGATGATAAAAAGTCTGAAAATGAAAGTCCAAATAAAATCAAGAGGTGAACCGTAATCCTAATCACTAAGCTTATCCAACAGCTCCTCAAAGTCGGTCTCATACCCCATGTCATCATAATATTCGTTATCAGAACCATCGGTACCTGAAAAACAATAAATGTGAGCCAAAGCTCGATGCACAGTAACGTAACCAAATGCAATATGACATACGCACCTAAACTATATGCAATGCAACAACCAACATTTTATGTTTATAATTTAAGGTGATTTAAACAACACGGGAGTACTCACACACCGGGCAACAAGCCATAGGAATCTGGAGGTCTTAAGTAGCAGCAACTGCTCAAGGGGTTGATTAATGCAGGCCAAATACCTTAACCGCCTAAAGGAATATTCTACATAGTATCCTCGTCTAGGTTTCACTATCGTTAGGCATCTCCATTTATTTCAATCCATAGTGATATGCAACTCAATTAGCACTCATAGTCGTGAACTACATATACTACTACTTCTCACCAAATGTAAATGGACATTATCTCGATATCGTTTGTCCTATCAGCTACTTGTTGAGCCATCAATGGTGGCCTAAGCGCCTAACTATCGTGCTAGCATTTCCTTAGCAAGGTTGTCGCTCCCCAACCCGGATTAAATGACATATACACAATCAGCACATTCAATTATTAGGTCGTCTATAAGTTAAGTCCATTTGAGAATGCCTATCCTATGTAAACAACACGCATGTTACTGTGTACCTGATGTCGAAACAGTAAACAGTAGAGGATCACAAGTAAGACAATAGGTTGATTGAATATCTATCAAGGAAGGTTAATTTGTATAAGTATTGAGTATACAAACTAATGATTCAAGTCACATTGATCAGTCAATATAACGTAAGGCCTTATGGAATATAAAGCCTTTGGTTTATAATTGAGTTAGATCTAATTAGGATAATTAGGCTTAGATAATTTAGACTAAGCCCATAGAATTTGGAAATTGAATATATATTATTTAGATGTATTAGGCCTTTAGAAATCCTAGATTAGGCCTAATAAAAAATTCTCTAAGTGTTTAACTTTTTAGGGTAATGGGCTATAAGGTTTAGGAATTGAGCTCATTAAGAAATATAAATATTAAATTAGTTGGAATCGGGCTTTATTTTGAATTAGGCTCAATTAGAGTAATATTGGTTATTGGACCTAAAAATTATGCTCAAGCTCAATTAGAATTTAATTTAGATCCTAAATTAAGCTATTGGGCCTTCTAATACCCTATATAGGCCCCCTAAAGATATTTTAGAGCTTTTGGGCCAATAGAAATTATTTGAGCCCAATTAGGTATTTCAATATCTGGAATTGATAATGGGCTTAAATATTTTTGAAATATGCCCAATTAGAATAAGTACGGGTATTAAGCCCGTATTATGGAATTTAAGCCCATGAAGCAAAAGTTAGGTATTGTCTATATTTTGAAGGTTTATGTCCTAAATGGCTAGGGAAAACTTGTTAGGATTCAGTTTAGGCCTATTTGTTGGCTAGAAACTATATTGTTGGGCCTAAGGTAGTGTTTCTAGATCAATTTTATCTAATTAAGTCCATTTGTAGGTATTTTAGTCAAATTGGATTCTATTTTAGAATTTAAGCCCGTAATTAATTATTAAAACCCAAAATTATTAATATTAGCCAAGTTAGACGTAAATTCATTTCTAAGTCAATTTTAGATCATTTAGGTCAAGTTGGACTTATTTTTACTATCTTAGCCCATTTTAGGTCATTTTAGCCCATTTAATCCTAGAATATTTAATAATTAAAATTTATAGCTCATGATATTTGTCAAATCCATTTAATTGCCAATTACCTATTTTAAGCCCAATTAGTTAATCAAAACCTATTATAACTCGGTTTAGTATATTTAGTCCTATTAAGCTCGTATAATTTGATTTGGGCCCTAAATTATTATTTAAGCCCAATTTAACTACTAAAGCCCATAATAATTTAGTTGTATTGACTTAGGCTCATACTATATTCAATTACCTAACTTTACAATTAAAAGCCATTTTATGCCTAATTAAGCTAATTTAGCAATTAGCATGCTAACCTATATATATCCAATTTTAATTTAATAAAAAGCTTAATAAATCAAAATATGCCTAAAATAACTAGTTATAACTAACTATACATCAATAAAGCTAGTTTGATAATTATTAAATTTAATTACATTCATATTTCACAAATTTTTCAAAGAAAACAGGATTGGAAAATAGGGGAGGTCTGCACACCGGTTTGTTTTTGGACCGGTTCACCTTGATTTTTGTGCTTTTCGGTCTGGTTCGATTTTTATGTAAAAAATACACATCCTAAGCTTTTAAATCGTTGTAGTTTTGTTAGAAAAGGAAAAATAAAACTGATCGGTTTGGCCTACGCAATAAGTTAGATTCTAACAGTGTTTTTCACTATACATCCAAAAAAGAAAAATCTCGAAAAAATATTAAATGTCCTTAAAAAATTCTAAAATTTCAAGATCATATATACGCTTATTGAAAATCATTTTCTAAAAGTTACGTGCAAAAATAATTACGTTTGATATTTTATTTATTTTTCTTAATAAATACGCCTATTAGGCCTTTAAAAATAGTAAATTAATATGAAAAATTACGAAACCTTCCAGTTTATATCCTAAGATGATATAATATCATTTCCATAAATTTTACATTAAAGTAAATTCGTTTAACACCCTAACTAACATTACATATCATGGCAAACAACGCTTCTACTTTCTGTCCAGCAAACATATTATTGTTTTTATTCAATTTTCATCATGAAAAATCATTACAAAATCATATAGAACACATCAAAATAGATTAAATAATATGCTAATTTATTTTAACCACATTTACACCATATTCCACTAAATAATACATAAACGATGCCAATATCAACACATTTTCACCAAACCAAGTAACACATGATATTTTACATAAATCATAAATTCTAGATTCTGTATTTTTAGTATTACAATATATTAATTATTGATACATTTTACTAATCACACTATCTAATTAAACAACTTACTTGTAGTAGCAAAACAAGCTTTGAACCTTCACTACTTTACTCCTAGGAATTTTGTGAAGCTCTTGTTGCCTCTAATCGAAGATATAAAATATAGAAAACTTACTACCTATTAGGGTTTTGATAGAGGAAAGGGGTTTATCGTACGTTAAGGTTTGTTTTAAGAGAATAATGAGATGAAATTTTCTACTAGAATGAAATGTAAAGTGGTGGCTACTTTAAGGTGCATTAGGGTTTCGTTTTGTAAAAAGAGGGTAGGAAAAAAATAAGGACATTCTCTGATAATATAAAGAATGTTCTAGAGCTCTATGGGTTGGCAAAATAATAATATTTGAATAAAAATTCTGCTGAAAATTATTTAGGACAAAAATAATAATGTTTTAGGTTCTAGAAGATTTTTATGAGGATTTAGAGCTAATATGGTTAGTAGGTTGAATTAACAATTTGATTAAGGTCTTAAGATGTTATTAGATATCAAATGGACTTAGGAAATAGGTAGATTAATTTAGGAATTTTAATTTAGAAAATTTTAAAGATGAAGAAATAAGTTTAATTAAATAGGTGGTTGGGTATGTATTTGATTAAAATTAAGGTGTTGAGAAATTTAGGTATTGAAATTGTAGTAAATTTTTGAAATCAGGAAAATTGGAAAAATTGAGATATTATAACTTAGTTAGATGGTTAATTTGATATCTAAGTTTGATTGATTTATTTGGTATAATGAAATGGGGAATTTGTGTGGTTTAATCTTTATTTCCCAATTGAAATTAATTTTAGCTTAAATTTACTAATTCACTTAACCCTATCAAGTATTTCATTTAATTTACTTAGTTGAATAATCTATTTTATTTATTATATATATATATAATTTTTTTGTTTTAATTTGCTCAAAATTTCCTCTTACTTTCTACAAATTAATTTACATTTGACTACTTAGATTATCTTAGCATTTGGGTTATTTCAATTTATTACCATTAAAATCATTTATGACTGTGAACAAGTAATAATATAGAGTATAATCCATGGAAACATAGGAAAGATCGCCAAAAGGTACTATATTGAAATACATAGAATAGATTATTAGTAAATGCACAATGTATTTTATCTCTATTTTAAAATTCGGGAAATTGTATGGTCGTATTATTAATTTTGATGGGATTAGTCCATCAACTAATTACTATATTTATTTTAATAGTTAGATAGTTGATAAGACCATAAAAGCTCCTAATCTTAAAATCCCTTACTCACTTGATCATAAATAGTAAAATTTTTATTGATTTTTTTTTTTAAAATAACTATACATACTTTCTTAACACTATCTACCTTATAGGAATGGATTCTTTAATTTCCAATAGGTAATTTTTGTTTCCCTGTAACTTTCGTGCAATAACATTTTCCTAAATTGTTGTTAAATCCTATCAACGACGAGGATATTTGGGTTTTAGTAATTTGATATTAATATGTATATATGTATGTATTTTCAATAACATGGAAATTAATTAAAATATGTTTTTGGAATTTCAAGGGATGTATCATACATAATCAATAGTATTTTAAGGATAGAAAGATGTATTTTCTATCTATTTTAGAAAGAAAGAAAAATGACAATTTGGATAAATATGATATTAGGTTATTATGAAATGAGATCCATAATTTAAGTTTTTTTCCAATTTGGGTCGCTCGGACCCAAGCAACCATAAAACAAAATAAACATCAAAATAAACTACCTCAAGTACATCATTTAAGTTTTCTAAGTTGGACAAAGATTTATCATCCGTATCATTGAAAGTGAAAGAGAGACATTTGGCCTGTATAATCCCCTAAATATTAGTCAACCTAAATAAATTTCTCCCCATAAAACCTTTCATTATCATGATATATATAATATATATATATATATTTGTAGTCATTGAGCTTTCGTTTCCAACCCATTTGCTTATATATGGTCTTTTCGCTTGAACCAATTTAACTTTCAAAACATATTTCTCAAAGTTTAAACTACATAGCATAATATCTAGTATAGATTTAAAACATTTTTTTTTTTCAAAATGTTTTATTTTATTTAGATTATGTTGTTTGCTTCAATATAAATATATGTATGATTAAAATGGAAAAAAAAAAGGAAAATGCTTAGATTATATAATTCAATTGATATGAACATTGAATCTTTTTGGAGAAATTGCAAGAGCAATGTGAAAATCTTATAAGAAAAATTTTCCACAACATGTAGCCACAGATAAAGCCTTAGGGGTAAATTTATATAATTTTTGTAGTAAGATAAGGGTAGTATTAATAAGAGAAGCACCATAGATTGGTGGGATGTCCAACTAAGGGATACTATAAGGAATCTAGAACATTTACAAAAAAAGGATTGATATTTTGTTAAAAAAGTACATACATGAATTTTTCTATAATTGCACAATTGCTGGCTGCTATTATGAAAGATTGATAGCAGACAAATTGTTTATAAAGTTAACAAGACCATTAGGAATAGAAGTGTATAAGGAATGGAAAGAAAATGATGAATTAACTCTAGGAGAAGAGTTGAATAACTTAGGAACAAAGATAAAGTTTCTTGTAGATAAGTTAATAGAAAAGTGTAAAATAAATAGGTAATTAAAAGGGGAAATTATAATTTCTATCAAACTATTTATACTTGTAGGCGTATAGATTTTGTTATAAAGGCCTTGAGCTTATTTTTATCTAGATTTAATTCTTTGGGCTAATGTGGCAAGGGTTAGAGAGTTAGCTCAACTCTTTGGGATGATCATGGGAGAATTGACATGATAGGCTTAGAGTAGGGCCCATTGGAATTAGCATATCCAATTCCAACATTTCTTAAATTGACTCACACATACATTACAAACACCGTTGTGCTACCGGATTTCCATTTTTGTAAATCAATTACTTGACTCAATAAAAAACATACACGATTCCACGACACTTAGTGAGGTTGATGCTTTCTAGCTCTCTCACTCGTCACGAGTGTGTTAGAGCCTACTGAGATTGCTTACTCCTCCTCCTTACATAATGCTCACTTGATCATCTTTGTATGTTTGTTTTCCTAGGTTACGTGTAGCGTAATAGTCACGCGACACGCATGTGATCGTTGCATTCAATCCATACCCACACATTCTTAGCGACTCCACTGGGTATAAAAAAAATGGAAGAAATAAAACTCTTGTTTCGAAGAAATGGGTAAAACTCGATGTAAGGGATAACAATATATACCTTTTATCATCTATTCATGCCCTTTAACTTCAATGTGGGAATCTCAACAAAGAAAACCTCAACCAGCTAGAAGCTTAATGCACTGATGAACAAAGCTCAACAATGGCTGACTTCATGTCTCTTATAGACTCTCACAGGCTCTCTTTTTTGGTTTTCTCAAACATTAATCTAAGAGTATAACCGCCAAGGAGTGAGCTGTGAACATGACAGACATAGAGCTTTAGAGGTGAGGCCCCCTTAATTCTTTTTCTTCCAATGACAGCAACTTAGCGTAGAACGAGTAATGCAAGAATATAAAAAGAAGAAGTAAAGTATTACATAGAGGAGGAAGATGCTAGAGGAAGGGAAGAAAATGACAAGAATTTCGAGAAAGGGAAATAAAAAGCAATTGAGCAACTGTATGTATGCTGAAATATATGGAAGAAAAGGGAATAAATGCAACGCCTTCTGTGTGTGTGCTGGATATATGGGACATTGCGTGGTACATGATGTACTAAACTACAGAATTAAGACACGTCCCCAATGGTACCTCAAAAAAAATAATGAAAGGAAAAGAGAAGAAAATGAAAAAAAAAAACAATTAGTGTAGTGAATGATACTCTGGATCATGATAAAAGTGCTAATTGTATGATCATATAGCATAACAGATGGATGTATGGCAAAGGAGCTACCTATGTAATGGGAAATTTATGATACTATATTTATGAAATTTACAATACTATATTTCTATATTCGATGTGGAAGCATCTGGACACAATTTATGCTTTATGGATTAATTACATGTGATCGTGATATTATAGGTCAATTGAATGTTCTCAAAAGAATTTTTCACCATCTCGTATTGATAAAGAAACATACAAATGCCTCCAACATGTAAGATCGACATTATGATTCCATTAGATTTAATTCAAGTGATATTTTTGATTTATTTTATGATTGAGACAAGTATGAACGATGACACGATAAAGGGCTCCATTAGACCCAGCTCAAGCAAAGTCTTTATTAGAGGAGCAAAGAGATTTCAAAATTCAAGACAAGCTAAATCGGGCTTAATTTGCAATGGGATAGATGGAACAAGCTATGAACTCATAAGTCAAGCCACTCAAAAGCAATTTGAGGCAGTGCATATAGTCAGATGATATTGCAAGTATGCATGCTAAGATAGTTCAATTATTTTGAAGTGTCACACCAAACTCCTACATTATGGGCTATTAAAGAAATTAACACATTAAGCAATGTTGCAACTAAGTTATAGCACACATGCGTTGGGTGAGACTTTAGTCATTCGAAAAAGGGCTTGATTAATGCCTCAATCCCTCCGATATAGCCCGAAGAACTTTGGTCATGGGGTAAAATGTAGGCGTATGGATTTTGTTATAAAGGCCTTGAGCCTAATTTTATCTAAATTTAACTCTTTGGGCTAATGTGACAGGGCTTAAGGAGTTAGGCCCAACTCTTTGAGATGATCATGGGAGAATTGGCATGGTAGACATAGAGTAAGGCCCATTGGAATTGGCTTATCCAATTCTAACCTTTCTCAAATTGGCTTACGCATACATTTCAAATGAAGGTCTCAATGGGCCTAGGCCATAAGGGAGCCCACATCTATATCCACAATGAGAGAGACTCATCCTAACCATTGGTCGTCTGTCTCATCTGACAGATGATATCGACAGCTAGATTCTCTATAAATACCCTTAATCCTTACCTCATTAGATTGGTGAAATCTTGGACAAATGTTGTCGCACTGCCGGATTTCCGTTTTTGTGAATTAATTACTTGACTCACTCAAGAACATACACGATTCTATAGCACTTAGTGAGGTTGATGCTTTCTCACTCCCTCAGCTGTCACAAGTGTGTTAGAGCCTACTGAGACTGCTTACTCCTTCTCCCTACGCGATTCTTACTTGATCATCATTGTATGTGTTGTTTCCTTTGGTCACATATAGCGTGATAGTTACGCGACACACATATGATTGTTGCATTCAGATCCATACCCACACAATACTCAATGAGTGTATAGGCCTAAAAAGAAATACTTCGCAAAGAAAAGTAGAGCAATTCATGGTTAAAGCAAAAAAAACATGTAATGAAATATGATAAAAACAGGATTTATAAAAATAAATTAAAGTGTTATACTTGTATTGATGAAGGACACATGGCTAAGGCATGTCCTAAAAGGTATAATAGTAATATTATGGTAAGCATTTTAGTAAAATGTACGAATAAAGATATATTTGCAATAGATGAAGACATGATTGACTCAAAAATAATCTATAGAATAGTATCAATAATAGATCCACAAGGAGTGATGATAGAAGATTCTGATAGTGGGGATGAAAATGATATTGCAGGAGTTTTCTTGAATCAAAATTATTACAATCTTTACAAAGAACAAATAGGGATAAGTATCAAGATGAAAAGATTGAATTGTTAAATAGGATGTTACAAGATATAGAAAATACAATGACGAACACAAGAGAAAACATAGAAACTGCAGGCATAATTGGACTTAAGGAAGTGGATTAAAAGTCCATCCATGAAAATTTTGTTCTAGATATCCAATAATGAAACCCATATATTAGTGCAGAAGTTGTATAGTGGAATCTTGTAAAATATGCTTGGAACATAAGAATGAAATATTTCAATTTAATGAACGGTTTAGAGTCATCAGGAGTTTTCAACAAGATGCAATAGGAGAAAGAATAATGAGAATAGACAATAAGATAGACAAAATAGAAGAAGAACTACATGGGATAATAATAATAATAATAGAAGCAAAAGACAATGTGAACAAAGGAATAAGAGAAGGAGATGACCATGATGATACAATGAGGAGTTACATGGGAGCAGCAAATACATTTCCAGGAAGAATAAAGGAGTTAAAAATGTCAAATCCAGATAAAAGATATGTTATAAAGTTCATAGGAGTATATACCAAGACAAGGTTATTTTTTAAGACACAATCAATAGAACTAGATGTACTAATAGATACAAGTAGTACTACAAATATGACAAATAAAATATAGTACCTACAGAAGCAGTTGACCAAATAGATATATGTAGAAGAAGTTTAGATATACATGGAAATAAAGGAAAGAAATATAGATGTATAAAGAAACATAAAGTAAGTTTTTCATAAGAGAAGAATGGATTGTACCTATGCATAGTGGAATGATACAATTGTGAAATTTTAGTACGAAAATTTGATGCATGATAGGATTAGATTTTTTAAGTAATCACCATTGTATCTTGATCACTAGATATACTGAAAATATTTTAGGATATCCAGCTATAGCATATCAAAACTATTTAGAGAACATAGAACCGGACATCAGATGGTTACAAAAGGGTGACAAAAAGGATGAAATAATTGTCATTGTGAAAAGTTAGGAGGATGTCAAGAAAAGGAAAATGACAAATTAAGGATAGAAGAAAATTCAAAGAATCAGAAGAACTAGAAGAATTCTTAGAAGAAGAAATTGAGTGGAAAGAAATAGTATTAAATGAAGGAAAAATGGTGAAATGGGAAAAAGGTATATAGGATTTTAGAAAATTCATATTTAGAAACAAGCTACCCAGATATTGACCAAATCATCAATAGCCTAGAAAAGGAAGAAGCTTTTGGAGAAAATCCAACAAGGTTTTGGGAATGGAATAAGATAATGTGTAAATTAGATATAATAAATCCTAACTTAAGAATTTATTCCAGGTAATAGAATGTGATAATTTAGATAAGCAAGATTTTAAAATGCACATAAAAGAATTGTTAGAATTATGAGTCATAGAAATGTCAAACAGTCAACATAAGAGTCCCGTATTTATTGTTTGAAAGCACAATGAGATAGCAAGAAAAAATTAAGGATGGTAATAGATTATAGGAAATTGAATGATAACATAAGATATGATTCTTACAATCTTCCTAATAAAACTGAATTGGTCAATAAGATACAAAATTGTTATATATTCAGTAAATTGATTGTAAGTTAGGATTTTGGCAGGTAAAGATGGATGAAGAGTCACAACCATGTATTGCTTTCACTTGTCCATAAGGACATTTTCAATTGAAAGTTATGCAATTTGGCTTAAAGAATGCACCTTCAATTTTCCAAAAAAAAAAAATGATATATCTTTTCAAAATCTAAAGGAATTTGTGCAATTTATATGGATGATGTTCTTGTGTTTTTTAAAAGTGAACGTGAACACGTAAAACATTTAAAGATAGTACTTTCAGAGTTTCAAAGACAAGAAATAGTGGTAAGTACTAAAAAGGCACAATTTTTCAAAAGCAACGTTGAATTTCTAGGTGTAGAAATAGGAGAAGGAATAATTAAGTTACAGCCTTACAGAAGCACATAGTTAGAAATGCATTAGAATTTCCTGAACAAATAAATAAAAAGTAATTACAAGCATTTTTAGGTTTACTAAATTATGCAAGACCGTTTATAAATGATTTGAATTCTTTAGTAGGACCTTTTTATAATAGAATTTCTGGTTTTTTTTTTTTTAAGTCTGTCTTAGGAAACACAAATAAGGAAAATAAAGAAATAGGTCAAAAAGTTAAAGTTGAGATTACCCTTAGATACAGATTTCTTAATCATTGAAAGTGATGGATGTGATCTAAGATGGGGAGAAATTTTATTAAAGAAACCCCACAAATATGGTGAAAGGAAAACTGAAGAATTTTGCAGGTATAAAAGTGTAAAGTTTAAGGAAAAAAAGTTTATCAAGTAAAGATAGGGAAATTAGGGTTGTTGTAAATTGTTTAGATAATTTTAGATTATGTCTATTAAATAAAAAGGAGATGTTAGTTAGAACAGATTATGAAGCTATAGTCAAGTTCTATAAGAACATAGGAAGTAATAAAATGAGTAGGAGAAGGTCGTTAAAATTTAAAGATGTAATAATAAACCAATGATACAAGGTAGAATTTGAACACATAAAGAGAAACATAATACAATAGTTGATGAATTATCTTGCCTGCTAATATGATTAATTTTCTTTTTAGAAAACATGGAATTTCAAAGGAACACAGGATTTCAGCCACCAAGGAGGCTAATGTCTTCTCAAGTTCATAGACAAGCAGCTTTAGTTCTTAAGGAATAAGGTTATTAGAAGTAATAGAGCACCACAGGTCATGATTGGTGATATAGTTCTACCCATACTCCTAACAAATTCTCTAAAGAAGTTTCAACCAGCCCCTACATTTAATGTTAAGGACAAAACATATATTGCTCTCGTAGATGTGTATGGTCTTTCACTAATCAAGACAAATTTAAATATATAATTTGTTGTGTCCTGGCTAATTTTTAACCAAATGGAAACACAAGGTGTCTATGATACACATGCAACATGTTAAATAAAAAGAACACATGAATATAAATTATCACAAGGAACACGAAGACAAATTAAAAGGAAATGTCAAATGTGTGGAGTTGCTAAGTAAAATTTACCAGAGTCTTTTACTGTTGGAATGATGTCCAAAATCAAATTATAAACTACCCAAATCCATCATGGAGACGTTTCAATAACCTTGAAACTACAACAAATTAGGTAAGGCAAATGTTAGGAAAACTAGAAATTTGTGTGGATCCAGCTCTTGATATTTTAGGAGTATTAAAAGTATCATAGAGTATGTTGAAGATACACAAAGATATATAAATTTGAAATCTCTAAAGGAAGAATAGGAAAATAAGATATCTTCTCTTAAAATTACAGAAAAATCAAGCCCAAACAAAAAATAAAGTATTAAAGAACATAGTAAAGATTACAAAGAAGCATTTCCTTTTCAAAGAAGGGAAAAAGGAAAAATTCCTCAAGAAGACTAAGAAAATGCAACAGCATTCATTTTCCTTAAGAGGAATGAATTTATGTTAAAACTTCCATCCTTTGCAAAATGGCTTATAAAAGGATATGCAAAGGTTGAATTTTTAAAGCCTTTTCTAATACTCCAAAGGACAATACGAGAAGAACATTTATGTTTTGATAGAGTAGGATTTGGAACAATGGTAAGAATAAAGGCTTATCCCAATCTTCCATGTTACTCTTGTATGGAAAAAGATTCATAGGTCGAAATGAATAACCATTACCTCGACAAATACTATTGTCCAAAATATGTCTGTTACAATAACACACTGCAGCTATAAATCTTAACTATTTCAAAGGATTCAAGATATGAACAAAGAATACACATTGGCTACTCTTCTGGATTATGGACTCATTATAGAAATTGTTGGTACATTTCTATAATTTATGGCTTAACCCATGGGAAGAATGTTTCATGAAGTATTAGCAGCCTTAAGAGAAATAGAATGGGAACATGATATCCTTGTTAAATATTATGTAAAAATAAAGTTAATACCACAAGAATGGTTAAAATTTAGATCTATACCGGCACTAACTTGGTTTTTGATTTTTCCAATAAAAGGGAAAACTTCAATCATTTAAAAGATTCACAGGCTGGAATCAACAAACAATTTGGAGGAACAATTGAATCTATATACTACTAATAAAATGGCGATGTATATAACAGAAGATCTAGAATTTCATCTTATTGCAACTAGTAAGATAAAATTTTCCTTCTCAAAACAAAACGAAACACTATGGCCAAAATATAAAACAAATTTAAAGCCACTACGTGAAGGCCTTAAAATGGAGGATGAACAAGATGAAAATGACAATCTATATTATCATAATTACACTGAGGATGAAGATGAGGAAATGGAAGGATAGGAATATATGGACAGATTCCAAGAATAAAAAAAAAAGGAAAAAAGAAAGAAGAATTCAAAACAAGTGAAGGGACAAAGAGAAAGGCACGGGCCAGATAGAAAACGGAGACAGGATGAGAGAATCTTGGAAGACAAAAAGAAAAAGGAGAAGAAAAATGCATCGAGTTTACTGTAGCAATAAGGTACTGTAGCACTTTTTACTATAATAGTAGGGTTATTGTAACACTTTTTTTACTGTAGCAATAAGGTTACTATAGTATTTTTTTTTTTTTATTGTAGCAGTAAGGTTATTATAACACTTTTACTTTTTTATATTGCAAAAAAAATTTTAATAAAAGGCAAGTAGGTTTCAGATTTTAGGCATCGAAAGTTTTAGGAAGAGAAAGCCTATTAATATATCAATGTAATATCCGAGTGTTTTATTTTCTGCAATAGTGTTCTTGTAATAGCTATAGTAAATTTTCGTAACTACTGTAACATACCTCTACCATCTTCAATAAAGTTTTTGTAAGTTTTTTTTTGCCATGTTTGACTAGTTTTCTTTATAAGATATAAATGTAACCATGCTTTAAAATTTTATTAGGCCTTTGTTTCGTGTGATAAGTTTTTATAACATGAGTAAACAAATTAAGGCGCCATACTTGATAGTAAAGCTCTGGCTAATTTAAAAATTATATAAAAAGGGTCGATCTGAAAACCATTTGGTGAGCTGTTTGAGGCAAAGATTGCAGTGTGTTAACCTTGTGTTATGATTGGGTATGAGGTGTATTTTCTAAGAAAAATATTATTCCACTGGTTAACTATTTTTATTTTAATTGTTTACTCCTAGCATGAAGTCTTTTTCTATGGCACAAAGATTCTCTATTATATTTTGCTTTTTCTAATGTCCTTTCAACCCTTAAAATTTATTAATAAAAAATTATTAATAAATACTTTAAGAGGTTTTATTTACTAAAATTAATGGACATTTTAAGATATATTGGATTTTGTCACCTAACTTGAATTTCATTGTGACCTCCTGTAGGAAATTAATTTCCGTTCAAATGTCAAAAATAAATAATCATCATCTTCTTAAATAAAAAATAATTTGAAAATGATAAACAATTTATATATGTACATATATATGTGAAGATAATGCAAAGATATAATTCCTTTTGGGAATTGCACATTGACTAAGTAACCTAAATCAAGAAGTTGCTCCTTTGGCATATCCCTATGTTCCTACCCAAGTTGCACTTCCATGATGTAATTTTCAATTTGTAAAAAATAAAAATAAATAAAAATAAGGAACTCCAAAACCATATTTTCTTTCTTTTTTTTTTGCCCTTTTCCTTTTTACAGTAAAGCCACTATTTTGGTCCTTTATTCACCTTATAAATACCGCAAAGCAATTTTATTCTTCTTCTCATAAAACAGAAAAAACCTCCCCAAAAAACCCGCCCGGAAAGCATAACCGTCGCCATATATGGCATCACCTTATGAAGTCGAAGTCACCATCTTATCAGCAAAGGACTTGAAGAACGTCAACTGGCGCTACGGCCCGATCAAGCCTTACGCCGTTGTCTGGGTCGACCCGTCCAACAAGTGCTCCACCCGAGTCGACGAGGAAGGCGACACGTCTCCCTACTGGGACGCCAGACTCGTCATCCCGATACCACCAGGGATCCTCCCTGAGGATGCCACCCTCTGCGTGGACGTGGTCCATGCCGGCCCCGAGGAGGACACAAAGCCACTCATCGGCTCCGCTCGGCTCAAGCTCCGTGACGTTATCGATGACGTCGGCATCCGAGAGACCTTCCAGAAATCCCTCCACCTGAAACGCCCCTCTGGGAGGCCCCATGGTAAGGTCGAGGTTAGGGTCTGTATAAAGGACACGCGCTACAGGGCGCGCGAATCCTACCCGCTACCGTACGGGGTCCCGCAGAGGTCGGAGTCTTACGGTTCCTGGGATTACGCGCCGCCTGCTTATGGTCATCCCTACGGCGCGACAACACGGGAACCATATTACGGCGGTGGTGGCAGTGGATACGGTTACAATCCGCCTCCGCCAAGTGGGTACCCGTACGGTGCTCCACCTCCTCCTCCGCCGGTGTACGCGCAGGGGGGTTACGGTGAGTATGGGTACGCACAGCAGCCGCCGCTGAAGGAGGAGAAGAAGAAGAGTAAGTTTGGAGGGATGGGAACGGGATTGGCTGTAGGGGCGGTGGCAGGCGTGTTGGGTGGAATAGCGTTGGTGGAAGGTGCGGAGTATTTGGAGGACAAGGTCGCAGATCACGCCGCCGAGAAGGTGGAGGACGATCTCGGGGACGATGGTGACGATTTCGGTGACGATGACTTTTAAGCTGCTGTTACTGTTGCTGCTGATTTTCTGCTTTAAAAAAAAAGATTAAAAAAATGTTTACTTTTTGAGCTCTCTTTCCTTTATCCGGAAGCATCGTGTTGATGTTGGAAGTTGGAATCATTTTTAGTTCCTTTCTAGCAATTTTTTTTCCTTTATTTGCTGTATATCACTCTTACAGTGATCATTTATGATCTCGGTTATGCTTATCAAAATCGTATCTTACTGTTCAGGAATCTATAAAGTTTTTTTTTTTGTCCTCAGGAATCTATAAAGTTAAAAGAACCCTGTAAAATCGCAAACATTGTTATTCATCTAAATTTATAATTGTTTCTAAAATTTAATTTGATATTTATTTTATTGATAAAAAACTCATAAATCACAACTTATATACAATATGTAAGTAACTCACGGTTTTAACTAATAACATGACATGTTGTGATAATGCTTAAATATGGGACCATTTGGCTTGTCGTTTGGTTTTGATATTTTATTTTTATTATTTTTAAAATAAAATGTTTATTAAAAAAATATAAAAACATATAATTTTATTTATAAATCAATATAATATTAAATAAAAAAAGATATAAATCATCATATAAAATATAAATAAAATTGGATACATATAAATCAAATTACTTTATTATCTTAATTTCTCCGAAAGACTCTCTCATCGGACTCGAGATTGATATTGCTGGCAATGGCATGTGTGGACTCGTTATCTTTGCAAGTCATTGCCAGTCACGATCTATAACCATACAATCCATACTACAATGTATGTATGCCCGTCGAATCAAATTTGAATCCTATGATTTTTAATTTCTTTTAATTTATATTTTTTGAAATTACCTAAAAATAGAAATATCAGATAGCATTATTATGATATCATCTTATTTGTTTTGATCTTGAATATTAATGATACTAAGAATAATTTTAAAAATTATAAATTAAGAAAAGATTAAAAAATTATAAATAAAAATATAGAAGAAATTAATATTATTGGCTAGAAAATATAAATTTAAAAAATAAATATTGGTAGGTGTACCTCAACCCACCAATCACATCAAGATATGTGGACGAGAACTTTTGATTTCCATCATATTTTTTAAATGCCTCAAAGTCCACGTTTTTATTATTTATAAAAAGCTATCATGATTGTCTTGATATGAACTTGAATCATTGAATAAGTCATCTGATCTCTTTAAGGACTAATAGGTATTTTTTTATTTATGTTATTGTGCAACCTAATTGTAAGAATGATAATTATTATATTAGAATGATGTATGTAGAAGACAGACATAAAATAATTCATTAAAAGGAAATGAAATGATGTTGGCCCAAAAAAAAAAAAAAAGGAAATGAAGCTAAAAGAAAGTCAAAGGGTATAAATAAAAATCAGATTAAGGAATCTTTTACTCATGATGCCGGGCAACGAACCGTCTGTGGCCGGCTTGTATGTGCAGTTTTTCATGCGAGATGGCCCAGCTCATTTGCCTTTCCCAAGCTGAATTTTTGTCTGTGCTCATGTTGGGCTGGCCTATCACTATTTTGTGTTTGAACCAGCCTTGAAATCCTGCCGGCCCAAGAGCTGACTAAAAATTTCCCAGTTTGGTGTCTCATAAAAAAAAAATAAATAATAATTAATCAATTAGCTAATTAATTAATGTGTGACTTTTTGTTTTCTTCGGAAAATAATTAATGTGTTACTTTTCTTTTCTCGCAATTTGATATAGATTTTGACGTTATAGTTAGAGGTGAGCAGGTTCATAATGAATTGGACATGAAGTTTTACATGTACTCTATCCTATAAAGTACAACATACGAAGTTTTGTACTTGGAACCTACTATTTAGCACATTGTATTCATTTTATTACTTGTAAAACTCAGAAAGTATAAGGTATCCTATGAAATATGTATTTTTTTTCCTAGATTTCAAGTTGTAATTTGTAAAACTACTTTATTTATATATATTCATTATAAATAACATATCAAAAGAATTTTATAAAAAGAATTTTTTTTAATATCATAAGTTTTGCAATATGCAGAACTTGTTTATGTGTTAAAATTGAAATATGTATACTTGTATAACCCGATTACATGATTTTAACAATATTTTAAAATATGTAGTAAATTCTAAAATAAAAAAACTCTAAAACTACATATGTATTAATTAGTCTAAGAAGATTAGTAACGCTTCTTATAACTTAGAAGTTCATGTACATACCATTGAAATTCTATCAAAATAAAAATTACAAGTACTTCCATAATAAATTAGTACAAGTTTTTCTCTAAATAAAAATTTCTAAAAGGTAGTCTAAAAAATGATAATCTTAACCAAAAGTGATTGCAAAATGAAAAATACAATATTAAATTTATTTATTTTATACTAGAATTTTTTTAATAAAATACATGCCTCAAGATTGGTAAAAGGTACCATGGAATCTGTATACTCAATTATACAGGTTCCATGACGGGTATAGAGTATGATGACCTCATATCCATACCTTATCCTATGGAAACAGGTTCCTAAAAAACAATATTTGCACCTTAACCTGTGACCCTTGATATCTACCAAACCCTACTTGGTCGAGCAGAGTATAGAAGGATAACCTGTACGATCAGGTTATTCACTCACTACTAAATTTTATAGTAATCATTTGGATAAGAGAACAATTTATTGTTGTTTATAAAATCTTAATGGAATTACTATTATTGAGAAATAGAATATAATTGTAATAAAAATTTCATTTGCAGATTGTTTATTTAAATGAAAGTGTTTGGGGACCAACATTGAATTTTGATCTATATGGTTTACTGAAGAATGATTATTCAATATTACGGTCAATTAAATTCTATAATAAATAATCTTAGGGAATAAGACTGGTATGAAATTACTATTGAAGTAAAATAAATGGCATGTTTTAACTTTAGAATCTTTAAAGCATAAAATCAAACACCGAATCATATATTATAAAAAAACGGAAGTGTACCTGAGTTGATCATGATTTATGATTTGATTTGACAGTAATTTTATCTCCTCGCTAAGACTAGATCTTCCTCTCCAAGCTCTAACTCCTGACGGTTTATTTGATGGGGGAATAAAACCTAATTTATAGGAGTGGAGAGGGGACCTGGCCTTTATATAGACATCTTGTAATATCCAATTGAACCCACCCTATAAGCCCTCGTTTTCTTAGTAATCTGAATTCGGTTTGGGAAATTTTAAACCGGGAACCGAAACCCTGAAAAAAAAAATACCCTTAGACTAGTTGGACCTAGAAACTCTATGTCCGGCAATCCCGAGAACGGAACTCCGGAACAATAAAAATGAGTTAGCTCTAGAATATAGCGCTAAGTAATTTATCAAAACATGAAATGTCAGAATTTGGAGCAATTCATTTGTTTCGGACTCAATCGAGATTTGTTCTCGAAAACCGGTCCTTAGGACTTGAAAATAGAAAATTAATATATAGGACTCATTAGAATCGAAATTTAATAAGGAATCCAAAAATATATTTATAATAATTTTTCGAATTATAAAAATTACAATTATAGCCATTTAATCGTATTTTTATTACTATCGGTAATTTGGTTGTCTAATCAACATTTTGATTTCTTTCACACTATTCATCAAGTACAACCACCCATACCCTATTCTTACATCCTTATAACCTATTCTTACATTCTCACGTCATCTTCCTTACATTTTCTTTTCCAATACAACTTTTATTACTTAAATTACTTATTAAATTTGAATTTTATTACACAAAACAAATCAACGCACTTCCGTCTCTCCTCTCTCTCTCAAATCGGCATGAAACCCCCCAATATGCCCACAAATTGTTTTGTTTTTCTTCTATTAAATAATCACATAAAAAACCCTAATTATTTTCCTATATAGTCTCTCTTTCACCTTTCACTTTTTCACTTTCTCTTATTTTCTCACAAGACAAACTTTTGTAAAGTATTTTTTTTCCTCTCCTTCTCTATCCTTGCCATGAGCCGTCTTTCACCACACACACACATACACACACAATTTTTTTTTTCTTTCAAGTTTCCTTCTCCAAACACTAAATAGGTAATAGATCTTGACCCTATTACTATAAAAACATGTAATGGCAAGATCATATATGTGTGGTTTCACCAAAAACCCCCATGAGCTTTATGCTAAGGATGTGGAAACACTAAAACATGATATTCTTGCCATCACAATGTGTAGATCTTGTTATTAAAGTTGATTTACTATTATTTTGCTATATTATTGCTAAACGTTGATCTTATAGTTAGTTTGTACAAAAACTCTTTCTTTAAACTCATTACATATTGTTTATGTTGCATTGCATCCATGACATGAATAATATAGTAGATCTATTTGTTTAGAGTACTTAAAATGACATAGTTACTTGTCTTACATGCATAAAAGGTTTACAAAATGATGGTCTTAGTAAAAGTGTTGCCAAAACTCAAGATCTATTTTATTTCTATCAAAAAGTGATATTGAAAATTCGGATCTTGGGAAAGAACCATTTAGAAAACCTATTTTCCAACTTCAAAATGAAGATCTTACATGCAAAATGAAGGACTTAGGTGATAGGATCATAAAGAAGTAATTTTATAAGATAAGCTTAGTTTTACTAAAAGAAATTTTATTACATATCATGTGAAAAAAGTAAGAAATTTCTATCATTTCAATTCATTAGAGGAATTGTTACTCCTCCTCTTTTTCTTTTAAATATATATACATCCAATCATAAAATAAAATAATTACTATTTCTTACCAATCTTACTTTATTCTACTAAACCAAATACAAATACGATTTATTTATTTTTTTTTCCAGAAAGGAATTTCCATACATTTCCATAATAGGCGCAAACTCTTTTAATCTATGGTTTATCATATGATCTTCACACAACTCTTGTTCTTACTTCATTCCTTCCTTTCAAAAGTTATTTGCTTGGGTTCAAACCGGCTGGAGTCGATAATATTTCCTTGTTCTTTTTATTTTCGACTAGATTGTTATTTCCTTAAGCTAAAGAGAGGGGACCACAATTTCCAACAGTCCAACATACCATTGGTTGTGCTATGCGTTAATCTACATCCAATGTCGTCCATTCGAATCCCTTAGTTAGCGGTCGCAATCTCGGCCCATTTCAGTCAAGCTCAAGCACTTGGTAGCAACTACCAACGACCTGTTCATATAGGTGACAAACAACAAGTGTTGCCAATTGCCAATAGAAGAGAAAAAGGATGATAAGGCCCATCTATCTACCGTTTATTTACTATGAGCTTTGACTCCTTTATATCCAGCATTATATGCAACTAACATTAACCCCTAATTTCTTATTTATTTTGCTAAATAAATAAGACTGTAAAAAAATAACTATTTTAAGGAATATAATAAAGCTATAATAGTTTTATTTGTTGATACTTTATTTAAATGGGTTTTTTGGGGAAAAAATCCATTCTAATATTAAATTGTTAATTATAAGTTTGAGTAATTAACAATAATTCAAATATTTTTTGGAATTCCTATTACAATCAACGAAGGTTGTAATAGCTTTTTATAAGAAATAAGATTGTAATAAAATTATCTATTATTTTGATTTCACCTATACCAATATTATAAGTTTGTAGACTCCCAGAGACAATTATTGACTTGATAATCTCTCTTTAAAAAAAAAAAAAATTACACATGTATTTCCCATGTGTCAAATTATGCATCCCTTTGAAAATTAACTTGGAAGTATTACCAGCCAATTGATCTCATTACCATCAACATTTCAAACAAATCACATTATGCCACATGTTATTAATTAAAATAAATAACCTCTTAAATATCTAAAGTAGTCAAACAGTTTCCTTAGTTATCTCTAACTACCCACACCACAATATAACAATGATAATTTTAAAAGTAAAAAGTAACAATCACGGAATTTGCAGCTCACTTATAAGTTGCTGGCATCTCGCTTTTAGGTTTCTAGCGATTGAGCAAGTAAGATATGGCTATTGGTTTCTCATACTTCTTTCTCTTCTTTTTTTTTTCCCCTTTTACTTCCTCTATATTGATGGTAATAGTTATGACACTAATGATGGTAACAAAAAGTTCAATTGGATGCTAACTAGTTAGCTTAAGGCTTGAGACTAAAATTGAAGAAACATGTTAAGTTTAGACAATGAACATGATGATATTTTAGTAAGTTTTTGATTTATCATGTTAAAAGTTTTTAAAATTGCACTTCCCCATTCAAACTCAATTTTATTTTTTAGCACCTCAATCGATAGAGCTACAACACTGCTACAAATTGCAAATAAACTACTTATAAAATGACATCAACTTATAAAAACTTTAAATATCAGCTACAGATATTGGTAAGATCCACTCAGCAATTCTTATCTTTTCTTCATCAAATTGTAATCCATATCTACATAAAACAAATCTCGAAATTACTATCTTATATCATACATTTTTTTTTTTAAATTCTCACAAAATTCCCCTCACCACTACAAGCACACTCCTTAAATGATTAACATAATATTTTAAATCGCAATCATAAATTAAAATATCATTAAAATAAACCACAACAAACTTATCTAGAAAATGTTGTAGCACAATGGGTGGATTGAATGGAATGACTACCCCATCAACAATCCATATATCCAATATTGAAAGCAACCTTCTAGTCATCTCTTACTTTCATATGGATTTGACAATAACCACTCTTCTAATCTATTTTAAACAACACTTAAGCACATGTAACTTTTCTATAATGTCATCTTGTTTGGGTATAAGGTAGTGGTACTCACTATGATCTAATACATGGCCATGTTGTCTATGCACATATGTTAAGAACCATGCTTTTTTTTTTTTTTTTATGTGAAAAAAAGGTAGGGACCAAATAAGGACTCATGCTCTCCTATACATACCTATGCTCCATAATCTTATTAATCATTCTGTTCAAGTTATTTGCCTTAATTAGGATTCGTTTAGTAGACCAAATAATTACTATTGTACCAAGTACCAAATCTATTTGATGCTCAACCTTGCATGAGGTGGTAATCTTCTAGATGCTCTTTACAAAATATATCTCTAAATTCCTCTTAAAAGCATCAAGTAAACTCTAGTATTGGAGTACCATTAGCAAAACTCAATGTCTATTGGGTTTGCATCAATAATATTACCTTGCTTTCACTTACAACCTTCTTCAATTCTAATCTACTGTATAACAATGCCTTTTCCTTCCTCTTCAATAGTGTTATTCAATCATATCATAGACCTCTTTAAGGCTCACAAGCAATAAATGCACTTGTTTGCTATCTTTAAGAAAAGTATATCGGTTCTTATACCATCATTGATAACCAACTTATTCAATTACAAGGATTTATCCAAGAGTAGATGAGATGCACGTAGAGCATGAAATCATGAGATGTTATCTATGAATTGATCCCCCATAGTCTATACCTAATTAATCAGAACGCACCTTTATTTATTAGCTAAAGTAGTATATAACGCTATGAAATGCATATTAATTGGCAACAACAACTTCTACCATCATCATCAATGCTACATTTATAAAACTACCATTATTCACTAACATCTCAAATACCTTTCCTTGTACACCATGTCTATTGTAAAATATGTTCTTCATTTACTCATTCCAACTACTAGCTTGATACTCAATGTATGCTAAAGTACCATTGCCTTCAACCTTTCATGCTCTTGTGTTTCGCTTTAAACCAAACGCCTATGTTTCTTCTTTAATATTATCACGATCACCCAAATGTTGTGATAGCTCATTTACATTGTTTATCTTTATCTCAAATAATCCAAACCTTGCCATTATAACCTTCATGATTTGAACACTATTTAGTAGTATGCCTAAGATCTATGCATTTGAAACAATGTACTTAATTGCTCTTCTCATCCACTACCACTATTCAAATTTTGTCTTCTTAGGTACAACATGACCTTTTCTACTACTTCCATCACTGCTTTCAAATTGCCATGCATCTCCATATTTAGCCCCTCTTACACAACTCACCCCATCATTATAATGTTCCTCCATAACACAAGCCTTACTAAGGATTACGTTTTCTATCTAGGTAACAGGTGGTTAGGATTGAATACTTTTACCTACTCCTCTATCTTCACTATTAGTTTGATCATGTCTTTAGGATAGTATATTATCATCATCCTACCATATTAATTTCAAATTCTAACTTAATAATGAATCGAGCTATAGTTTGCCAAATTGGCTTATTTTTTCGATAATACATTACCAGTGTTTGATATTCTTTCATTTAATCCTCTATACTCATTCTATCTTTTCTTGAGGTATGAAATTTTAAGTATATTCTCCAATGAAAATATTAAGTATAATCCCTTTTGGGATAATGATAAACAAAGTGCTTCTACTTTCAATATTTGGCAATTTTGTATCTTATATTTAGATTTTGACAAATTAGTGCTCATACTATTAAAGTATATGTGATTAAATATCTCCATTATATAATATTTAACAAATATTTATTTTGATGATGGAATAACAGTAGGCACTTGTTTAAAGATTGCCAAAATCTAAATATGGTATTAGATTAACATTTTATCTGAGATAAGACACCAAATTACCAAAAATTGATAATACATGTCTTAGCCTGCCATTATCCCATCCATTTTTCTACACCAGCCTCTTTATCTAAAGCCCAAGTTCCAACCTCCTCCTCTTCGTTTCTATGCGTTAAGTTTTTCAAATTTTTCTATCAAAGGCCAGTATACCCAATGGACCAAATGTTGCTAAGCATGCTTTCATGTGCAAATCATAGTTATAGCATTCATATAACTTCTCCACACACTATACACTAGCATGATCTACTACTTTAAAAGGGTAAAATCTGTTAATTTATTCTAATAAATGCCTATGTTTAGACGGCTTTTATCACCTCCTCTTCCAAGCTCGAAATTATCATTCCAATGTTCATTATTTGTTCAGCCTTACTCAAGCTAATCCACTCTCCTCGCAATGTCACGCTATAAGCACCAGCTGCTTCTCTCTATTCATTAAGCTGAGCTTGGGATCATTCGCGTTGATTCCGACACTTCGTTCAGCTATTGCACCACTTTGATTGTGCACGTCTCAACACCACCAACATCATGATTGTTCACACTCTCGATCCACATTTTCACAATTTAAAAAATTTATCAACATTAATTAATTTGCAACTCATGATGACAAACCAAACAACAAACACACATATGACCAATGCTATACAACGATTTTATACGCACCGGTTTCCCATAATTTTCTACATCCCCCACCTTTGATTTGCAAATGCAATAGAAGATTCTTCTTGTATGTGCCTAAGCTATGATACCAATTATGATATGTTTAAGACAATAGCTGGTACAAAACACAATGATTTGAACTTTTTATGGTTTTTATGATTTAAAAGGTATGGATAATCCTTAGGGATCACGCATTCAAAGAATTGAACTAAAAGTCATCTTAACAACATGATATTCCACATGTATAATGACTAGTTAGTGTTTGCCACAATTAAAGATTGAAGAAAACATTAAGAATCAAGACTTAATTTAGGGTTGCTTTTCAAAAGCTAGTAACTAATTGTTAAAAACATAACCAAGACTTTATTAAGCTAATTTCAGGTTATCAAAGTTAGATTATAACGAAATTAAACAATTCATAAAAATAAAAGTTGTAAACTTTAGGGGTTTTGTTTGTTTGGATGCCTTGTTGAAGCGCCCCCATGTGAAAAGAAGCCATTAAGACTAGGTTCCAATAGAGATTCATCCAACCTGATTCTTTATTAGTGCAAAAAGATACATAAATATTAACACATCATGTATTAGGATGGGTGGCCTATAAATACTAATTGTATTTTTGATAAAACGTTCCTTATATTTATATATCACTCATCTAAACACGTGGTATGTTAGTACCAACAAAGTCTCTCTATAATTCTTATAGCGTTCTCTTGCCGATTTCTTTGCTTTACCTTTAATATGACAATGAAGTGTCTCCTTAGATTTTGTTTTTTTTCCCCCAAGATTTTCCCTTTCATTTTTATTTTTTTATTGTTTTTTATATTATTTAATTAGATATATTTAATAATATTATTTTACTTGAATAATTATCGCGGATCATTCCAAAAATAATACACGGCAGAAGTAGATGAAATATTTAACCAACTTGACATTTTTTTTTTTTCAAAACTTACAGACATCGAAAACGCAAATAGAAGGAAAAATTAATGTTAAGGGTTCATATAGATAAGTACATAAGCATTGATGATTCTTAATATGGAAAAAATAAAAAATAAAAAAACACCAATTTTTAATATTGACCATCATTTATAAGAAAATAAGTTTCTACTTTCTAGACAGCTGTTAACACCTTCATTTTCAATACTAAATTTTTTAGGAGGTTTAATATGGTCGTCTAGTGTTCTCGAGAAGCAGTCCACATTTTTCTTATACGGATCATATAAATGAGAATAAGTGTACATTAAGACCAATCTTCACTTGTAATTTAAGATTGCCAACCGTACCAAAACGCTAATTTTTCTGTTTGCTTCCAAGCAAAATGGAATGTTCTTTTCCAGATATCAAGCCACATTCCCTTTCTTTCATATAAAAAGATTTATCCATATGCTCCAGGCTTTTCATATTATTCCCTTTCTCCTTCTCCAAATTTCATCCTTACCAACTTTGGTCCATTCTTTACATTCATTAAAGAGAATTTACAAACAACCATGAAGAGCAAAATAGCCACAAAATCAGAAAATTTCTTTCAAAATATGGTATGGTTGTCTTGTATTTATGATTTCAATAACTCAGTTACGCTTGTTTGGTTATATCTATTTTTTTTATGCAACTTTTCATTAATCTTTCGACACATATAATACTTAAATTTGTATATAAAAAGAATTAACTATATGTATGTAAATCTTGTCTTATCTCTATATCAAAAAGTTATAAAATTGTGTCTATTTCAATATACAGTAGTGTTTATTTGTTTTTTCCTATGACACCCGTGCATGTATATTTGCACTATTTTAATAATTTTTATATATATTTGAACTATTAAAAAGTTTTACCATCTGTTTGAATCCAAAAACTTATGCTCTTATATGTAATTTTTCCATACTCATAGAATCGAGGAATCAAATTAATTCGAATATATTTTAATGCAGCATCCGGACCCCGAACTCCGGTTCATCAAGTAGATGTGGATTTACGAGAAGAATATGCTAATGCTTTTCGTACTGAATCATACATTGAGTTTTGGGAACGTGTTCTGGCTCTACATGATGATAACCACGGCCGTTCTTCACCTTCGGTCTACACCCTAGCCGGTTCAACCACAGCAACTCGGCTTCCGTCGTATCGGCTCTTTGCAGAACATCTATTAGACCCAGACCAACCCACAGTTATCCGAGTCCTATCTCTGATCCATATTAAATCCGTCACAAAATTCTCTTGTCTAGGTACTTTAGCGAAACTGCTAATGCTTCATTTCTATGCGATTCGCTATTAAAATATATAGATCATATCCGTGCTAATTTAAACGGTCTAAGATCTACTCTCCAATCATTAAATACAATTGATTTAGCATCATTAAATCAATTTCCTAATGTGATGGCCCAACTAAATAAGTTTTTGGATTCAACAAAACCGTCAGTCGCATCCCCATTGTCTCCGACCCGGATTCATAGTACTTTAATTGGATGCTCCGAATTACTAAACCAACTTGAGTCAAGCCGTGCTAAAACAAAAGCCAACTTGCGACTCATTCGTGGCCTAAAAAACGGCTCAGCTACACTCTTAGTGGCTTTAACGGCTTCTTTGACTATCATCATAATGGCTCACGGCCTTCCACTATTGGTGGCTGCGCCAAGCCTCTTAACAGCTTCTTTTGAAGCCGCTTCGACTAGGAAGCTAACAAGGGTGTTGGCTCAGCTTGATGCAGCTGCAAAGGGAACTTATATATTAAAAAGGGATATGGATACAATTACCCTTGTGGCCCGACTCAACGATGAGCTCGAGCATGTGCGTGAAATGGTTCGATTTTGGCTTGAAGAGAGGATAAAATTAAAGTCATGGAGAAGTGGCGCGCCAGTTGAATAAGAATGACTGTAACTTTATCGAACAGCTTGATGAGCTGGAAGAACATCTGTACTTGTGTTTTATGACTGTAAATAGGCGAGAAACCTTGTTGTCAAAGAAATTGGGTGCAGATTCAATCCACCAAGATTCAAAGTTGGCCATTGAAGTTTGAATCCAATTTTGCAATTTATTTTGCAAAAGAAGATCATGAAATTATTATGATAGTATTGTTTTATACCTTATCTACGAAAGCTGAAATATAAAAATTAGAAGTGATTATTAATTTATCTAAACTTTTATATCTTTTTTGTTGTTAGTTTTACTATTGAACCCTTTTTATGTTAAAATTGAAAGGAAAGATATACATACATATGTAATAGGAAGCTATCTATCTTAATTATGTTGTATTGTTTGGTTCAAGTAAACTTTATCTTCGAGTATAAAAAAACATATATAAAACCAATTTTCCATCTTCTAGTTAGTGCTTCAGCTTTTAATTCATGCAATTCTTAACTTTGCTTCTACTCCCCTCATATAGCATTTATAGTCTATCTATTCTTTATGTGAAATTGATTGTCATCATGGATCCATCTACTGAATACTTATGTGGTCTAAGAAAATTGTAAACCCTATGCAATTGGAACAATGTTAGACATATATTACTTCATAATATTGTTTATGTCTAAAATTTTCTCTTATAAATATGATATGTATATATCTAACTTTTTATCTATCCTCGAACCATTTAGAGCATATGCCTTGTATACAAGAAACTCTAGCTTGTAGATTATCTTATATTTATTAGGGTAGATGGCATTACTATCCTTGATTAATGCTAGTATTGGACTAATGTTTACATCTTCAATTGCCAATTTTCCTTATGTTTGAGCCGCCAAATTGGTAAGATTTTGACACGTTTTAGTGTATCCCTATCCTGATGTTCCCATTTTCCTGGTTTTTATATCATATATTTTAACTGAGACGTCCATCTTAAATCGTTAGCCTGTCTATAATTACAAAACATCAATTAGTTTCTTGTTTGTTTGTATTAGATTTTTTTTTTCCGCCCTTTGTTGTCAAATTATTAGCCAAGATAGTTTACGTTTGATGTCGACGTCTGAAAGGTTATAGAAATTTTATCATGAGCATTTAGTATGCAAATAATACCTTCCCAGAACACAAATGGAGAGATTTATTTTAATTTGTTAAGTCGGGTGTGGATAGATTACTTAATCATTTGAATTTTTCATTACTTAATCTCCTCTAATGATCCTTAATTTATCTTTGTTAGTTAGTCAATCATGGATAATCACTCCACCATCGCACTCGAGAGACTTAATTTAGGCTTGACATGCACATCCCTCAATATCAAGTTACTTAGTTATAGTTTTGCGCATAATCATGATGGTTTAGATTCAACAACACATACCACGTCTAATCTAGAATTACACCTTAAGAGCCTTAGTTATCCACTATTACTTTATCATGAGAACAATGCACTAAATTATAAAGCCATAAAATGTAATTAAGATGGTGATTTTCATGGAATGTAATTAAGTTATAAGTACTGAAAAATAGACCAAAATGATAGGATTTTCATGAAACATAGGATTTTCTTGAAAGAAGAAGAATTACATAAAACCACCCTTACACAAACAAATTTTCACAAAGCCAACAATCATTTCGTTCAAAAACCACTTGAAATCACCCTTAAAACTCAGCTCAACGTCACAACCTGGATGTCTCTAACCACTCTTCCACTCACCTCTTCTTCCTCATACGACCATTGCCTCATCAACTCCACCCATTCATCATCTTCCTCCAGACCCATCTACTCCGATAGATTCATCTCTAGTGAATACGCCTCCAAATTCGCTCTCTTCGACATTCTAACACCACCTATGACCATCATTTTTCCACATCTAGTGACCAGTAGCCACTTTTATCCACCATTTATCACTGCCATTGAACCACATCCAATAAACACGGATACCCGCACTTCACTCAAGTACTCAAATATTAGTACCCATAACCTTAATTTCAAGAACCTAGTAAAGCTTTCCCTTCATATAAATGGAAATGCTATTAAAGCCAAATGGGTGATCTTTGAAATGCTTACTTCTTATGAACCTGTGAAAGTTTTGAAAATATATTGTGTATGAAGTGATGTAGAGGAAGAGGAGAAGGAGGACGAGGTTATGAGGATTAAATGTTTTCTGTAAGTGCTTAATTGGAGGATTTGAACTTAAGGAGGAAATCATCACTCACTTACCAATTTCTTGATGAAATGCCCCCATAGAGACATCATCTTGTGGACCACTCCAATCGTTAAGTATATCAGTTTATGGGTTTATGACACTGGCTAGAGTGTTTTAAGGAACATGATGAGATGTGGGTTTAGATTGGATGTGTTCAAATTCATTCTAGAGCCTCATATGGTGTCTTGGAATGCATTGGTGAGTGATTTTGCACAAAGAGATGATCAAGAAAGTGCCTTGTGGTTGTTAGGTTGTATGGAGGAGGAATGTCTTGAGCTTGATGACGGTATGTCTACCCCTCTATTGACATTGCTTGATGAACCGCACGAGTTCATAGTGCAATTGTAAATTGCATTATGATGTTGGAGAATACTGCCTACGATACTATCATCACTTCATACTCTAAATGTGGTTTTATTGGAGAATGCTTCAAGTATTACACTTTGATGATTTCTATTGGTTCATTGGTTATTAGGTTGACTAATTTTGGTGACCAGGAGATTCCAAAAATATCTGTAATTTGAGAGAGATTGAGGATGCTAACGAACTAGTTGCAGCTATTAAATCTAGAAAGGGTGGGAAATGTTTGATAGTTGGGAAGGGCTACAATGGTTTGGAGCTGAGTGTGTAGCAATAAGACTAAATGATTTTGATCTTATATTGGTTTATCTTGAACCATGGTACATGCCTCAACTTTTTGCTACTGACATAGTAGTTTCTATGAGGACTACTACACATATAAAGGAATAAAAATTGTAAAAGGACCAACTGATGTTGTGTTCAATGCTGATGCAAGTAAATGGTCAAGCAGGTGAATTTTATAGAAGGAAGGGTGTTAGAAGCCGATACTATCATTGTTGGTGTTGGTGTTAGGCCCCATAATGCACGATTTAGAGGACAAGTGGAAGTAAAGAAAGGTAGTAAGTCTAGCTTAGACTTAAAGCTTGCTACGGGTGGCGAGGTGTGTTATGCAGCCATCGTAGGGAAGAGGTGGAGATAGAGGTGGGTTTTAATATTGGTGGTGGAGAGAGATTACATTTTGGGGTGGGTTTAGATGTATCAAAGAGGAAAGTTAAGGGGATATTGAAGGAAAGAAGTGATTTTCGGTTTATGGGGATAAGTGGGATTGGAAGTTCTAGGAAAACTACTTTGGAAAAGGAAATCTATGGAGATGAACAAGTTAATGAATACTTTAACAATGGGATTCTTTTTTGGACAATGTCACAATCTTCAAATTTAAGGTCTGTAAAATTCAAAATTCGTGGAAATAAATGGCTTTGCAAAATGGACAACGGAAAGGTTCCTTATAGTGTTGGATGATGTTTGGAAAGAGTCAAATCTTAACCAATTGGTTTCAAAAAAGTCTAATCTTGGGCAACTGTTCTTTAAAGCACTTGGACTAAAGATCTTAGTTGTTTTACGGTTCAAATTCCTTAGAGTTCTTAGCATGACTTATGAGGTAGAATTGTTGTGGGAGCATGATGTGATGATGTTATTTTGCCATTATGCTTTTGGCCAAAAGTCCATTTCTTGTGGTGCAAATGGGAACTTGGTAAATCATATTGTCGTCATCCTTTAGCTCTTAAAGTTATTGGATCGCCTTTAAGAGAACAACTCAAGATGTATTGGTTTTCTACGAGCAAGAAGTTATAAAGGGATGAACCAATTGATGAATCCAATGAAAGCCAACTGCTGGAGCAAATGGTGATCAGTGTACAACACTTATCCAAAACAATTAAAGAGTGCTTCCTAAACTTAGGTGCTTTTCTTGAAGATATGAAGATACCTTTAGATGTCCTCATAGAAATGTGGATCGTGATACATGATATCGCATTAGATGAAACCTTTGCATTTGAACTAAATGAATTATTATAGTAGACTTCATTGGTAAAGTAAATAATTTTGCACACCCTTGAGAACAAGGGTTTTTGAAGGGTAGGGAAATGTTATAGGGAAAAAATTACAAAATTTATATTTTGTAATTAGTTAATCAGTAGTTAAATTACTATAAGGGAAAAGAAGAAAAAATGGAGAAAATAGAAAGTTAAATAAAAAATGGAAACACATGGCTTGCACATGTGTGAAACTTCTTGAAGTTTCTAGATTTTATTTTGGGCATAAGGGAATACCAACATATTTGCGCATGCGTATATATGTATATATATGTACATATAAACTAATCTTTATGAATGAAAAAATATAGAAAAAAATATTATTCCTATATTTATTGTTGGTTTTTCGCATTCGGATTTTAATTACTACTTGTATTCGAGCAGATTTTGCTTGCATTCAAGCCAACCCAACTTGCATTCAAGTTAGGTTCGCCCATTTTTAGTCCACCACACTTCAATAGAGTCGGATTGGTCATTACTAGATTCTAATCTTCTTTCTTTGATTCTCAAGAAGTTGCCTTTGCTATAACACTATCTTCTCTTTAATGTCATTTATATGAGAATATCTCCATCTAATAGCATCTTAGGTCCTGAAGGGGCCATATTAGCATTTTAAGGACCTCTTGTCTTCAAAATTTTCACCATTTTATCACTAAAAGTTTTCTATCTTTTTAAGATTTTGTAAGTCTCTTATAATTTTACATAATACTCTTACAATAAAAAGGAGAGCCAAAAAATAAAATGAAGGACCTTATTTTTTTAGGTTCTTATTAGAAGTTCCAAAAAGTTGAAGGATCCATTCTTATAATGCCAAGGACCTCAAAAGACATGGTGTGGTGCTCTTATTAAGATGCTCCAATCATTATGATGTTCTAAATGTATATCCCGAACACCATGATTGCACATCCATGATCATCTAAATATACATATTTTCAATATTGTAATTTATTACAAAAATATTTTTCATGTGATTGATTACTCTGGTTGAAACCCAAATCAAGGAGCTCCTATTGGGATGCTTTAACAACCTATCCCTAATGCTAATGATCTCAAAAAGTGTTTTCTTTTACAATGGCACCTAGGTCTAGGAGCTCCCAATGGGATGCTCTAATGATTATGAAATTCAAGTTATATATGCTACTGGGCAATTGGCAAAGCAGGAAGCCATGATTAGATATCTAAAATCATCTAAATATGCATTCATATTTTTAGTGATGTAATTTATTATAAAGATGTCTTTTATGTGATAAGTTAATGGATGGGTGTTGAAAGGATTATGATGAACAAGTTTGCTAAGAGAAAGATGCAAAGCACCAAGAAAAAAGATCTTGATGGTCACTAAAATTGTGGGAAGGGACAAATTTGTTGGATCATACAAAATAGTTGTGATTATTCCAAGACTCCTACCATACAATTTCAAGCGATCCACTTTACTTATCTCAATGATTTATCAAGTAAAGATTTAAATTGCATTTTGAAGACTATGAATGACCTTACTTTTGGGGTTTCTTAATAAAAATCCCTAAAATGTTGGAGGACCCATTCCTAATGCTAAGTAAGGCTTTAATTGAGTCGATTCGAGTTGAGATGATGCAATGCTAAGCTCTAGCTTAATCTCGACTCAAAATTTCAAAATTTGATCTTTGTTAAACCTCAACTAAGCTTAAAGTTTTAAGCTAGAACTTGACTCGAAATAACACTATATGAGCTTGTGCTTAACTCAAATAAGCTTATTTAAACTTAATTTATTCAAAAAAATATTTTAAATTTTAATTAAAATGGTAGTAATATCCAAACTTGGGTCCAATTCATTTAATAATGATCCCAAACTTGAGCTCAATTAAGCTCATGGACTCATCAAGCTAAATGCTATAAAACTCGAACTTGACTCAACAAACTACTCAAGTAAGTTGAGCTTGATTCGAGTATTTTCAAATCGAATTTAAGTAAAAATTGAGCCAAACTTGAATAGTTTATGAATTAATTTAATCTATTCACACTTCTAATGCTAAGAACCTTAAAAAATTGAGGTACCTAACATTGGGACCCGAGTCAAGGAGCTCCCATAGGATACTTTAATGACCCATCCCCAATGCTAAGGCCTAAAATGTGTGTCCTTTGCACTAGAAATAAAGTCAATGTGTAACCATTAGGATGCTCTCATGATTATGAGGTTCTAGCTATATACACTAATTGGCAATTTTCAAAGTAGGAGACTACAATTGAATATCTAAAATCATTTGAATATGTGCATTTTTAATGATATGATTTATTATAAAGATGTGTTTTATGTAATAGATTATTGGATGTTTTATGTTATAGGTCCTGAAATGGCAAACAAGAAGGGGGTGAATTGTTTGTTTAAAAATTTATGTGAATAAAAATTAAAAAGAACACTTTTCTTTTATGAAAAAAGCACGTAATAAGTAACAAGTAAAATAATAGAAATTAAAGTGCAAGTAAATAAAGAAGACAACAATTTATAGGGGTTCCTTCCTGTATGTCAGTCATCTCTTCTAGCTTCACTACTGGGCATCCGGTATTCCACACTGGTTGTTTCGCTAATCTAATAGCCAATGAAAGTTACAAACACTTATCTCTTGCTCTACCTTTCTAGCCTACCACTAGGCTATACATAAACTACAAAACTTTTGTAACCTTACTTTTATGCTAATCCCCACTCAAAAAGTAAAGAAATTTGTTACAAAAATGAGGAAATACGAATTTTTTAGTTTAAGCTCGAAGTATAAAGAAGTTCACAATGTATATCAAAGTGTCTGTCAGATGCTTAGTGATCTTTTTGCAAAGTGTGAATCAAAACTCTCGTTATTATTCTTGTAGTTATTTCTAGAAATCTAGAAAATAGATATGTAGTTTTTTGAACGATGCTGCTTGATAGAAATCATCAAATGTTCTATAAATCCCATAATATATTCTAATGGCTTCTTTATTGCACGGATAGGATTAATATCCCTATTTTTTTGGAGCTTCAAAAGCTTATCTAAGTATTCAAACTTTGAATTGTTTGATCATATCTTGTTCTAATTGCTATCTTCAATTTTTTTTTTTTTATATTTATCTTCATCCAATTCTTCAACAAACTTACTTAGACAAACTTGAATTTGAATTTTAAAGGTTCCTCAAGTTTTGGGTAAGCTTAAGCTGATATTAGAAATTAGACAAAATATATTCTCATCTTCATCTATTGACTTTTTCAAAATTCATTGATGCATGAACTTTATGTAAAGATCTTTTAAAAATGAAACATGCACTCTACTACATCTTGTAAACATCTCCATAAAACTTTGAAAAAAAAATGTTATAACTTACAAGAACATCTTTAAAAACTCGTGAATCACACTTGAAGAAAGTTCCCATGTATTATTATCCTCCTTATGTGAAACAAATTAAGTGCATTATCCAAATACACTTAATTAGTGAAGCTGAGGCTTCAAATAAATCTAACTTGTATTTCGATGTTTAATAAAAACTGTATAACCATTCATTCTGTGAACCAAAGTAACATTCGTGCAATAGTCTATTCAAGTATCTATTGAAATGTCTATTGGAATCTCTTTTTATTTGTCTACTTAAGTGTCTATCATAATAATAAATACCTTATTCTACACACTTAAAACATATTCATTAGATATATCTTAACCTTTTTGTTATCATCAAAACTTATTTAAGAGAAATTAACACTCTTCCCCTTTTTAATGATAATAAAACCTTTCTCAAATGCTAAACTTATGTAAATTTAAAAAGCTGAAAGCTTAAAGATTTTTCATAAACATATTTGAGAAAATGTCATTAACAAGTTTATAAAGTAGGTTTATCACTATTTTCTTCTTCTTCTTCTTCCCCTTTTTGTTATCAGAAAAGAAATTCTCCCTCTAAGCATATGACATATAACAACATAAAATGTGATATGCATTGAAAAATGTGATCTTTCATAATAGCATTCAATAGTTCAAGAAAACAAAGAGATAGTAGATATCCATGAGCAACGGAAATTTTTGAAATAGAGAACAAATAACTATGATGAGTCTTAAAAAAAACTTGATCAGAAAAAAAGAATTTTCTTCTTTTTCTATGGCTTGACAGCTTTTCTCGTTGTCATCTTAACTTGTTTGTTGATTCTTTTTAGAATAGATTCAGCTTTAGATTGGTCTTTAATAGGTTCAAGGTTTTTTTCACTAGCAGCAGGGATTGGTTGTTGAACAAATGGTTGCAATAGAGGGTTCAGATTTTGGACAGGGTCAAGAACTGGTTGTTCTATTGAATCAATCTTAGGATTGATTATAGGAGGTTTGTTTAGCTTGTTTAAGTATCTCTATCTCACCACTAGGGAATGCCTTGTTGTGCACTCGGAGTTTTCAAATTGTCCTTATTAACTAGAATAGTATCTCTAGCTTCATCATTTAAATCCTTTTTATGTTTTTGGACAGGAGTCATTGGAGAATTTTGACCAATCTAAGTAGGAGTTGGTGGAAGTTGTCTTTCAAATTTGTCTTCAACATTTTTAACAGTAACTGACTCTATCACTATTTTAAACTCCATGAAATTTTCTTTACAAACTCCTCCAGATCAGATAACCTACTCTTCAAATTAACAACTTCATTACTTATTCCAGCTTCAAAATCATTCATTTAGAAGCAGATTGCTTTGATAAAGCAACTTTATCTTAACTATCTACATAATTGTCTAGTTTAACCATAGGTTCATCCCTAATTTCCACATTTCCCCTGTCAAATTTCTGCTTAGTTCTTCTCTCTATATCAGTAACCTTTTCTTTCCCTTTCCTTTTCTTACTAGTTTTCAGAATATTTTTTTCATCCTTTTTCTTTTTCTCTTTAGAAGTTGTACTTCTTTGCACATTCAACATCCATTCGAGGATGTCTCTATTTGTGTATCTAGTGTCCATATGCACAACATAATCACCAGAAAACCAAACTTTTCTCTAAACATGAATATTTATATGATGAAAGATTCCTTCAGAGATTTTCTTAACAGGAAATCTATTATAATCTTCTTTAGGAAACTTAATCCCTTTTTCTTTTAACAGTAACATTATTAGATTTCCATAAGGTTTTATTCTTATTTTCAAATAGATTTCTCAAAATCTTTTTAGCCACATCCAATATCCTTCCTTTTGTAATTCCTACAATTATTTTTTCTTCATCTATGGAGATATACATCCTACTTCCTACTCGTGGTGAGACACATGCACTAATCACTTTATGTAACATCCTAACCAATTAAGAGAATTGAATGACAAGCATGTCCCTTTATGATTCAATTTCAAATCCATCATTCAAAAATTGAAACAGTTTATAGTATATTCATGTTTGTTAAGCTTAAGTTATTGAATATATTACATTCGATTCTATTCATATTAGACCGATAACCTTTCTAATAGAAATCCTTGACTTGAACCGAAAGAACCAAAGTTTTAGAAATTGGAGTCACCACCCAACTAAAGCCAGAAAAATTGTAGAGGGTTGGGATTGTAGGTTTGATCAATCTTAACTCAGCTACCAATCAACGTCAAAATTGATTTAAAAAAAATAGTTTTAAGAAAACCAGAGATAATCGAATTCGGGATCTAACCTATTAAAATGCAAGTTGGGCCTTAACCAAGGTCCAGGACATAGATTCCTTCTGAGGTAGCTAAGGCTTGTAGCAATCTGGCATATTCTTCTATAGTTAGGCTTAAGACATGGTGATCCAAACAAAAGGCTATCTCTTATGGCTCCCATAAGTGGGTCAGAGCCCGAAACATGGTGAAAGGGACATGGAACTTGGGTAGCTGAAGGATTGGGCCCAACCTATCTTTGATGAATGATTGTTAGATGGGATTGAAGCTAACCAACCATCGATCCAATAAGGGCATAGGATCCTTAAAGGCTTCAATACGGTGTTCCTTGATGAAACGGGACGAAAGGCTAATACTGACACTTGATCTTGAGGTCCAAATTTCCTAGAGCATATTAAATTTAGATTACATGAGGAAAGGAAATAATATAAGTCCTATGTACAAAATATTTACATAAAAGGAACCTATTATGGGATAATGATGACAATGGTACCTGAACTTTCGCAAAAAAAGCAATTACGTACACAAAGTTTGATTTTGAGCAATTTAGTACCTGAATAAAGTTTTTGTTGATTTTTTTCATACTTAAAGTTTGGTTTTGAATAATTTTGGTATCTGAACAAAATTTTCGTGGACTTTTTTCATATCTCATTTCACTTATTTTAGGTATGAAAAAAGTCAACGAAAAGTTTGTTGAGGTACTAAATCATTCAAAACCAAACTTCAAGTATGAAAAATGTTAACGAAAACTTTATTCAAGTACCAAATTGTTCAAAACCAAACTTCAAGTACCTAATTGTTCTTTTTGCAAAAGTTCAAGTAGCATTTTCTTCATCAACCCCTATTATTATTTACAAGGAAATAAACTCTTTTTATTTATTTTTGTATTTTTGAAAAATCACAGCTCCTTTTTATTGTCCATTCACCATGAAATTATAGCCATCATCCGTCACAATGAATTGATAGGAATTGATCCTCGACATCTATTAACAAAGCTTGCATCAAAGGAAGTCAATGACTAACTCAAGGGATCCTTGTTAAATCCACACATGAGAATGAGAATTGCTTCAATAATTATCATGATCACATCAAACATTTAAGATAGATGAGGATTTGGACTCATAAAGATGAATATGACTTTCTATTTGGCTTTGAGATGCATCACTCAAGTTGTCATGATTCAATTTGTAGAACATATGAAGGGAATGAAGGTGATGGATCAATCACAGCCATGATTTATGAAGAGGTAAAGGTTAAAGGCCACCAAAGGCATGATCACGCCCGTGATTTGTTGAAAAATGAAGACCAAAGCCCTATAAGGGTAGAGTCATGCCCTTACATCCGCTTTTACATCCCCCCTTACATGCCCTAATTCTATTTGCACCAATTTTTTTTATTGTTGTAATATTTACCTTATTGCCATCACTTCAAGGTCATATAAATACCCTCTATTTTGTTGTAGACCCTAACTTTTGATGCATTAATGAACCTCCTTTGTTTTATTCCTCTCTTTTGAAGACAAAACTCTTAGTTCTTATTCATTTATCTAAGATTGTGGTAAACAACCATTCAATCTAGCTTGTGCATCATATCAAGTGTGAAAGAGTGTAACTCAGGTTACTATTGGTGCTTAATATTCAGTAATAATGTTGTTCACATCCTTATTTCTCATTGCATTTCAAAATTCAAACACTAAAACACTATATCACAGGTTTGATGCATATCATCTTGGTATCAAAGCTCCAGGCTACGACGAAGGTAAGTGTTGTGTAGAATACCATAGGTACATTGTGCTTCTTGTTGAAGTTGTAGAATCTTGTAATATTGTTGTTGTCATCACCACATTAGAGTATTGTGGCATTGTTGGGTTGTTGTGACATTAGAACTGCTTTTTTAAGCAAGGGTGACATTACGCACACCAGGTGTTCAATAAAATTCTTGTGGATAATACATTTATAATTTACTCACTACAAGTTATGGCTAGTCGGCACTATCATGAGAGTAATCCTAAAATGGCAATTTTAAAGGAGATAGAGATAAACATACCCGTATTAGATGATTTCGTGTCTTCAGGAAAGTATTTGGATTGGGAGTTTCAGATGACTCAAGTTGTTGAGAAATTTGCACACCTTAGCTATAAACTAGGGCATGGTATTACTAAGAAGTTTTCAGGACTTATAAGATTGTGGTGGCGAAGTGTTATGATACATCAGCCATTAGGTAGCCATCAAGAGGACATCACGTGGGATCACATGAAAAGATTAATTAACCACTTTCAAGGAAATTGTTTTTGATTTGATAACTTTGGCGGTTAAGTATGATGAAGAGGATTTAGCTTTAATTTTATTGTGTTCGCTAGCTCCTTCTTATTCAAATTTTAGAGACACTATTTTATATAGCCATGATTCTCTTACCATTGATAAAATCTATGAAGCTTTAGGTTTTTTTGAGAAGATGAAGCATCTTATCATTAGATCTGAGCCTTAGGCAGAGGGGTTTGCTACTTGTGGTAGGAGTCAAGAATGCAATTCTGGTGGTAATTCAAGAGGAAGATCAAAATTTGCAAACAAAGATAAGATCTGCAAGTATTGCAAGACAAAAGGACACATCAAATTTAAATGTTATAAATTACAGAACAAGAATAAGAGAGCTACTGAAAATCAAAAGAGAAAACAACCAAAAAAATTAGGTTAAGCTAATGCAGCTGAAAACCAAAGTGGTAAAGAACTTCTTATTACTTCTAATGATGATCCTTAAACAAGTGAGGAGTAGATTCTTGATTCTGGTTGTACTTTTCATATGTGTCCCAATCGAGACTAGTTTCAATATATGGAAAGGTATCCAATGGTTTTGTCTTGTTAGGTAATAATGCTTCTTACAAGGTTGCAGGTATTGGTACTATCAAAATTAAAATGTTTGATGGTGTTATCAAGACTCTTGATGATGTGAGACATGTGCCTGACTTAAAAATAAATTTGATTTCTTTGAGTACTCTTGATACAAAAAGGTATAAATATACTAGTGAAGGTGAAGTTCTGAATATCAGTAAGGGATCACTTGTGGTGATGAAGGGATCGAAAAAGAATGCTAACCTATATGTTTTGCAGGGTTCTATTGTTGCAGGTAATGTAACCGTCACTTCTTCTTTGTCAGATGAAGATGATACTAGAATTTGGCATATGCATCTAGGGCATACGAGTGAAGTCGGTATGGCTTAATTGAATAGAAGAGGACTTCTTGATAGAAAACGCATTAGCAAATTGAAATTTTATGAACAATGCATTTTTGTGAAGCAAAAGAGAGTCAAATTCACCATAGGTACTCATACCGAAGGCTACTCTTGACTACATCCATTCTAATCTTTGGGGGTCATCTAGAATGCCTTCAAGTGGAGGTGTTACCTACATGCTGACATCATTGATGATTTCTCCAAAAGAGTTTGGGTATTTTTTATGAAACAAAAGAGTGATGTTTTACCCATATTTAAAGAGTGGAAGATGATGATTGAGAAACAGAGAGGGAAATAAGTAAAGCATCCTTGCACTAATAATGGTTTAGAGTTTTATTCTAATGATTTTAATGCAAGTCATAGGGAATTATGAGGCATCTAACAGTTTCTAGTACACCTCAACAAAATGGGGTAGCAAAACGAATGAATAGACCTATCATGAAGAAAGTCAGATGTATGCTCTCTAATGCTCAATTAGCGAAGTCATTCTGGGTTGAAGCAACTTCTACTGTTTGTACTTTAATTAACAAGTCTCCATCAACTGTAATTGAGAAGAAGACTTCACAAGAGGTATGATCTAGTACTCTTACTAATTATTCCGAATTGAAGATATTTGGATGTCCTGCCTATGCTCATGTTGATAATGGGAAACTTGAGCCTAGATCTCTGAAATGTATATTCCTTGGTTTTAAGCCTGATGTCAAGGGATATAAGTTATGGTATCCTGAATTAAAGAAAGTCACTATCAGTAGAAATGCTAGTTTTGATGAAACAGCTATGTTACATGACTTGTCTTCTAATACTTCATCTGATAAAGTTCAGTAGAAATCAAGCATGTAAGTGAAGTTTAAGATTAGTTCAGGTTCTACACCAAAGCTTACTTCTTGGCTTGTTTCTACACCACCATAGCTGCAATATTCTATTGTTAAAGACAGACCTAGAAGAGGAGTTAAGCCTCCTCAAATATATGTAGAGGCAAATCCTTTTACTTATATTCTCAATGTAGTAAAGGATATTGATTCTAATATAGAGCCGTCTACTTACTTAGAGGCTATTAATTATAATGATTTTGGTAAGTGGATGATTGCTATGCAAGAGGAGATGGAATCTCTTCATAAGAATTGTACATGAGATTTAGTGAAGATTCCTAAAACGGAAGAAGACTGTTGGGTATAAATGGTTATTCAAGAAGAAAGAAGGAACACCAGGAGTTGAAGAACTCAGATATAAAGTAAGACTTGTTGCAAAGGGCTACACTCAAGTACCAGGTATTGATTTCATTTATGTGTTTTCTCCTGTTGTAAAACACGGCTCGATTCGAGCATTACTTGGTATCATAGCTATCGAAGGTCTTGAGCTTGAATAGTTAGATGTGAGCACAACTCTCTCATATGGAGAGCTTGACGAAGATATTTACATGCAACAGCTAGAGCGCTTATGTTTGCATGTTAAAGAAGTCTCTTTATGGCTTAAAGCAATCACCCAAGCAATGGTACAAGAGGTTTGGCTCATTTATGACTTCTCGTGATTTCAGGAGAAGCAATTTTGATATCTGTTTCTATTTCAAGAAATGTAATGATAGTTCATTTCTATATTTACTCTTGTACGTTGATGATATGTTGATAGCAACCAAGGATAAATGAGAGATTAAAAAGTTTAAAATTCAGTTAAGTAGAGAGCTTGAGATGGAAGACTTGGGGGCAGCAAAGAAGATACTTTGGATGGAAATTTTAAGAGAGAAAGTAGGTATGTTGCATCTAAGTCAAAAGGGATATATTGAGAAAATCCTTTGTAAGTTTAATATGATGAATGCTAAGCCTATCAGTGCTCCTTTAGCAGCTCATTTCAGACTTTCATCCATTTTGTCTCTACAATTAGATGATGAGATTGACTCTATGTCAAGGATTTCATATTCTAGTGTTGTAGGATCTCTTATGTAAGCTATGGTTTGTAGACGCCCAGATTTGTCATATGTTGTGAGTGTTGTCAATAGATATATGGCAAATCCTAGAAAGAAACATTAGAAAGCAGTTCCATGGATTTTCATATACTTAAGAGGTTGTAAACCCCTAGATTTTATGCCAAGTCTTCTATTTAAATCCTAGAACGGAAGTCAACCGGAAACCTTAAAGTAAACAATTCTATAGCAAATCGCAGTGGTTTTAGATCTAGCAATCCCACGCTCTTAACTCTAGAATAATAAAATTGAGATAATAGTAGATTATGGTTTGTAATAATATAGAGAAGCCTAAAAAGATCAGATTCTTCAAAAATTAGTTCTTTTCGAACCCAAACGGGATCAGATTTCAAAACCGGGTTTCGAACACGTTGAACGGTAAAAATATTCCAATGACACCATTAAACTCACAATAATATAAGGATTACAAAAATATTAGTTTTAGAATTTTTTGCTAACTAAAAATATCATATATAGTTCGTTTATGCATATTTTCTTTACTACCGATAATTTAATTTCTACTATTCATTACTGCTCACATATCTCTACTTTTTCTTACTACCTATACACTTATTTCTTACATTGTTCATTTCCAATATAAATTTATATCACTCACATCTCATATCTTAATCACTTATCATTACAAAAATGCAAAATAAATAAATTATTTCCCCCCTTTTTCCTCTTAGCTAGTGCCACACCCCCCACATATACATCTATTTTTTTTCTTTTTTTCATTTTATTTAATTACATCTAATTTCCCTCCACAAATCTCTATAAATACCCCATGTCTCTCAATTTCTTTCACACACTTCATTTATTTACCAAAATTCTCTCAAAATCTCTCCATGAACTCCCTCTCCAAATTTAAATTCCAAACTCTCTCTTCTCTCCATAAAACTACTACCCATATATTACTACAACTACCTTTTTTCTTCTTCAACAAATACCTAACCATAGGTAAAATTTCTTATATTTATTCTTCATGTCATGTAACTTAACATGACCAAAGTGTATGTTTCCTAAACCTATGAGGCTATGGAAGCAACAATATGTTTATGTTTTGTTTTTGTTCATGCCTAAACTTTTATTGTGTTATTATTGTTATTATGTTGCTATATTGATATTGTTGTTATTATTCCTCCTAACCTAACTTTATATATATATATATATATATATTTCTTAGAGCCTAAATGCTCACTAACTTCTTACTAACATGCTCTTATTATTCTTTTTCTTTTCTTTCTTTTATTTTTCTTTTTGGTACTAGTATACTTTAATTTTCGGGATGCCTTAATGAAGCTAAAGATTCCAATACTTGACGTTAATATTATGCTTATTTGCTTCTTATGTCTCTTTATCTTATTATGTATTATTCTTATCTTTCTCATGTCTACATAATCATATTCATGCATGATCAAGTTGTTGTTGTCTTAACAAAAATAAAAAGGATTCTTTCTTTAATAAAGAAAATAAAACTAAACTCTTTCAAAAAATAAATTTTGTCACTTAGCAAAGATTTTTCTATCAAAAGACTTAAATATTGTTTTTAATAAATTCTTTTCAAGAACTTAGACAAGCTCATCACGAATTTTTTTATAAAAAAGATTTCTTCAAGGATTTAACTAAGTAGATAAACACTCTCTTTTTAAAATAGTAACATGAAATTTATTAAAATCTTAATGTTGATAATTCTTTGTTATGCAATTTTTTCTTAAAAACTTATGTATAAGATTTTTATCAACTTCATAATTAAAGCTAAGAACTAAACAAGTTTTCAAAATAATGGTAGAAATCAACTCACTAGTTTATAAACCAACTTAGAAATATAAAATTTACCAAAAACCTAGGAAAGTAAAAGTTCTTAAAATGGTAAGCTTATTTTCTAAGAAAAATAAACATACCTTTGACACCAAAACATTAGATACTATCAACAACTTAAGAAAAAAATTGAAAACTTCATTTTTATTTCCAAAAAATAGAAATAGAATTAATAGATATCCTACAAAGGCTAAGTTTTTGAAAATTAATTTATCTTTTGAAAGTAAGGAATGAAATTATAACAATAAAGCACTCATTCATGATAACTCAAGAATTTTATGCTTTCTTCCCAACAACTTGAAAAAGGATTTTCAAAATATCAATATTTCCACCTCTTAAGACAAGTTGTTTTCTGGAAAATCATTATTAAGGCAACACCATTAAATTCATGCACACAATATGAGTCCATATCTATATATTAAAAGGATTTTCAACCATACAAATATCTATATTTTTTATTAAGGTTTTCTGAATAAAGTAAAGTTTAAAAATTTGTATTTTGAGACCTGGGAAATTCGTGACTGTTTTGTGCCTACTATTTCGGGACCCAAATGGCTTTTTATGACAAAAATAACCTTAGAAATATATAGATCTTTTAGAGTTAAAATGAGCAAGTTATGATCATTTTAAGTTGAAATTTTACTCTACATGATTTTTGACGAACTTAGTAAAATAAAATTAGCAAGTTTAAGTAGAACTTCTATGAAATACTCATTTTGGTTATTTCTCTTGTTTAAGTGATGTGGAGACCGAGTTCCTGTATCCCGAAGATTAAGATGGCTAGAAGTTTGTCCACATAATAACCGAGTGAGTTTATTTTCTACATTCTTGTACTTATGTTTTAACTTGTAAAATAGTGGTACTAGAACTGGGAAAATATAAAATGGGTAAGTACATGTGCTTCACATATATGAGTGAATTTATGTTAAGAATATCGTGGCAAGAATTGTCTATAATCAATATTTAATTTAGTATAGGAATGATATGTTTGCAAACTCTATGATCACCCTTAAAATATCTAATATTATACCATGAGTATTTAATTAAATTGATTCATACATATCACTTAGTGAGTCACATTGCATTCATTACTATACACCTAGTGGGATGAGGGCATAATGAGGTCCATAGAGCCCAAAACTCTACATAACGGCGAATGATCGCCCGAATTAATTTGACAGTGAGTAGACACCTGAATGAGCTACATTTTAGCGGCTAATAGTGGCTTGAATGAACTACAAAAATCTTATTTGCGAAACGCGGTCTTCGTGGCCTAGAACACCTAACCCGATTGGAAGGGTAAATCCATTCAACACATGATTTTCCGGTAAGTCACGTGTATTGTTTGGTCACGTGCTTGTTGCATGCTCACGTGCTTGTTGCATTTCATATGTTTGTCTTAAATAACTTGTTTGATATTTGATTATGCAAGTACTTGATTGTGGAAATGATTCTCACTAAGCATATAAGCTTATATCCCTTTACATATCTTTTGCAACATACATACTTTTGGCTAACACCTAGGGGCTACTTTACCCAAGTATTACCTTTTGAATCATGAGTTTTAGATAGAAGTCAAGATCTAGATGTAAAGGTAGATGATAGCATTCAAAAGACTGAGTTTAAAATTTATAAATTTTCTAAATCATTTTCCTTTCAACTATGGTCTTACAAGGTAAGCGCACCCATCAGATATAGCATAGAGAAATGATCTAGGTCATATTCCTAGGGAACGTTGATGAGTATTTTTACCCACTCTTTTCCTATTATCTAGCAAAAAAAAAAAAAGATTTGGTTTTATATACATAGAAACTAAACTAAGTCTAATATTCGCAGATTTCACAACAAGCATACAAAAGGATAAATCAATTCACAAGGTTGCTTGGGTCATGCTTCATCTAAGATCTATTCATGTGACTCAAGAATTTTCTCAAAAAGTTGTGTTGATTATTGAACCATCGAATTCACTAAATTATGCTAAAACTTCTCTCAAAGTCAAAAGCATCTAAACCTAAGCCAAATTATCGGAATCTCTTCTTGACTATTAGAAACTTAGATTTGCATAAAGAACAAGAATCCTTCGTTTTAAAATCAAACTAATGAAATTCAAAACGAGTGACAGAAGATTTCATCATCCCTATCTCTAGGTGATTATGAGCAATCTCATCAATAGCTTTAGATCTATTCATTAAATCAACCTCTCGGTCTATTTTTGACAAAAATCAAACATGCATTTAATAGGAAGCACCATCCAATTAGACTCATTCTTTAGGCACAAGCTCTTGATTACAATAAAATCAACACGTTTTGAAATTAAGAACAAAGTAATCACATGAAATCCATCAAGGATCCACAATACCTAAGCAATATTAAACTACTCCTCCATAGATAAAACAATATAAAGCAATAATAAGAAGAAATAGAAAGCATCTAAAAATTTGATTTAGCAATACAAACAATGTTCCTTGATGGATTGATACATTCAAGCACAAACGCTGCTGTGAAAGTACATAAAAATGCGTTTTCTCTTTGTATTTTTTTTTTATCTTGTCTCTGTCTCTCTTTTCTTGTTGTTCTTCTTTTGATTCTTCTTTTCGTCTTCATTTTACAATGATCTTTGCATAAATGGAATTGAATGCTCATCGATGGGAAAGTGGGAAGTTACAGGAGTTACAGGTCTCTTGGCTTTCCAAAATAATTCCCCTTTAATGTCCAATAGACGTTTCTTTAATAAATAAGGAGTTACTATTCAATAAAAAATCCGTTTCGCATTAATTAATGGACTATCAAATTGACAGGTTTAGGGACAGGTTGTATCATTGAGCATGTCTAGCAATTTTCTTCACTATTGAAATTGACATGATTGGGACATGGCTTGTCCCAGAGTCGTGTCCAATAAGGTGAACTTTTTTCTTCATTGACACAATTGGGACATGGCTTATCCCAGAAATGTCCCTTGTAAAGTTAATTTTCCAGATTGACACGGTTTGTGTTAGGTCATGTCACTATTGTGTCTTTTCAAAACATAAGATTTAGACCTTAATTGTGCTTTTCCTTGACATGGTTGATAGACATGGCATGTCTTTGTTGTGTTAACCACTTTTTGATCCAAACTTTGCATTTTTTACTCGTTTTGCCTTCTTTTTATGAAATATCTTCTTTAAAGACCTGAAAGCATAAATTAATATTTTTAAGTACCAAATTCATAATATTTATCAATAAAATGACCAATAAAAGTGCATTTTGGTATTCATAAAATAGGAATAATTTTGGTTTATCAATAGATTTCTAAGTAAAACTTCAATATATTTGTTTTGGAGAAATAGACTATGATGAACTAAGTTGTTTTGATGGGGGTATGGCCGCTTTAATATTTGTAAGACTCTATGTAATTTTGATTAAGTTGAACCGTTATGATTTCTATTTTTGATTGCTATTTGTAATTTTTTTAGACGGCTCGTTTCAAAGTTTGGTCCTTTGTGATCGTGAACGTATGCCTCACACCCTATATCGAGACTTTTGGGATGACTAAGGGTGTTATACTTAAGCCTTAATATTGAGTGTGTCGGACTGTCATGTTTAGGGTACCCTTTGAGGCATGATAGAGGTACTACTAATGTTTGTCTACAATTTGGTAGAACTAGGGATGAAATTATTAGGTTTGTTGATTCTAATTTTGCTGAAGACTTGGATAAAAAAGATCTCTTATAGGCTATATTTTTATACTTGATAGTTGTGCTATCAATTGGAAAGATACATTACAAGCTATAATTGCTCTATCCACTACTAAAGCCAAATATATGGCTATTATAGAGGCTTTTAAAAAAGCTATTTGGTTGCAGGGATTATTGGTGAACTCTGTGATGACTTGAAGACTACTGCAGTCTATTGTAACAGTCAAAGTGCAATTTATCTCATAAAGGATCAGATGTATCATGAGAGGACAAAGCACATTGATGTCAAATGTAACTTTACTCGTGATATTATTTCTAATGGCAATATTGCTATGAGCAAGTTTAGTACTTTAAATAACCTTATTGATATGATGACAAAGACACTTTCTATAGCCAAGTTTAAGCATTGTCTAGACTTGGTTAGTGATGGTTGCTGATTGATCCCCTTTATGAGTTTATGGAAGAGAAGGAGAATGTTTTATTGTTTATGTTGAAAATTGGGAGTTTGTATTGATTTTTGCTCTTGAATTCATGTCAAGGTAGAGATTATTGGATATGTGACCCAAATTTTGTCAAAGCTACTAGCTTTGGAGTCTAAGCTGCCAACCTTTCTACTGTACACTGTCGGCCTTAAAGCAAGCTCTTAAAATTTCAAATCTGTGAATGTTCTAAGCCGGGGTTGAGCTAGAGACGTGTAATTAAAAGTTGCCAGCCTTTGTGCTAGCTTACGCATACGTACATATATGTGTGTGTGTGTGTGTGTGTTGTTTTGTTAGGTTATGTGATTTGTGATCATTGGGATTTGTTGTATATACGCCCTCCATACTCCTTCTTCAACATTTGTGAATTCCTCTCTTCTGCCTGTGTTTTTCCTGCAAGGGTTTTCACATAAATCGTATGTGTGTGTTTTACTTTGAATTTTGTTTTTGCCATTGTTTATCATATCCATTTATAACAAAAATTATGGAAAGTGACAAATTTGTTAGTTCATACAAAATAGTTATGCTTATCTCCTAATTTACAATAGGAACATATAGAACACTTAAGTCCTATTTAAATATATACATAATTAAAAAATTATATGTTCTCATCATGTATTTTAATGGGATAGATTCCATCAGTTATTTGACGGTTCAAATTGATACTCAGATTGCATCACTAAAATACTTAATATATCAATGATTATATTTATTTTAATGGTTAAATAATTGATTGAACCGTTTGAATGGAACCATAAAAATTCTTGTTCACAAAAATTTCCATGTTCATAGAAGCTAATCATAGCATGTGTTAACTAAAATGTTATAGAAACCTTAGTGAATCAATGCACTTAAACTTATTAACTTTTAAAAAAAAAAGAAAAAGGAGCGCTATAAACTTTTTTTTTTTTGGCCAGATTAATACAGTATAAACTGAACGTGTCTTCTAGCAAATAAATGTTATAACTTATAAGTCAAAAATTAAATATTATAAATATACTAAGAAATAGTATAGAATCAGATCTGATCACAACAATATGAAATTATATGAAGTATATTGTAAAGGAAAAAGAAAAGTAACAATGAGTATTTATTTGTCAATTTAAACTTTCTAATAGACTTCATTAATTTACTTTAAAGCATATATAATTCAGTACTATCATCATTAAAATAAATATAATAATATTTCAGTATAATTACGATTACATTTGTTTTTTAATCTAAACAATCAAATAAGCGTCCTATTAAAAAATATAATGGCACGTGGAATTTTCCTAGCACTTATGAAAGAAACAAACAAATTTGGTCAGATCCTACTCTTGGCATGAAAGGGAAATTTTCACTTGGTAATATAAGATTGAACATATTATTAGTACTGCGATTCGTGTTCATGTATATGCTTGTATAATACATACATACATACATATATACATACATACATACATAAGAGTTATTCTAAATTGGTGACACATTTGCAAGAGAATCTGTTTGTATTATCTTATTTTGGTTGTTTTAGCATTTTATTTTTATTGTTCGTAAATAAATATTTATCAAAAATAGATATAGATAAAAAGTAAATATTTTTTACTCATAAATAAATTAAATAGATTAAATATAAATAAGATATAAATAAAATACAGATAAAAATCAGACCATCCATGCAGACCCTAAATATTCTTTACGGAACGTTGATTAAAATCAAGTCTGGCCACTTAGTAAAATTACAGTTCTATTGTACGATGACATATAGGTTCCTAATGCTGCTACGAAGTTCTATTATCAATACTACGGCGTAATGTATGTCTTGACTTATCAATTTTGTACAACCTAAGATTAAGCATTGCAAAAATAGGTTTAAGGTCATTGCATCACGCCCGACCAACTTTACAATCAAGCTTGAAGACTATATTTTCATCAAAGTCCTTAATTCTAAGATGTACTTTTATCAATAAATTTATATCTTATGTAAATTATACAAGATAATTTCTCAGATTTTGCAAAATATTCTTGGAAAATTTCTATTTTTGCATCAAATTGTGTGGAACCAGATTTAATTTGCATTTCATGCTCAACCAAATATGAAGATGTCTTTATCCTCTTATTATTCATGAAATGCAATACTTCAAAATCAGATTTATGCTTAGAACAAATCTCGAACATGGCCAAAAATTACCATATATTAATAGAATTCATTACTCCACGAGCTATACTACTTATTTGACAAAAACTTATATTTATTTTTTCAAAATTACTAGCTAATTTATGGCTGAATGAGCTTGATCATAAATTTGTCAAGATTTAAATTAGGGAAAATGAATTATATATAATTAAACTCTAATAAAATCATACCTCAAATCATCAACTTGTACTTTGGAATTGGTATACCTAAATTTTGATAGAGCTACACTATAAAGCATCAGGTTACACATTTAAGGGATTCTAAAACTAAGCCTTAACACCCCAAGGCAAGGACATCATTATTAAAGACAGTGATTGGTTTTCAAGAGTTGTTATATTTTTCCATTGAATCATTGGAGTTTAAATAATAGATACAAGGAGATGATAAGAATCGTTACAACAAGAAATTAACAAAAGGATATGACAGCTAATAAAACAATACATTTAAATAAAATAAGATACAGATAATACTAAATTAACTAATATTTGACTTGGTCTTCTGGTATCAGCTTAACAATTATCCTTATTCACACTTGCCAAAACGAGCATACACGGGGCACTAAAGACTTTTAAGCCACAAAATCGTATGTGGAATTTCTAAATACTCATACTATAATATATGATAAACTGGATCATTCCTCGCATAGTATCAAATTCAAATCCAATGTTTTATATATCAGTTTTATGTTTATGAAATTTTACAAATAAAAAACTTTTTACAACTTTACGTAAGATTAGAAAATCAACCTATTGATATTTTGTCGGATCATTTTTAAAAATTCTAAGAAAATAAATTAATAAGATAGGAGCATATGATTGCCGTAGAATAATTATTTTGAATAAGGACATTTATATACTTCTAATATTGATATAATTGAGGAGGTCATTTTTTCGTCTAGTCATTGTTGAAGGCCTGTCCATGGTCCCTCAAACGAGGACCAAAGTAGTAGTGGTAAAACTCAGTGTTAAAGTTTGACTTTTCCTCCTTATACGGGTTGCGATGTTGCATACTCGCATGCGGTAGGGGTTGTAAAAAACCAATAAAACCAAAATTCGAACAAATCCGAAAAATTAATCCAAAAAATATGGTTAATTGGTCCATCGATTTTGATTTAGGATCACAATTTTTATTTTTTTGGTTTTTGATTTCGGTTTCGGTTTGTAACCATAAAAATCGATGGTTAATAGTTAACCGTTTTCAATATTTATAATTATATATGTATAATTTACATATATATAATTATTTTTAAAAATATATATATACACATATGATTTACATATATATATAATTTACATATATTAATGTTCTTTGGATTTTATTAAAGTACTATTATCCTATGTTTGATGAGAATTGATGTGGTAATTGATTAATTTGATTTCTGTTGATGATGATACATTAAAAGGCTTGTTTTTCTTATTTTCCTTAATTTGATTTTTCTTTTTTTTTTTAATATATATATATATATATAATAATTTAAAGAAAAACTCTATGATAAAAGATAAAAAAAAGGTTTGTTGAAATTATCAATTTGATTTATTGAAACATTATAAATGATTAAAACAAAAAAAAATTAACCGAACAAAACGGTTAACCGTTAAGCGGTTAACCGTTTATAATGAATTAAAGGATCACGATATTAAAAACCGATCATTTCAGTTAGATTCAAAATATAAGGCCATGGACCGGTTACGATCCATGAACACCCTAGCATGCAATCTATTTGGACTCGTCTCCCTAAAGTCAACCACGTGGCAACATAAGCTTCACTCAACTACACATCACATATAATGGGCAAGAAAAGATTCAGGTGATATATGGTACTTGTAATATTCTTATGGTATTCTAATATGTGATCTATGGATGATAGCTATTTTGATAAATACCCATTATATTATACATATATTAGAAAGTTATTAGAAATTACACACCACGTGTATATTTATATAGTATGTAAAATTTATTTTAAAAGTTTTTATGGTTCCATCAATGAGACCATCCCATAATTAATCTAATTTTTTAAATAAATATAATAAATGAAATATTAATCAGGATAAAAAAAATAAAATATTAATTATTTTAATGATTCGATCACGGTTGAGTATGATGTGAACCATTGATGGTGACCAAATCGGTCTTGTCAAAATTAATAATAAAACCATAAAATTTAAAAAAAAAAATTAATAATATACATGTGATGTGTAACTACCTCATTTCGTTTCAAGTTTTGGCTAATTTGATCGCCTTGGGTTTGCGTTTGAGTCATAATGGTATATTAATTTTTTTCTTTATTCAAATGGTGTCAGGTCAGGTTTCATAATAATTATTGTTATCTTCTCATTTCAATATGTTTTCAGCCACATATAAGGTTGAATCAATCAACGTTTTTAAGTTGTTCCGTAGGCACATCAGAATCAGATGCTGCATTTTAAGTCCCCGACACGATCGCTTCTGTGATTCGATTCCAACGAAAAAGATAACCCGGTCCTCGGAAATAGTTAGACGTTTGACTATTAAACTCTCCATGTGAGTATTGATTGATATTATTATTATTATCGGTTTATTTTGAGATTGTTAGAACTTTCAGTTTTAATTATTAGTTTTGATTTTATTTTTATTATTTTATTTGTTTTTTGCTTTGTGGTTGTCGAAATTGATCCATCCAAGGGTTCAAAGTGCAGATACTTTCAGATTTCCGAGGTCCTAATTGGCTGCAAGACAAATTTGTGGCTGGACTCCTGGAATATTTAAGTGCTTGCTGGGTAATTCCTACACTTCTTTTTGAGTCACATGGATAAAGGTGATTTTAATGCTCTGTTCGGTAAGGTTGAAATCGCTGAAAATGAAAGATATTGGTGAAAGCTTTGTGTTTAGCTTATTAAAATTTAAAGGAAAAGGAGAGAAATCTGCTAAAATCCATGGAAATGTGGTGCCAATTTATTTATGTCTAATTTCGGGCCAAAACAGAAGAAAATCAAGAGAAAACGTGATAAAATTATAAAAATACCTCTAGAAATAAAAAGGAAAGTTAGAAAAAATAAAATATTTTAATTTATTCATATCAATATTTTATCTCTTTTCCACGCTAACAAACCAAACTAAAAATATACATTAATTGCCTTTCATCTCTCTTTTTTTTCTTTTCTTCTCATCTGATTTACGTTTCTTTTCACCGCTTTCCACGTTAAGCTAGTTTGCCAAACACAGCGTGAATCAGCCTCTCAGCCTGGGATTTCCTACCAGAGTCATTGCCCTACGACGAGGTTGTCATTAAAGCATTTGCCAACTACTAGCAATAAATATCCTCCTAATGAAGTTATTGGATGCATAGGGTTCTAATCCAATTTCACTTTTCAAGATGGTGGCTTCAACCGAAAAGGTGGTTCTAGGATCCATTGCCTTTGCAGCCTTCTGGGTACTTGCAGTTTTCCCATCTGTCCCATTTATGCCGGTTGGGAGAACGGCCGGATCCCTCCTTGGCGCAATGCTCATGGTGATTTTCCAAGTCATGTCGCCTGATCAGGCGTATGCTGCAATTGATCTACCTATACTAGGCCTCCTCTTTGGCACAATGGTTGTAAGTGTGTATCTCGAAAGAGCCGATTTGTTCAAGCACTTGGGCAAATTGCTGGCTTGGAAGAGTAAAGGTGCAAAGGATCTACTCTGTAGGATTTGCCTAATCTCTGCTCTGTCAAGCGCTCTTTTCACAAATGACACATCGTGTGTCATCTTGACTGAATTTGTCCTTAAAATTGCCAGGCAGCATAATCTCCCTCCGGGGCCCTTCTTGCTTGCACTCGCGTCGAGTGCTAATATCGGGTCTTCAGCAACTCCTATTGGTAATCCTCAAAACCTTGTGATAGCTGTCCAGGGTAAAATCTCATTTGGGAGTTTCCTTGTTGGAATACTTCCTGCAATGCTTGCAGGAATTCTCGTAAACGCGTTGATTCTTCTATGTATGTATTGGAGATTGCTGTCTATTCAAAAGGATGAAGAGGATGCAACTGGAGAAGTAGTTGGGGAGGACGATGTGAGTTCTCATCAATTTTCACCAGCAAAAATGTCGCATGTGTCATCCTTGAATTCTGAAGAATGCAACTCTAGGATTGAGTCTACAAATGTGTTAAACTCTCCGTCCATAAATAGCGACACAGTTAGTGTTGTTGAGGCTAGAAGAAGCCGGTTGACATCGAGTGAGATTGAAATCCAGAGGGTAAGTGATGCAGCTGAATCGGCTAGGAATTCAGGGCAGGGAAATGATTCACCAGACGGAGTAGAAGTCGCATCGATGATAACAAATTCAGAAGGAAAGGAAACCTTGGCAACTAGATTGAAACGGATTTGGTGGAAACCATGCGTTTATACAGTCACTGTTGGCATGCTAATTGCATTGTTGTTGGGTTTGAATATGTCATGGACCGCGATTACTGCTGCACTTGCTCTTGTTGTCCTTGATTTCAAGGATGCAATGCCCTTTCTAGATAAGGTGAATTATGAAGAATTGAAGACTTTCCATATGCTAACTCCTCGAGATTTATGTATGATGATTGTATGCCGATTTACAATTCCAAAAATTTTAGGATTAGATAGTATAACTGTCTTTGAATGCGATTCTGCTAACTCTCTCCATTTCACATCCCTCATTTCTATTTTGTTTTCACCAGGTTTCATATTCTCTCTTGATATTCTTCTGTGGGATGTTTATCACGGTTGATGGATTTAACAGGACCGGAATTCCAAAGACCCTATGGGACCTAATGGAACCTCATGCGAAAATTGATCATGCAAGTGGGATAGCTGTTCTTGCCATAGTCATTTTAGTTCTGTCAAACGTGGCTTCAAATGTTCCAACCGGTAAATAAGTTGCCGTGAACTTCAATATTCTGTATGTATCGAGGATCTAAAGTTTTTCTGATCTTGAATATTATCTCTTATCTGTTTTCTGCCAATTACATACTGGCACGTATGAAAATTATGAATGAAAACATGTGATCAAACATGTACAGATTGAAATACATTAACTGTGCAACTTTATCCCTGGTTAAGTTTGTCTATACCAACTTATAAATCACCTAGTATTATTTAAGCTTGCTCATTTGCATTCATCTAAAATCTAACATGTCCAATATTTTTACTCAGTTCTTTTGCTTGGAGGCAAAGTAGCAGCATCTGCAGCTGCGATTTCGCCCGCTGATGTGAAGAAGTCATGGCTAATTTTAGCTTGGGTCAGCACTGTGGCCGGTAATCTATCTCTATTGGGTTCAGCAGCAAATTTGATAGTTTGTGAGCAGGCACGGCGGACTCCGCACCTCGGGTACACTCTTTCCTTCTGGAACCATCTCAAATTTGGAGTTCCTTCCACCATAATTGTCACTGCTATTGGCTTGACACTTATAAGATGACAACCAAGGTCTAAGTGCCATGAATATATCAGGTACAAAATGTTTCCTAGGAAAATTGTAAATACAGGTTTTCTCCTTCAGTGTGTTAATAAATTTATCCACCCCAGAGTGGGGTTTTTGGATAGGACATAAAAAAAAAAAAAAAAAAAAGAATTCTGACATAATCATCCATCTCAAATCGATTGTTTGGTCCATCTAATAGATAATAAGATTTTTTATTGGTTTGATATGATTTTGGGAAGTATTTCTTACTATTTAGAACAGTAAGACGAGGATGTTCTTGCCTCTTTTTTTTTCCCCCTATCCAAAAACCTGATTTTAGAGGGGTCCATCTAATAGATAATGAGAATTTTGATCGGCTTGATATGATTTTGAGAAGTTTTTCTTATCATTCATAACAGTAGGATAAGGATGTTCTTGCCTCATTTTTTTTCCCATCCAAAAACCTCATTTTAGGGTGGTCCATCTAACGGGTAATGAGATTTTTTATCAGTTTGATATGATTTTAAAAAGTTTTTCTTACTATTTAGAGCAGTAATAAGATAAGGATGTTCTTTTTGGCTGGAACCAAAATCTTAATGCATGCAACAAAGGCACTCCACCTTAAAAATATTTAAGTCCTTTGAATGGACTCCATTGGAGCATTGTGTTATTTATATGTAACTTGCTGGCCTGTATTAATTGCTGGGGGACTTCAACGGTCCTGTCAACTTATTTGACGAGACCAGTCCCGCTATAATCTATGTCATTGATCATTTCACAATTAATAATAGCCTTTGATTTAAAAAATAAATCAATTTGCTATACATTATATTCCTCTTTTTTCCTTTTTTTTTAATCAAAAATTTTTTTATTCTCTCTTACTTTTACTTGTTTTACCCTCCTCCACAACACATCTCACTTAGGTTTTTTTTTTCCTTCAATCTCCAACTTCAAACCTTGACCATACAAATCTCATATGTTACGAACACTATAATCTATAAAATGATAATCTATAATATAACTTAAATATTTAAATATTATATCATAGCACACCATACTAAATAGCTATATAAGATATATTTTAAAAGTTATATTAATATATTATATGTTCTTATATGGAGATATTGAATATATATGATATAATGATAAAAAAAATTTATAGATGTTCTTATATGTTATATAGAGTATATATTTTTTATACGCTATAGTAACAGAAATCAGATACATAAAATTTGTATAGAATATATATATTTTATAGGTTTTGTAGGATATATATATATATATATATATTGTATATATATTTTACATGTTATAGTAATATATCAAATTTGGATATATTTTATATGTTATGGGAATATATCAAATTTGTAAATGTGTATGTCTTATGTTAATATATATAATTTATATGGTATAATAATATGTAAAATTTTTATACATGAAATTTGTACTATATATATTATATGATATATTTATTTATGTGTATGTATATTTTTTTTTAAAAAAGATAAAATAACATATCATATGTTTACATACGTGCCATGTGACTATTGCACTACATATGACCTACGAAAACAACGTTTACGAAGGTGATTAGGAGAGAATTGTGTATGGAGAAGGAGGAGGAGTAGGCAGTCTCAGTGGGCTCTAACACGTGTGTGACAAGTAAGGGAGCTAGAGAGCATCAACCTCACTATATACAATGAATCAATAATTGTTCTTAATTAAGACAAGTGTATGATTCACCAAGGGGAAAAATCCAGTAGCACAATAGTGTTTGTTCCAGATTTCACTTATCCAAATGAGGTGGAGACTAGTGATATTCATAGGGAATCTAGCTATCGTTATCATTTCTTAGATGAGATGAAGGACCAACGACTAAGATGAGCCCTCTCATAATAGATATATAAGTGAACTCCCTTGTGGACATAGGCTCATTAAGACCTTTATTTGTAGTGTGTGAGCTAATTTGAAAATGGTTGGAATTGGGTAAGCTAATTCCAATAGGCTTTATTTTAAGCGTACCATGCCAAATCTCCCTCATTCATCCCAAATAACTAATCCTAACTCTTTAAGCCTTATCACTTTAGCCTAAAGTGTTAAATCCAAATAATCATTTGGGTTATACCCTTTGTAATCAAATTCATACATCTACATTTTGCCTCCTGACCATAGTCCTTCGGGTTATATCGGAGGGATTTAGATATTAATTAAGCCCTTTCGAATGACTAAAGTCTTGCTTAATGTGTGTGCGCTATGAATTAGCTGCACTATTGCTTGACGTGTTAACAATTAGTAATGCGAAAATTCAGCGTAAAGTTGCCCGACAATTGAATCCTTTTGGGTAATATTCTTGTGATACCATCTGGCTACGCACGCTGCTTCAGACTAAAGTCATATTGTCTCTGACACAATGTTTTATTGGCATGGCTTCTTTGACAAGTAAGCTTCCTTATACATATTAACTCGTCTTTGGCATTTGATTTGCATATGTGATACTTTTCAGCAAGTTGATTTTACTTTCATTTCATAAAGGCTTCAAGTATGCTTGATTCGTTGGTTTCAATCTCACACTTTGCTACACTTCAATTGATTTTTTTTATGGTCGATGAACACATCACATCTATCATTGACCTTGGTGTTTGCCTAACAGACAAACACACATGTGCACGTCTTCCTTTCATAAGACTTTGTGAAATTTGTTGGTCAGTTGATTCAAATAAAAAGAGCTAAGTTTATTTTAGCCTCTCTCACCAAAGCCCACATAATTAATTAATTTCAAGATTACTTCAACCCACATACTCTCAAATTCATATTCTCATGTCTCCTTGTAGGCTAACACATCCATGGTACACACTTTGCACCGCTAAAGAGGTGTTTAAGTTTAATTGGTTGACCATATTGTGGCTCCTCTTGTTTTGGCATCTTCCTTCTAGACCGCTATATGACAAATATCATCTCCGACCAACTATATTGAACGGTGCTGTCTTCTTTCATTTTGTCTGTATAGAGAATGAACATTTATCCCACTCTATTTTTTACAGGAAAGCAACACCCCCCATGCCCTCCCTCTTCTTCATAATATAAATCCATCTACACGGACAAAACACATTCCCCCTTCTTTTTCATTTCTCATGCTCATGAGACTGCTATGGCTTCCTTCACCACCATGAGAGATGAAGATTGAAACCCTCTTTTCCTTTCTGTCATCATGAGTTGTCCTAACTAATTGTAATGTTATAGCTTGTATTGTTGTGGTCATTCTTGGAAGTTAGTTGATTGGGATAGCTAACAAAGAGATCCTATAAGAGTCAAAAGAAGACACATGAGCCACAAACAACCACCACTGTGCCTCACTGGACCTCGCAATATACTCTACTTGGCTGGAATGAGACTTGTTTGAGTTGATTGTTATAGATCTTTGGAGTGAGTCGTGAAGCTTGTGATCAATGTAAATATTAGGTTAGTCTACTGATCTGTGCTTGTCGCATCTCAATGTTCTTTGTTTCCTTCTTTACATTTTGATTCTTGAGGTTTCCATTAAGTTCCGGTCTATCACTAATGGCAAATATAAACCAATAACATCAATGGATGGAGTAAAATAACTTATGTAGGAGTAATAAATATAGTTTTCCTAGATGGTGTACTACTAAAATAGTAAGCTGGCAATGACCCATCATCTTTAGGCCATACTAATTATGTTTAAGGAAGGTTCAATTCTTTAAATTAACATGATTTAGACATGTAGGCACTAAATATCGCACAACATGATACTGGGTCAATTTTCATTACTGATAGAGTATGATGACATTTTTTAAGAAGCATGCATAATATGTTAACATGTTTGGTTCACTCTATTGTTTTAATAACATTGTTTCGTTGACATTGTAGGTGGATTTGATGGTTCGGCTATCTTCCAACCGACCATTGCATATTGCCAATTCTAGTAGCCATACTTAGGAACTGGTCGTCTTTGAGAGCTAACAATGAGAACCCGTGAGAGTTAAAATGAAGCATGTTAGCCCCAATCATCGACTATTATGCTTCATTGGCTTGAAGGCATACTCTTCTTAGTCCACGAGCTCTAGTTGGTCGACAAAAGTAGTGAAATCCACAATGAGCATTTAGTTAGTCGAAGACAAGTTTCTTGACCCTTTGGAAGAGGATCTTACTAAATGTGAAGAGCTACTAAGAATAGCCTTTGCAATTTTCTACTTTACTTCTCAAGTATCTCCAAAATGACTTTATCCAAAAATAGGGAAGAGTTGGTCAAATATGGATGAAATCACCTCAAGCTTGAAGACAATACCAATAAGTAGTGGGCATTTGTAAATGTTAATATATTTGTGATATATGTATTTTGTAGTTCTGGTGAAGTATGTCCTAACTCTAGAGTTGTTGCCTCGAACCTTCAAAATCTATTCTAGTCAACCTCAACATGCTTGTTCAATGAATTTCATCATGTGACTTATTCATGGCTCGATTAGTATGTGCATGTGTCTTGTTCAAAATGAATGCGCACGTAGCTGTCATGTGCTATTATTATTTGTTATGCCTTTTGCTAGTGAACCTCGAATCATCTATAATAATGTAAATGGTTCCTTAGTTTGTGATGGTTTTACTCCTTTTTTTTGTGACTCTTGTCATTTCATTTCCATCCTTGTTTTTATCACACCCTTACTTGCTTCTAGTTGCTTTCAGTTTTATGTAGAAAATTCACAACAAAAATTCACCTTGATACATTGAGAATCTCTTAAAACGCAAAATACAAAAGTTATAGAGCTTTTTCTTATGTTTTTACATGATTTTGAATCACATGAAAAGAAGCTTGGATAAGAGAAATATCCACAATTTACCAAAGTCTATAAATCTGCAAAAATTTGGCACGACCACCAATATACAATAACTTCACAATAAAAATCGACCTTAATACGTTTAGAATCTCTCAAAACCTAGAACATGAAAGTTGTAGGTCTTTCTCTTATGTTTTGTATCAAATCTTGAATCACATCAAAAGGAGCTCAGATGAGTGAAATATCCTTAGTTTACCAAACTCTATCAGTTTATGAACTTTGAACATAAATAGTGCAGGTGTAGCAACTTCACTCCTAATTATGTGTTGGAGCTTTCTAAATTCATCAAAACTCAAAACATGTAAGTTTTAAATATTCTTATCCTCTATCCATGGCATTTTAAATTATCTCAATAGGAGTTTTAATGAGAGAGATATAGTCAATTTACGAAATATTGTTGAAGTTGATACTATAATGCTTTGCCTGATTTTAATTCTCATCTTCAGTCGCAATTTATCTCAATTTTCTCACTATATCAACTATAATCATGTGCTTCATTTGCTTCTTGAATTCTCAACATGGTGCTCAGCTTTAGATTTTTGTTAGCTCCACTGCTGGCCATAAATGTTCATAAAATCAGCTCTTAAACCCAATGAAACAAGTAGGACTACAACTGGTTTTGTAAAATTGCTTCATACATCAACTAACAATGCCTTTAATTCCCCAATATTAGCTTACGGGACATTTTAGAACTTGAGCTACTCTCTTCCCTTTCTCGATTCCTTATTTAGAGAAACAGTAAAGGAAATCTCCATTACCAATGCCCTATTTCATTTTTTTTTTTATTTACTTGTTCTCTTTCTTAACTTGTTTTTGTCTCTTGCAGGATTTGACAACCAATGGCTTGGTAGACACAAGGGCATTGGAGCAGGCCCTCCACTTAAATTGCTCTACTCATATTATTCAATTTTGACATAGATAATCCAATAAATCTTGATAATTCTGGTGTCTTCATTAGCTGGAAAAGAGGCAAAGGCTACTTTCATATGAATTGAGTTGTTCAAGCTTAGGTTATGCATCTCATGCATTCTGCCACTTTTATCCCTTGAGTCATTGTACTTGTGGCCATCATTCAATGTATGGACAATATCTACTAGCTATATTTTATGGTTAACAATTGCATCCATTTAATGATTTTCTATTGTGAAGATTATAGAGTAAGCTATGAATAAGATGGATCTTGACCTTGAGGTACTGTATAAAATGGATTTGTGCTAGTTTACTTTGATTTTCTATACTTCGCTCTATTCATGGATTTCAATGGCACTATTTGGAATATTGATGTTGATTGCTTGGTCTTTTCAATGTATGGCTAGAATATTGTTGAGTTGACAAAACTTGTCACATGGTTGCTAGGAAAGGTTCCTGATGCAAATTTAGGGCAATGAAACATGGGGATTATGAACCCAATCTTGACAGTTGATGTTATAGAATGCATTTTTGACATACTTGGTTCACAGAATGAACTTCTGGCCAATCATTTAAACTAACATATGTACAATACTTCAAGTGGTCTTATTGAAATTTGATGGTTACATCTCAATATTGAAAACTTGAACCTCAAAGCATGTCTACGATGATTCTTGAAGTTTGCTTGAAATAGTTACTTTTGTTTATACCCCTTCATTACTCATATATGTTTTCTTGATGACAAGTGAATCTCTCCCATGAAGTCTTATTATCTTTTGTATTCCTTCTGTTTGTGAAACTGATTCATCTTTCATTCTCTACAATGCAGGTGTTAAAATCATCAAGTGTTGAACCATCGTCACATTCCTATTTCTTCTTTCTTCTTTTAGAGTGGTGATAAGCAGACAAGTACCTTTGGCACCACTTGCATTGTTTCCTCTTTGAAAATGGTCTAAGAAAAGCAAGTCAAATAATGCTAAGAGAAATGAAATACTAATACAAGTAAATAGCCATGTGCCAAATGTTTTGTCACCACAAGACGAATTGGTTGATGCAACAATTTCAAGAGATTTCTTATGGGTGGACATTCGCAAGCAAGACTTATTTCCACACCAATCTATAGATGATGAATTACGCTTCATAGGTCATAAGTCTTGCATCGAAGATAGGATACTTACAGATGGTTGTCCCATATTACGATTTAGAAATGAGAGAAAGGAGTTTCCCCTTTTAGAGAGCCAATTGCCCAACCCCAAGCTATTTATGCAAATATAGGGTTCGTTGGTAGAATACATTGTTGGAAAATATTGAAACGTCCTTCATTAGGCGAGGGTATATGACTCGAAAGGAATGACCTCTAAGTTAAACTTCATTTGCTACAAAGATTGAAACATGGCAAGTTATCGTTTGTCGTTGGAACACTTAAACACACAATTTTATCAATTCATGGGCTGAGGTTGCCCTTACTTTAGAAGATGTGTATATGCTTTTATGCCTGCACGACGTAGGATTAACAGATATTGCTAGTGCTGAGATTTCTGAAGATGATGAAAATTTGATAGAATCATTGGATTATCACACAGAAGTTACTATGGATAGTTATAGACATCTTACATTTGCTTCCTGGCTCAAATATTTCTTCAAACAAGATAAAGTGGCAAACACATCAATAGTCTTAGTTATGATAGCAAGTAAGTATTCTTACATTGATTCGTTATTCTATACCATCCTCTTTATAACTCTGACCTAACTCATTCATGTTGTTCCATTGTTTTAGGAATGAATCGCTGGCCCTTCTCTGCTTGAAGCTATCATTATTCGTATTCCTTAATAGCATCAGTCCTTGTTTCTTTGACTTAAAGATTTATATATCAAGCGAGGAACTCTTCACACTAAGCCTATTCTACTTGAGGTCTTTGTATCAAAAGCTAGATATTTATCACATGGCTTCAGTGCCATCAAAAGGTCAGTATGTAGTGATATGCTATACGAACATGGCATTCTTGCAATTGTTATTTTTGAGTGTTATAGGAAATACCAAGATCCCCATTGGAAAAACCTGATGTTGTTGAACCCCAAGCTTAGGTTTGTGTGAATAGAAAACTGTTAGGATCATTGGTTGACGTTATTGACAATGCTCAAGAACTTTTATCCTTATACTAGAGAGTTAGTTGGCTATGAATGGTGCCTAGAGTTTTATCCTCAAGGTTCTAAAGATCAAGTAAACTTGGTAGATATGCATGAAAGTCTTTCCACTGCTAAGGTAGGATTCATTATTTGGTGTACACCCGGGACTCTCCCATTGCTTCATGACTGGTGTGGCTCTTCCAGTGAGTTTATTGATTATGGTATTGTAGCATACCTATCCGATCAAGTTGCCCGTCAATTTGGGTTTGATCAAGGCATTCCTTGCAGTATAAGGACTATTGAAGATTTTGACAAATGTTGTAAGGAATTTCACCCAAAAAATTATAGATATATCTACTTGAACATCTGAAAAATCCTCTTCCCATCTACTAGCCATGCTAATGTTTTTTCCACCAGGTGAATGACTTATTAGGCACGTTTTCTAGAAGAGTTTAAAAATTATGCTAATTTAAAAGTTGAAGATGCACTTCCAATGTCTTCTATGCACAAATTTGTGTTTCCTTTCAGCTTTCAAACAAAAAGGTTTCTAATCAAGTTCAAAATTAGAGAGCCTAATCTCCTATCAAGGCCATCAAGCATATCAATCATTCATGCATCAATGAGGTATCAATATTGACTGACTGTATCATTAATTCCTTACATGCCATTGATATGTGTTTTATTTCTTCTTCTTTTGCAGGATGAGCAAAGGATAAGCCAAACAAATATCGCAAGCCAAGGTAAGGTTGATAGAAATGTCTATGGGGATGGAAACACCAACACTTCTGAAATATTTACTTCGTCAAAATCTTCTTCACCAATCTTTCACCCCTATCCCCATAGATATGGTAAGAGGAAAGTTATACAAGTAGGAGACACTAGTGCATCTACTATTGCATTGATAATGACAAGGGTGGTATGGATAGTGAAGAGCATGGTTCTGGTGAAAAGTAGTGATCATGAAAATGATGAAAACATAGAAAAGGAAGATATTGATGCATATGCCAACGCATTGGCTGTAGAAATTCATGGCATGGAGATTGTTAATGTCCCTTCTAACAATGTCTTTGAACCCTTAGTGTGCTAAGATGCTGCTCTTGCTCTTCCAAGTAATGAAATACTAAAGCAAGTTGAAAGAGAGAACCTACACCCTGCATGATGACTTCAGGAGAAAGTATCCCATTTTTTTAGTTTACTATTCCTTCTATTTACTTGGACTCATTGAAAAAGTTACATATACATGATGGAGATTTTTAGGCAGGATCAATTTGCCTTGGTTTCAAGGTTACAAATGCCATGGTTGTGATGTTGGGCTAAGCTTGTATGCCATTAGTAGATCATGGAATGCATTATCTTTAGCTGATTTGGAGTTGTTGGTGCAAGCTATTTATAGTGCTTGTGACTTAGGACTCAAAATGGACAATTTAGAGAGTATTACCAATAAGGCATAGAAAATATTGCACCATCAACCACTGATCAAACGTTATGAGAGACCGAAGACTGAACTTGAAGTGACACAACTTGAATTGGAAAAATCTCTTATACTACTTCCATCATAGAGTAGAGTGTTATATTGAACACGGTGCTATTTAAAACTGTGTTAACTTGTATAACTTCATGAATAATTTCATGTTTGTTCATATGTCGTGATCCGAGTAATGCTTTTTTTTATTAATATTGTTTCTTTGACTTGATGTTATACCATGATATGATGTGCTTTAAGGAACATAAAATTCATATAGCAATCCGTTATATAATATGACTTTGCATGTTAAAATTGTTATTTCTTTTGCAAGCAAAGGCTTCTCAATTTAGTAGCGATTGTTAAGGGGGTATTAGCTACTTCCTAATCATTCCATCAAATACAATGCAAACCTCTAGATTTTATGACATGTCTTAAGTTCAAACCTTATAACCAGAAATCAATCGGAAACCTTAAAGTCAACAAAACCTATGTCAAACCCTTAGATATGATAATCCGGTGCTCTTAAATTCTAAACAACGGAATTGAGATTATTGTGGATAATAGTTCGTAATAGTATAGGAACGATTAAAAATATCAGATTCATTAATTTATAGTGTGCTTTGGATCCAAATGGGATCAGTTTTCGAAAATTATTCCTCAGTATACCAAACAGTAAAAATATTCCGATGATATTATTAGATTCGTAATAATACAAGGATTTCAAAAATATCAGTTTCATAATTTTTCGATAGCTAAAATTATCATATATCGTATTTATTCACGTATTTTCTTACTATCATCAAATTATTAGCCTTTTTTACTATTCATTTTCCTATTCTACTATTCATCTATTTCTACTTTTTCTTACTACCTATATATCTATTTTCTTGCTTTTTACCTTCTCATACATCTTTAATTACTTCATATTTTACACATTACTTACTTTTCTTTACATCATATTTTAGGCACCCCCTCTTGTCTCCATCCCTTTATATATTCTTTTTCATTTTTTTAATTACACTCAATTTCCCTCCATCTTCAACTATAATACCCCCTCTCCCTCCTCTTATTTCACACATCTACTCTTACATAACAGAACTCTACCAAATTCTCTCTACCAAAAATCCTCTCCAATCAATTCTTTCCAACTTTCTTTCTCTACACAAAAACCATATTCCACATATTACTACCACTATCTTTTCCTTTCTTCAACAAATACACATCTTTACATAAAAATCTCCTACATTTATTTTCTCATGTTATGTAACTTAGCATAACAATGGTGTTGTTTCTTAAAACTCATATGAGTTATGGAAGCAACAACATGTCCATGCTTTATTCTTGCACATGCTAAGAATTCTCATTATATTATTTTGTTATTATGATGATAATATGTTGATATTATTACTATTATGTTCCTAATCTAACCCTGTATATATATTATTAAGTATATGTATATATGTATATATATATATATATTTCTTAAAGCTCAAATGCTCACTAACTCTCATTAAGATGCTCTTATTGTTCTTATTATTATTTTTCTTATTGTGCTTTTTCTTTTCTTTCTTTTTTTTTTCTTTTTCTCTTGAGACTAGTCTATTCTTAGTCCTGTGATACCTTGATGAAGCTAAGGTTTCAAATACTTGACCTTATTATTTTGTTTATTATTGCTTCTTATATCTTTCCTATATTATTATGTGATATTCTAGTCTTTTTCATAACTACATAATCATATGCATGCATCATCATAATGATATTGTCTCAACAAAAATAAAGAGGAATTTTCTTTAATAAAGTAAAATGGAACCAAACTCTTTCATTATATAACTTTATCACTAAATAAAGATTTTTTTCATAAAAAACATAGAAAATTTATTTTAATAACTTCTTTTCAAACTCATCATAAATTTTCTTAGATGTCAATAAGGATGATTTCATCAAAGAAATTAACTAAGGAAATAAACATTCTCTTTTCATGATAAGTACCATGAAGTTTATTAAAAATTAGTATTAATAATTCTTTGATATCTAAATTTTTCATAAAAGCTTAGTTATAGGATTTTTACCAACTCCATAATAAAATCCAAGAACTACACTAGTTTTCAAAGTTAAGATAAAATCAACTTACTAATTTATAAACCCACTTAAAGAAATAAAAGTTTGCCAACAACCTAAGAAAGTAAGTCTCTAAATGATAAACTCATTTTCATAAAAAGAGAATAATATAAACATGATAAACTCAAAAACAATAAATATCATCAACAACTTAAGAAAATGTTGAAAAATGATTTCCTTCCAAGTAAAAATTGATAGAGAATTTAAAAGACCAAGTTTTTAGAAATAAAAATTTATTTTTAAAGAAGTTAAGAAATAAAAACATAAGAGGAAAACACTTATTTATAATTTCCAATCAAAACCATTTAAAAGGAAAAATATATGTAATACAACTCAAATTATTAGAGACTATCAACAACTTAAGAAAAAATTTGGGAACTTCGTTTTCTCATTAGAGGTAAAATTTGTAGATATCTTAAAAGACCAAGTTAAGAAAAATTAAATTATCTTAGAAAATTCAGAAAATAAAATTTATAAGAAAATACTTATTTATAATAACTCAAGAATTTATAGTGTTCTTTCAAATCACTTAAAGAGGAAATTATTAAAGTTCAAGTTTTCAACACCATAAGATAAGTTGTTTTATAAAAAATAATCATTGAGACAATACCATTAAAATATTGCATACAATATGAGTCTATATATATATATATATATATATATATTCAAAAGATTTTTCAATCATATAAATATCTATAATTTTGCTAAAGGATTTTTGGATAAAAAGAAGTTTGAAAAATTATGTTTCAACGGCTAGTTTTTTCGTGGTAAATATATACCGATCTATTTCACGACCGAAAAGACTTTTTATAACAAAAATAACCTTAGGAATAGATTAATCTTTTCGAGTAGGTAAAAATGATGTATAATATGCAAAATTCCGAGTTAAAATGAGCAAGTTATGGCCATTTTAAATTGGAATTTCACTCTATATACGATTTTTGACGAACTTAGTGAAATAGAATTAACAAGTTTAAGTAGAACTTCCAAGAAATACTCATTTTTGGTATTTCTCTTGTATAAGTGATGTAGAGACCGAGTTCCCATACCCCGAAGATTATTTTGATTAGAAGTCTATGCTCAAATGGCCAAGTGAGTTTATTTCTTACATTTTTGTACTTATACTTTTTCCTGTAAATTAGTAGCATTAGAATTAGGAAAAGATAAAATAGAAAAGTGCATGTGCTTTATATATGATTGAAACTACGATTAAGTATATCGACGTGGGAATTGCTTATAATAAATGATTGATCTAGTAAATGATTATCTGCAAATTCTATGATCACTCCTAAAATATTTAATCATGCCATGAGTACTTAATTAAATTGATTCATGCATACCATTGGATGAGTTCATTGTATTCATTACTATGCCCTTGGTAGGACAAGGGCATAGTAGTGAGGTCCATAGAGCTTAAAAGATTTACAAAACAGCGAAGAGTCGTCCGAATGAAATTACAGTGCATAAACACCTAAATAAACCATATTTTTGCAACTGGGTAGTGGCTTGAACAAAAACTATAATGGAATTGTATTGGGAAAAAAAATCAGTCTATACGGCCTATAACACCTAATCCCAAATAGAGGGGTAAATCTATTCAACATATGTCATATGTATTGTATGCTCACGTGCTTGTGCATTTCATTTGGTTGTTTAAATTAACTTATTTTAATTTGCTTGTTGAGTGCTTAATTGTGGAAATAATTCTCACTAAGCACGTCGCTTATACCCTCTTAGATATCTATTGCAGCACTCGTACATTTGATTGGAGCCCAAGGGATATTTTACCGAGGTAATATCTTTTTGAGTCAAGAGCTTTTTGATAGAAGTCAAGAGTTAGAAGCAGATATAAACTTCCGAGTAAAACTAAAAAATGTAATTATTTTGAAAATGGCTTTCATGGACTTAGTTATTTTTTATAGGGAATACCCCTTAATGTTTGTAAGACTTTCTATATTTATGGAACCTTGGTTATATTGTTATGATTTACTTTCTTAGTTGTTATTATGTATAACTACTTAAACAGTTTGTTCCAAAGTTTGGTCCTCTATGATCGTAAATGTACGCTTTACACCCAATATCGAGACTTTTGGTATGACTAAGGTTGTCATACTTAAGTCTTAATATTAGGTATAGCGGGTTGTCACGTTTAGGGTACCATTTAGAGTGTGACATACGATGACTAGCATAACATACTTGAACAAAATTTGTGTAAAGGCATCATGTTACACACTTAGTAAATTTTCCAATTAAAAGCTGCATGTCGTAACGCGAATGAATGTTGTGCACTTAGGAGACAAGTTTCTTACTATGTAGGTGCAACGTATAAGTATAACATATAATCAAAATGATTGGCAAAACATTCCTATAAAAGCAAGCTCATATTTTTCAAGTTGCTATTACAAAAGAAACTTCTTTACATATTAAAAATTTATGAGAGCTATAACAGCATCAGTCTTTAGATGAAGGAGCTTGCAATACCACTATTAGGTTAAACTTTGATGGGAGGAGTATTTTTATCAGTTGAAATCTGTTTCTTTTTTTATTTTTATTGGACTGGTAAGCTCAACTTAGCAAGTATTGTTTATTTTTTCACTAATGCCTTTGTTGTTGTTCTTTTCTAGATGTGTAAATGGAGATGATAAACATTAATGAGCTCCTTCTTGGACCATCAATTAGGAAGAGGAATTAGACTCTGGTGAAGAAGAGGGCGCCTTCAAAGAGAGAGCCATGGGTGGTGGGGAAAAGGATCGTTTTGTTCCTATTATGGAGGAGGTTCATATCGTGTCTTCGAATAGTCCTCACGAGTGTGGTTAGCACGATGAGGAGGCTCCTGTTGCTGACCCCTACAAGCAGGCCATGTACACTTTGCCATGCCTTCATTCCCCTAATGTGCAAAGTGTGCAGCAACATTCTTTGGTTGCGATCTCTCCTATCATGCCTCAAAAAGAGGCCTAGTAGGATTAATCTAAAGCTATCATACCATGTGTGCACCCAGAATATGAGAGCCATCTTGTAAGTCAAAATGTATAAGACTCTATTTATTTGTCAATGTCTATGATATATTATATTACTAGATTTCAACTATGGAATCCGATTGTCAACCCTCTATCAAGACCGCGGAGAATCGGTATCCCCTACCAAATAATGAAATTGAGTTCTAGCTTACAAAATATAAAGTCTCATTTGTCTATACAATTATAAATTTTACATTCTAAGTTCAGTGCCACTTATATATCTAACTTCACTATAGACTGATGGAGAAGCACTATTCACACATTCCTATCCTAGTACCAGTTATCGTTATACCTGCACAAAAACTATTGGGGAGTGAGCAAAACCACAAGCTTAGTGAGTTCATCCCTCACTACTACTGTTCACGCAAGTTATCAAACATTAATTATACATTCATGCAAATCTATCTACACACAATATGAATGCATACGTGATGAGTGCAAGCAACACATCTATGGAAGTCCGGATTCATAGACGATGTAGATTTACCTGTCTACATTTCAGTTGTCTCCCATACTTACCTACGTGAGATACCTCGCCTTACTCGCACGAGGCTATCTGGTGGTAGCGTCCATCCAGACTTACCCAATGCTTAAACGCCATTGGTAACAGCAAATATTTCCCAACATGTTCATGTGATCTACGCTGGTTAATATTTAAATATATATAATGCCAATTAATGGCAAATTTCATTAACTATCACCAATTTATGGTGAATCAGACAAGTAGACCCTGACTCAGGTAAGATTCACTGTCAATACAATCCATCACCCAATAAAGGTGAATCTGGTGGATAGACCCCAACTCAGGTAACATCTATTACCACGTAACAAGTGGACCCCGACTCAGGCAACATCCACTGTCACAACAATACTCAGAAATGTCCCATGTTTATCTCATAAACTCTTTTAGTAAAAATTCATCCTTTTCAAAGGATATAAAAGCAAACTGGAATATTCCAAGTCAGATTTCTTTAATAATACATTTCAAAATACTTTTGATTTCAAATTCGGGACATTTTCTATAGGGGGATCAAGCACATGTGGTGAGTATATCCAATTAGTTTAGTCGAATTATTATCTTTATCCATTTATTCAGGTGATCATGCAGATGATAGCACTCACATCAATCAGTTATTCCACATACAAGCAATACAATCAACATAACAGCAAGCAGTAGCAATCACAAGCAAATAGTAGATCATCAGAATTCCCTCATCTGAAATTTCTTGATTATTTGATATGTCCTTGGAAAGTACCCGAGTTTGAGAATGTAGACTTTAATATTTCCTATGGAATGAAGTAACAGATATTTATCATTATACGTATCATTTGTATAATGATTCCGCTTGTACTTATTTATGTTCCAATTCAAAATTTATTAATCCTGATTTAATTTTCATACTTAATTAGGAGTCTCTAAATTTTATAAAAGCTATATTTTTCCGGCAAAGTCATGAAATTTGTAGCAATATATTTTATGTAAGAGAAGGCTTCCTATATATCTTAAACGTTAGTTTTTAGCTGTATAAACTTAAACTGTGTCTATTATATTCCTTTTTAGCTCTGTTTTCAATGTATGAATAATTAATTTGATGTTCATCAGGTTTTTTTTTTCCCTTTATTATGACTTTTAAAAATTCAAGTAAGAGAGTTTTTCTTGTAGAACGTGGTTTAAATGATTCTTAATGTCCGTTTTTATCATGTAATCTTTAACTAAGCCTATAATATTGATTTTAACATAGATTTTCATATATAAATAAGCGTTGGAAAACTTATTTTGAGTGTTATATTATAGTTAGCTTAATTTTGTAAATTCTATTTACTCTATGATTGCCGATAGATGTCATAGAATATTTTAAAATCTTATTTTTGCTTAATAGTTTTATTATTAAACTTTTATTGCTTATTTGGTCATTTTAGTATGTCTATCTTAAGATAGTTGATATTAACTATCTATTATTTAGTTTCATTTTGCTTGTCTTGATTTTAATTAATATTTTTATTTTTATTTTTATTTTTATTTAAGGCTTTTTCTTTATTCCTAATTTATTTAAGTCTTGCATCTGTTAGTGTACGTATTGATAATGAATTTTTATTTGTTATTTCTTCGTTTGTCAATTTTATTTGTCTACATAAATTGGAATTTCTATTATTTATAAGGTTATATTCTATTATTTAATTACTGGTTTATTTTTCTAATATATTCATAGGTTGTTAGAGCTAGACATATATCAAATGTATATTAAAATTAATTGATTAATATTTATTTATATATATTTTACCTAGACATATCACCATAATATTGTGGGATATAACCCTAAAAGTCTGATTTGCTTTTTTTTGTTAAATGTTAAGGAAGAATTAAAGTTTTAAAGTCAAATCTAGGGGTTGTAAGGGCAATGCTGACAAGAGGGATGAGTTTGTTTTGCAATTTTTCTTAGCTTTAAGAGATGATTCATGCTATATTTGTAAAGGTGGATCTCTTATTATGTTTCTAAGGTTTCTTTTTGTAAATTTTTTCTCTTCAAAAACCATACCTTGGACATATTTAACTATATGTTAGATTAATATTGATTATGATATATGTACATCAATTTCTATTTCCCACATGAACCGAATTATAAGTTTCTTGTCTTTATTGTTCTAGTTAGTTTTCTAGGATATTCAACACTAAATGTAATAGATTCCTAATATAGAATATGGGTGATTTTAAGTTTGTCAAATCATAAATCAGTTATCCATATACTTATAAAGTAACCGAACATGGGGGGTTCCATATTTAGTTTCATGTGTTGTCTTAAAATATATCATGATTACTTATAGACCCTAGGGTGAGTGAATATAATATGCTCCATAGACAATTTTTTTTATTGAATTTCCTTGCATCTAAACAATAATGAAATATACAAGCTAGAGAATGGAGTAGTTATTACCTTGTTTATATTGGAAATAAAGTGATAAATTCTTCTTTCTTAAAGTGGATCGAACCTATAATTTTAGGGGAAAAAATAAAATATTTGATTCGAGAAATATATTAGATATATTAAGACTTTTCTTACCTTGAAGCTTGTTTCCTTATCTTTGAGTTTGTTTGAGCTAAATGATGTCCTTGTGTTGGGTTTACGGTGGAGGAAAAGTAGTATAAGGTATTGGATTTAATTTGTTTGTTTTGGTCTATTTCTTGTAGTAGAATATGGTTAGCTTTTAGGGGGTTTTGATGTGTTTGCACGGTGGATGTTGAGATGTATAAGTGGGGTTTTGTTCCAAGTCTAACTTGTATTGTGAATGGAATATATATACACTTATGGTTCAAAGCCTTTTTAGTGGAGTAAATAAGTTTGTTTTCTTGTGCATTATTTGTATTTATATAGGTTATAATTGAACTATATTTATGGTGCAAGTGGGCATGTGTTGTTTAGTATGAATGCTCTAAAAACAATTGTTCTACGTCAATTTAAGAGGAGTCTAGAGGATTGGTTTGTGTTGGAAAAATTTGAGTCAACAATTGCTACTTTGTCATTTATTTAATTGAATTTGATTGGGTGTAATTTGGTCAACTTGTCAAAGTTTTTGTCTTGATCTATACCTAAATGCCTAAAGCTCTACACGTAAGGACCATGTTAAATATATTGTCTCCTTTGCTTCCTGCAAGTAACGGTGAAAGAGAAATTGAATGGTTGGTTTCACAAGAGTAATTGAGTCATTGAATTCATTTAATGCTTAGGTATTTGGGAGCTCCTCATTTGTTGCAAGTCATTTTCAATTTGACTCTAAATTGTACAACTTGCACAATTTGTAGAGACAAATAACGTAGGTTATTCTTCAAAGAAAGCAGCCGGCTCCTATTGATTATTTTCCACCCTATGCTACATATATTTAACTTAGTTTAATACTTATTTAATTAAATATATAATTTAATTCATCAAATATTAAATCATATACCTATTTATATATTGGTTGTATGAAGTTTTATTTCTAAAAGTTCTTCTAGGACATCTTCATTATTCCTAGATTATCTTTGAGTTCAAATCTTGAGTTTAAAATATACGCGATTGAGTATATATATATATATATTTTATATAGTTTTATCTTATGCGATTAAGGTTTTTTTAAGCCAGATAGGATAAATTATTCTTTTAGTGCCTATAAACTCCAAAATTTTTAACTAGAATTATGGTGTAATTCAAACTTTTATTTGAAGTCTAGATTGTTAGTTATAGATCTGTTTTCATTTTTATCGCATATTTATAACACTAGCAGTTCGTATTTTAATTATCATTCTATAGCCAATACGTTCTATAAATGGATTGTCTTTTTTATTTTATTTATTTATTATTTTTTTAAATATAGAGCTACTTTTTATTATATCTTGAGCTATTGTCTCAAGATACAAAATCTTATCTTTGGTATCTATTAGAGTCAAAGAATGTTCTATTCAGATGTTTAAACTATAAATGAGCCTATTATTACTTATAGGTTCAGTCTAGGATTTTTGTTGGGTCATAAGTTTAATATCTATTTTACATTTGCTACTCTGTTCATTTTACTAGTTATAAAAATTCTCGGGGTTACAATGGTTAAATCATGATTTTAGTTTCTACGGATTCAAAGTTTTCTAACTAAAACATTGGTGTAATTCAAATATTTAATTAAGGTTTAGATTCTTTAGTATCGATCAGTTTTTTTTATCTTTTTTGCGTATTTTATAATTCTAATGATTTATCTTTAAACTAACTTTTTTATAACCAATAAGTTATAGAAATTTAATTGTCTTTTATTATATTCTGAAATTAGAGGTCAACTATGATTATTGGTTGAATTATTGATTATTGTCACAGAATATTATTTTTTTACTATTTAGGAATTATTTATCCTAATTATTAATAATAGTAAATGTTCTAGTGTTATTTTATACTTAAAGATAATTTGAAAATCATTGTATCATTATTAGAATCTTATTTTTCTAAATATTGAACTTAAGGAAACTACTTTTAGAGTTTAAAGTAACAGTCGGTTTATCATCTATCATTATTTGTTTATACTTTAATAATTTTTTTTATTCGTGAAAAATTAGGAGTGATTTTTGTGACTTTTTATTATAGTTTTTCATGATTTTATATTATATTTTTAACAATTATTATAATTAGGTTATGTAAAATTAGGGTGATTACATCCACGATTGGTCAAGCATCTCCTTAGGCTGAGGCGATTGTAAAACTTTTCCTTGATGAACTTTCTTGTTATTATTCCTAAAACATTCTAGTTTCTCTTTACCCATTTATTTTGTGGAAAAAGTTAAGTCTTTCTCTTTATGGTCCTTATTTTAGGTAATTTATCATTTTTGTTGTTGGGAATTCTACTAAATGTCCATGGCATGACTAAGTTTTCGAACGATCAGATCGGACATAAATAGACTTGATTTATTGACCAAAGGTTACTCTTTCTTTAAACTAGCTTTAAATCTAATTCATTGTACTAGCGGAAGGAGATTCGTGCTATTCGATCTAGTACTCAGGCTGAGGTAGATTCGTGACAGGCTAGTTGTAGGTGATGACATCGGTCAGCGGGTAAGCCTATGTGTGGCCTGGATGTTCTCTTTTTCGAAGCTTTATGTATTTTTTAGGTTTAATCGAACGTTTGTGGTGAGATGTTCTCGAGATTCTCAATATTTAGTGACAATTAAATGCCACAAGAGTACCCCTTTCTTTTTTCCTATAAATAGTGCCTTCAATCGAAATGGTGTTCATCATGTCTTCAAACCAATTTAACTCTTAACCCTAAGCTAAACTCTTTCTTTTTTCATTCCATATTTTTTAGCTCTAGATCGTCTCTTGACTAAGATGTTGTTGCTCTGGCATGACGCTTTCCTTGAAATATTATAATTGGATAGGTCGAGCCCCAAGGGTTGTGGCTCGTGGTTGTGGCTCAGCTATCTCTGTTTAGTGGAGTTGGCCAATCTGCTACCCCTGTTTATGCGGGTTAGAGAAGTGGATTAGGTGATTTTTTGTAGGTCAGTCTACTTCATGACACCGGTCCTCAATTTAATCTTACTTCCTTATCCACTTTTAAGCTAGGATCGGGGCTTTGTTTCTCTTTTGTGGGCTTGATGTCGATAACATCGGGCTCTAAGAGTTAAGACAGCACCCGTGGTGACTACAGTGGAGTGAACAAGGGGAGCTTGGTGCTTCTCCCCTTCTATGACTAGGTCACTTGATGGCTTATTCAGGACTAAGGTTGTTGTAGAGGAGGGAACCGACCTTCTCTCATACTCCAAGTTTCTTCCTTTGGGCGATTTTCGTGCAGAATAGACTGGAAAAGGGCTAGTTACTTGGAGTTGTCATGGTTGATAGCAACTAAGTTTGGACATTTCGTGTTGGAGGTTGCTCATCAGTTACTTATCGAGCTGAGATTCCTAAGCGAATGGTACTCTACCCTCAATGTCTTTTTGGCCTTATTCGTAGAAGAAGGTAGAGACTTAGGAGTTCACATATACTGGCGGTATCGTCAACTCAAAGACTACATACACTTAAAGATCCTTTCACTTGAAGATCACATACACTTGAGGAACCTTAGCTTGAAGATCACATACACTTGAGGATTTTTAGACTATTAGAGATTCATCTTGTAAACCTCTTAGCCAGGATGCCAGTCAAAACTACCTTATCCGAGAAGCCAATCAAACTACTGTAACTATTCAAAAATCAATAAATTTCATTTTTCATTTTAAATTCTATTTTCCTTATTGCTTTACTGTTCATGTATGTGCTTTGTTAGTTGCACATCTTATTTGAGTCTTGGTTAACCATAAGTCTAATCAAATCAATAGTTGTACTTATTAAGTTGAGCTTTGGAAGTCGTTTGATCAAGCATCTTCTTCAGTGATAAGCATCTGAGCTCTTCGGAGGGCTAAGCCCTATAAAGGCGTATTTGAGCTCACCTAGCTAGTTATAGTTAGGAGGGAGTCACCCTTATGAAGGATATCGACTTCTCCTTCCCACCCCCTGCACCAACCTATTGCCTCTGACTTAAGAGAAGGTTTGATTGCAGGTGCATAAAGTTGTCTTCTTATGGTTGCCCTCCAACGTGCTAGGCATTAGTCCAATTGTGATCACCCACCAACTGAATGTAAACAAAACTCAGAGGCCGATCCACTAGAAGATAAGGCATTTTACCTTAGAATGACATGTCACCATAAAAAGAAGAGATTTAAAAGCTCCTATGAGCCGGATTTATAAGGGAAGAAAAATAGCTGACCTGGTTAGCTAATGTTGTGTTGTCAAAAAACCTAATAGAAAATGGCGATTGTTTGTAGACTACACTAATTTGAACAAGGCATGCCTGAAGGATTGTTTCCTGCTACCTTGAACGACCAGCTCGTTGATAGCACCTCAGGTCAAGAGCTACTAAGCTTCATGGAAGCCTTCTTGGGCTACAACCAAATCAAGATGGATGAGGCTGACGAAGCCTACACCTCTTTCATCACTTCCTTTGGCACATATTGTTACAAAGCAATGTCATTCGGGCTAAAAAATGCCAAAGCAACCTTTCAGAGGTTAGTCATCAAAGTGTTCAAGCGCCAAATTGGCATGAATATGACGACATGATAGTGAATAAACAGGCAAAAGACCATCTTCGTGATCTCCAGGATACTTTTGATCAACTTTACTTCTACAACATGAAACTCAACCCACAGAAAGGTACCTTCAGAACCACCTCAGGAAAGTTCCTAAACTATATCATATCATAGAAGGGGATCGATGCCAACCGTGACAAGATCCAAGCTATCTTAGAGATGAAACCACTCACTTCGGTCAAAGAAGTACAACAGTCTGTGGGTAGGATAACCGCCCTGAGTAGATTCCTCCCCAAAAGTGCCGACAAATGCCTAGAGTTATTCAAGATCCTCAAGAAATCTAATAAGGTTGAATGGACCGAAAAGCGTTAAAAGGATTTTGAAGACCTTAAAAGCTTTCTGACAAAACCATTAGTGTTGTCAACCCCTATCCTAGGAGAGGATCTATACCTATACCTAGTGAGTAACCGAGCTCTCTCATTAGTTCTAACTTAAGCTGATGGACGACAACACCGACCTGTGTACTACATCAGCCACATCCTTTAAGGGGTAGAAGAAAGCTACATAAAGCTGGAGAATTCTCTTTAATAGTAGTGATATTAGCTAGACACTTGCGACCATATTTCTGGGCATACCAAGTTACTGTTCTTATCAATGTATCCCCGAGAACAGTTCTTCTTAAACCCAATGTGTTCGGAAGAATGATGAAGTACAACATTGAGCTCAACACATACAGGGTGCAATATCAGCTCTAAGACACCATCAAAGCATAAATGCTAGCAGATTTTGTGGTAGAATACATAGGCCCACCAGAAGGAGAAGACCAACTAAAAGTTGGATGGACGCTCCATGTAAATGGATCCTCCACATAGGGAAGGAATGGAGCTGGCGTGGTCTTGGAAGGACCTTCCTGAGTCAAAATCCATTACACCCTAAGGTTTGGTTTTCCTACAAGTAACAATAAGGTATAGAACAAAGCCTTGATCACTAGGCTTCGTTAGCTATCAACTTCAGGGAAGATATCGGAGAGCTGAAATTTTTTTCAAATTTGTAACTTGTGGTACAATAGGTTACAGGCTTTTATGAAGTAAAGAATGAAGAGATGGTTGGATACTTGGAAACAGTTCGATCCTTGACTCAAGGACTAACCTCTTGGGACATTATCAAAATTTTAAGAGTTCACAATTTAGAGGCAGACAAACTTTCCAAGTTTTTCTCCTTAATAGTTCCCACCCTGGCCAAGATTGAAGGAAAAATCTTTATAAAATACCTCCTGGAGAAATCTACTATGAAAACAACATAAGAAGTACTCGAGCCACGGAGCGTTCTTCTATAACCAAGCTGGATGACACCTATAGAAGAATACCTAAAGGATGACATATTGCCATTTGATAAAACAGATGTGGAAAAACTATTGCATAAAGTAACTAACTATACTTTAATCAACATGGTTCTATACAAGAGGGGTTTTAGTTTCCCTTTGCTTCACTACCTACGCCCAAAGGAAGGACAACTAGTCTTAGAAGATCTCTACGCTAGGGAATGCAGTAACCATGTCAAAGCTCAATCACTTCACACACGAGTCATGCATGTTGGGTACTTTTAGCCTACCATGAGGACCAACACCAAAGAGTTCATACAGCAATGTGAGTAATGTTAGAAAATCGCCTCCATCGACCATACTCAGTACACAAATCTACATTGTCTCACTAGTCCATTTCCATTTGCCATGTGGGGATTGGATATCCTTTGCCCTTATCCTACTTCAACAGGACAAAGGAAGTTCACTATAGTTAGGTGTGATTATTTTACAAAATGGGTAAAAGCCAAAGCAATAGCAAAAGTTACGAACAAGAATGTTCAACGTTTTCTCTACACAAATATCTTGTTAGATTTAAGGTTCAACACTCCATTTGTGATGGATAACGAAAGACAATTCAACTTAAAAAGAATGAAGGACTTTGGTGCTAAGTATAAGATTACTACACATCATACCTTGGTGGCCTACCCTTAAGCGAGCGGTCAGGTCGAAGCAATCAACAAAACCATAGTGCAAAGCTTAAAATCCAAAGTAAATAACCTGAGCGGCAAGTAGGTAGATGAAATCCCCAGCATATTGTAGGGATATTATGCAACTAGAAGAACCTCAATTGATGAAACCCCCTTCCAACTAGCCTTTGGGTTTGAAGTTGTCCTACCTATTAAGCTCAAGCTCCTTAACATCTGATTCCAATCTTATGATGAGATCACCAATGAGGTAGGCCTCAGGGCCAAGCTAGACGCCATAGAGGAAACTTAATACATGGTGATCAAAAGGGCTGCGGCTTACCAACAAAGAGCTGCCAGGTGAAAACGTACTATGAAATACTCAAGGGGTTGGGAGGGCTGAGGATGGATTGAGTATATGTACTAAATGCACAAACAAATGCTTTTTATGCAGATTTTAAAATATAACGATAACAAATGAAACAGAAGCAGATAATAATAAGGAATAATGAAGAGATAGGGATAGAAAAATATGAGCCCAGATTTTTAACATTGAGTTCGGCCCACTTCCTACTCCCCAAGATCCATAAATGCATCCAATAAGGGTTTCACAACCACTTTATCTATTACCAACAAAAACATGCTTAAGATGAGCAATGCACAAGTTATAGCAATTCAAGAAATAGAATATTTCTTTCACTCACTAGATATTCCTTTTAGATTTAAAAATATGAGAGTGGAGCAGTAGAATGATTTTCTCTCTACTTAAGATTTGCAAATAATGAATAAGAGAATAGAAAGTTAAGTAAGAGAACTAGACTTATTGTTTGCAAATGAAGGCTCAAGAAAGTTTTTTTGAATCTCTAAGGTAAAGAGTATTTATAGTTTTCAAAAATTTAAATGCTCGTTGGAGATAACGTCTGTCAAATAGCAACAATTAATGCGTGCAATAGTCAAATTTAATCGTCCACCGGCTTTCCGGTCTCAAGTCCTACTAGCTCGCTTATATAAGGTCTTTATATGTTGTGCCTTAAGTTTCCCTTTGTTGCACCTTGGTTTTGGGCTTGATTGCTTTATTTTCTTTTAGTTCATTGGATCGACTCATCATTCCCATATCTTGTCGGTGTGAGGAAAATGTATGTCACGCCCCAAAATTTCTTCTTCATGCCTTTAGTAGAGTCTTGATTTAGGGCTTAACTATCTGTGCTTTGAAAAAGCTGGACCAGCTCGCCAGTGCTAAACCTATAAGCATAAACATAATATACACACAACACAGATTTCTATACTGATATTCTATCAAACAGAATAATGTGAGGTGTGATTTAAAAAATCTTTCATATCTTTTGTTCTCATCAAAATCATTTTTAAAATAATTCATTTTAACACTAGGTACTACGACAAGAAGGTCAAGCATGAAGTTTTCCTCTTTAGAGACCTCGTCTGCAGGAAACTAGAAGCAATGGGAGCAGAAAAAGGCTCATAGCAAGCTTGCCCCGAACTAAGAAGACCCTATCAAAGTGAAGAAAGCCTTAGGGAATGGAGCATATAAGCTCGAAACACTAAAAGGCGAACCCCGTCCTCTTATTCTGATCAAGCTTGGGTAACTCCTTCGTAAGTGTAACTTCCTTCAAGAGCTTGGGTAACTCCCTCTTAAGGGCACCTCCCCTTGCGAGCTTAAGTAACTTCCTCTTAAGGGAAACTCTGCTCGAGAGGTCAAGTAACTCTCTCCTAAAGGTAACTCCCCTCGAGAGCTTAGGTAATTCACTCCTAAAGGTAAATCCCCTTGATAGCTCGGGTAACACCCTCTTAAAAGTAACTTCCCTCGAGAGCTCAAGTAAATCCCTCATAAAGGTAGTTCCCCTCAAGAGCTTAGGTAAGTCCCTCCTAAAGGTAACTATAATAAAGTCATATTTCACTCAATTTTCCTTGACCAAATCATGATAAACTTGTTATAGATTTTATAGAAATCAATTAGAAAATGGTACTTAAGTGTGTTAATTGTGTTATTGTAGGTCGTTAAGGATTTATCTTTCAAACACAAGCAAATTGGAGAAGTGTTGTGCAAATTTGGACAAAAACAATTGTACACCGGTAAGTCTGCAATTCAGCACCACCGGCTTGAAATGCAAAACAAGCGGCCTTCATCATAAAATAGCAATACTGCCAGCTTTGGATGGAAATCTTTACCGACGCTGCAAATTTTATACATACGTCGGCAAAATCTTTGGCTACACCGCCGGCCAGGCAGTGTTAGATGTGAACAGAATGCAAATTATTAGAGCCGACCTTTACACAACCAGCTGTCACAAGAGAAAATCCGGTTTTTGACTTTCCATTGTACGTCAACAACTGGAACAATTACGCCGCCGGTGTTGAAGACAGTGTATATTTATTACTGCTCTCGGAAATTAATTTTCACATTAAAGGCCGGTCAAATTTAATTCAAGGCTGCTGGCCTTTAATGCCGGTATAACTCCCTTGCGACCCTTCATATAAATTCATCTTTTTATCATTTGTGAAAAAGGAGAAAAAAAACCTTAGGCACAATTTCTCTCTTCTTTTTCATAGCTTCTTGATAGATTAGGGTTTAGAACACTAAAGTAGTTAACTTTTTAATTTAATAAAGGATTCCACACTGGGATTAAGTGGAAAACATCATTTGTGTATGGATTTTGGCATGGAATTCCTTATCAAGTTGATTTCATTCCTTTTGTTTTGATTCATATATTGGATTTTGATTAAAGCTTTCTCCTGTGTGATCTAATTAGGGTTTTGAGTTGTTGATCTGGATTTTTGGATTGTGGTTTAATTGTTATTGATTGAATCCTTGTTCATATTCGGATTATCAATGTTATTTCACAAATAATGCAATTTTGGCTTAAATATGGAATTTATGAATGATTAGGATTATAATTGGGAAATTCTCTTCTAATCGATTTTGTGATTATCTAATTAGGATTGCATTTCACATAGGGATATGGGGTTATAATTCTATTAGGGTTTGGTGAATTAGAAAATAATTGTCAATTAATCACTTTTCTAAGATATGGAAGATTGATTGGTAATTTTAGGGTAATGCTTCACTTGAGAAAAGGAATCATTATCTTGTTCTTCATTGTTGAAAAACTGAACCCATTGATGATTTAGATTGACAAGTGCATTTTTGGTTAGTAGTAGACATTCAATTTATTTCCAGATTTGATTGGCTCTAAACCTAATTCTACTTGAGGTGTGGAAATCCAAGATTTTTAGTAGTTTAGTTATATTAAAAGAAAATCTAAAAAGAAACAAAGTTTGATTTGCCTAGCTATGAATTTGGATTGATATAGTTGATAGCTAGTCCTTACTCCTTGTGGATTCGACTAGGTATTCATTGAAATTTTATTACTGCACACGCACCTGATACACTATTGGTTAAAGATTTACTCATTCAAAGGAAATTGAATATAACTAAAAAGAGTTTTAAAAAGCATATATTGAAAAAGAGTGATCAAACTCCCCTTGAAAGCTCCAGTAAATCCTCCTAAGGGTAACCCTCTCAAGAGCTCGAGTAACTCCCTCCTAAGGGTAACTTCCCTCAATAGCGTGGGTAACTCTATCCTAAAGATAACTCCCCTCAAGAGATCGGGTAAATCCCTCCTAAGGGTAAACCTCTCAAGAGCTCGGGTAATTCCTTCTTAAGGGTAACTCCTCTCAAGAGTTCAGGTAACTCCCTTCAATAGCTCGGCTAGCTCCCTTCAAAAGCTTAAGTAATGTCTTCTTAAGGTTAACTCCTCTCGAAAGCTCGGGTAACTCCCTTCTAAGAGTAACTCCTCTTAAGAGCTTAGGTAATCCTCTCTTAAGAGTAATTCCCTTCGATAGCTCGGGTGACTTCCTCTTAAGTGTAACTCCTATTGAGAGCTTGGGTAACTCCCTCCTAAGGGTAACTCCTCTCAACAACTCGGTAATTCCCTCCTAAGGGTAACTCCCCTTTATAGCTCAGGCAACCCCATCTAAAGGGTAACTCCCCTAAAAGAACTTAGGTAACTCCCTCATAAGGGTGACTCCCTCCTAATTATAGCTCGCTAAGCGATCTTGAATATGCTTAGACCTTTGAAGAGCTCGAATGCGTATCCTCAAAGGAGGCACTGATCAAACAATGTTCAAAGCTCAACTTTATAGTGTAACCAACGATTCAATTTAACCTACGATCGACCAAGATTCAAATAAGACGCACGAACAATAAAGCACAAACACGAACGGTAAAGCAATAAGGAAAAAACTTAGAAAAAAATGATGTTTATTGATTTTTGAACTTCTACAATAGTTTTGGCTAGCTTCTTAACTAGGGTAGTTTTGACTGGCATACTGGCCAAGAGGTTTTACAAGATGAATCCCTGATAGTTCTAAAAATCCTCAAATGTATGTGATCTTCAAGCCAAAGGATCCTCAAGCGTATGCGATCTTCGAGTTGATAATAAGGTTAGTATATGTGATCTTCCAAGCCTCCATCTTCTTCCATGAACAAGGCCCAAAAGACATTAAAGGCAAAGCACCATTCGCTCAAGAATTCTAGCTCGAGCGAAGCAACTATTGAATGATCCCTAATAAGAAATGTCTAAACTCGGTTGCTATTAGCCACGATGACTCCAAGTACCTGGCCCTTTTCCAATCCACTCTCCATGAAATGGCTTAAGGGAAGGAACTTTGACTAATAAGAAAAGGTTGGTTCCCTACTCCATGACAACTTCGACCCTAAATAAGCCATCAAGCAATCAAGCCATAGAAGGGGGACAACCCCAAGCTCCCCCTGTTTACTCTATTATAATCACCATGGCCGCCATTTCTACTCCTAGAGCCCAATGTTATTGACCAGCTCTTAAAAGAGAAACACAAGCCCAATTCTAACTTAAAGTAGAGACAAGGGAATCAAATCAAACTGGGGGTTAGTGTCATGAACTAGCCTAACCTCCAAGCAATCACTTAATCCACTTCTTTAACCCACATAAATAGAGATAGTAGAGCAATAACTCACAAGCCAAAAACCCTAGTGGCTCGACCTATCTAACTATAATAGTCTGAGGAAAAAGTCACTCCAAAGTAACAACATCTTAGTCAAGAGATAATCTAGAGCTCCATGGAAGGGAAAAAAAAAGAGTTTAACTCAGAGTAAAAGTTGAATTGGTTTGAAGACCTGATGAACACCATTTCGACTAAAGGCATTATTTATAGGCAAAAAGAAGAGAGGAACTCTGGTGGCATTTAATGTCACAAAATCTTGAGAATCTCGAGTACAACCTACCATAACCTTCCAATGAAACCTCAAAAATACACAATGATTGGAAAAGAGAACATCCAAGCCACGCGCAAGCCTACCATTAACCGATTTCATCACTTACAACTAGTCTATCATGAATCTACCTCAGGCTGAGTACTAGGACTAGCACACAAATCCCCCTTCCACTAACACAATGCATTACATTCAACATTAGCTTAAAGAAGGAGTGATCTCTAGTCAATAACACAAGTCTGTCTATCTCTAGCCTGATCCCTATAAAACTTAATCATGCTACGAACACTTGGCGGTCCACTGTTTTAAAATTTTTGAGCAATCATGAGTGTTATACACCAGTGATAAAGCTTCGTTTTTGGAGTTTTGGGAAATCACGGTGTGATTAAACCATAAAGCCCTGTTTCAAAATTTTTCTTAATCACATACGTAATCTATAATTGTTTCTAAAATTCAAAATCACAGAATCATTGGCATGATCTAGCCCTTAATAGCCTCGGTGTTTGATTTTTACATAATCACAGGCGTGATTGTGCCCATGATAAAAATTATGCCTCAGTCACAAATGTTATTCATGGATCTCTAGAGTTAAGTGACCTTAAATGTTTTGAAATAACCTTGGAATGGATATAGCATTTGAAGTAAGTAGAAATTGACTACTCATATGCAAAATCGAAGTTAAAATGAGTTAGCAATAATCGTTTTAAGATTGAAACTTATACCAAGAATACTACTGAGAATTAGTTATCTAAAATAAAATTTCAAGTAAGACTAAATAAATGATATAGGATGTAATATGTTAGTACTTGAATAATTAGGAATAGGTTAAGTGAATTAATAAGTTAGTAATTAATTTGGTTTAATATGGAATTTGAGTTTATAAAATGAACTTAGTTAGCAAACCTAAGTTCAACTTGGCTTAATGAATTAAATGAGCTAAAATAAACTAAACTAATTAAGACCCTATAAGATATATGATAAGGATCTAAAGAGATAGTTGAATATGACTTAGTGTTTGAATTAATTGATTTAGTTTAATCAACTTAGCTAAGTTAATTAATATAGGCTTAACTACTAATTTGCTTGAGCATAATTGTAATATGATAATTAGGCTTTAATTAATATGAGGAGTATGTTATTTCAAATGTTTGTTTCGTAGACAATCAGTATTTTCACATAAGATAGTAATTAATTGAAATACTTAAATAAATGATAAGGAACAATGATGTTTTTATCAATAAATGATTATAAACAAATGAGAAGAGATAATTTGGCAAACAATAGAGAACTATCTGTATCTTAGCAAGCGATTTTCACAGCCATGGCAGGTTCCTATTTAATGTCCGATCAAATAGGTTTATAAAATAAGCTTAATGTGAGTGGATAATTTATTTAATTGCCTATATAGTTTAAATTCTTAAACAGATGAATGGATGGTTGATCTACTCCTTGCCTTGTTTTGGATTTCAGACACTAAAAGCTACGTAGTCACTTGCATGTTGTTTGTTAGGATAGGAATTTCTAATAAACTAAAACTTAAAGATAGCCTAATTAATGAGTGTTACATGTGCTTGTATTGTTGAATCCGGTCTAAGAAGCGACAACCTTTCTCAGAGCCAAGCTGCGATAGTTAGGCACTTAAGCCACCCGCTTATCATGATGCAATGTCAATTTATAAGTGGCTTAGCAGGTAGTTGAAAGGGCAAATAGTATTAGCGTAACGTTTACTTAAGCTTGGAGTGAAGTAACATGATTTAATTCACGTTTATAGGACCGGTTGAACTGAATGGTGTTATAGACTGAGATAAGTAAAGATGTATAACGGCTATAAACCTTAGATGAAGCTATTTTTCCTTTTCTAATATAGATATAGGAGATATAAGTATTTGGGCTGCCTATATACCTCCTGAACAGTTGTTGCAACTCAAAACCCCTAAATTCCTAAGGCATATTATCAGAGTGTGAATATTCCACTGTTGTTTGCTAAACTTTAATTTAAAGATAAAAACTATTATTTGATGCATTAAAATAAGTACATGAGCATACCTTGATTGTGTTTGTGTTACTATTGTATTGGGCTTCGGCTCATTATGTTCTTCTTTGCATATCTAATTAGATGGTGATTATGTTGATGATGATTTAGATGACGATGATTATTACCTCAAGTTTTGGGTAGCCCTAGAAGATTTTGTGGAAGAGTAACGTGAGATAAGATTGTTGGATTTATTTTCTTTTCTTGTGTTTAATAAACCCATTTAAGAGTTTATACAGGCTTTTCACTTGCTTCATGAGGTACCACCACTCAAAGTCAGACCTCTTATACGAGTAGTACCTCAAAAATAAAGTAGAGGTAGATTGTACACAGATCCCTAATTAGATGACCTCAAAAGCTACTAGGATACACCAAGCGTTGGATAACAGCTAAAAGAGCACAATCTATGATACTTGAAAAACTCCTTTCGGAACAAGTAAAAGGGCAACCTTAAGCCAAACTTGAATGCCTTTTTATAAAGGGAAAACCTTCTCCTACCAAGAAGGCAAACCTAATCAAAAGGCAAAAGCTTGTGATCTCCCATTCTTTAGAAGCATCCCACATCTTCTCTTGGCGAATCTCCTTCATGATTTTACTTATAATCCCATTAGGACCAAAGCCATGTGTCGCCTGAATATATATAGGAACGGTAGTTTTCTTTCCTATGCCATTTGAAGGGTATTCGTCTACTAAGAATCAGTAGACTCTATCTGGCAGCTCGACATATGGCCTTAAATTCACAATGGCTCGATCCGATGTCGATGTTATGGTAAGCTCACTGCCTCTTTCTTCGCGTACACTCACGGAGGCCAAACCTCCACTTGCTGACCTATCCTCTCCATCTGGGCTCGGATCCCTTGAACTTGTGCTCATACCTCCTTCACTTCTCCTTGCCTCATCTATAACTAAGGTTGGGAAAAAAAAACTAATCGAAACATGAACCGATCCAAACAGACCAAACCGAACCTAATTTTTTTTTTAATGGTTCAGTTCGACAATGGAAAATTCGGCTTACGTTTGGTTTGGAGTTATGAACCAACTGTTCACCTTTAAAGAAAGAAAATCCTCCTAATATTATCTTTATTTTTATAGTTAATTTTGTGTTTTTGGGTAAATTTTTAATTTTTTTATATTTATAATTAATACTTTTAGAGTTTCGATGGTTAAAAAATAGTTGTAGTTTAATCGGTATTAGAAAGTAAAAATACTCAAGAGTATATTAGTTTTCTCTTTTATCGATGAAGCGAATCTAATCTTACTCCTTCCCTTGCACACACACAAAGTATATATTTGTAATGGCGCTCGACTAGTTTTGAGTCTTAAAAAGAAACTACACCACTAATTTACTCTTGTGTTTAGTTATTCTAATTTTACCAAGGTATACTAATGATGTGAAAAAATTTAGCTCATTATAGTTGAATGTTGATTTCCATAAATTGATAAATGTGTTGTTAATGATTTCGATAAATCAGTAAATCAACTTATCAATTTGCTGTTGAGGTTTGAAATATAAGAAAAGAGTTCATAGTTTTTCTTATCAAAATAAAAAAAAATTCCTTCGATATATGGTTCAAACCTTATATTGAACCGTACCAAATTGTTTATTTTTATAGGTTCAAAAAATTAGGGAACCGAACCATATAGATGGATTCAATTTTGTAAAAATAACCAAACTATAATTTAAAGATCGGTTTGGTTCAGTGGATGGACCGGACCGAACTGTACCGTGCCCACCACTATCCACAACCCTCTACAATCGGCCTTTAAAATCATGAGAGAAAGATTGGGTATTGGAATTACATGAGCTTGACATCGTCTTGGATCTATGAATGGAACACTTTTTGCTTTCTAAAATCGGAGAGAGAATTTCAATAAAGAACTCGCACTAAGATGTTTCAATATATAAGAAGCCGAGGGGGAGGGGAAGCGAATACCTACTACCTAGAACGTGGGAACCATATAGCCTGCATACCTCGAGCCAACCAGTGCCACCATGCATCAATAATAATCATCACGATTGCTACAACTGTATCGCAATTTTTGAAAAAACCCATGGGGCTTCCCCAACAATCTTCACAAGGTCGAGATTTACAACAACTTCAGTTTTTAAGTAGATGCAGCTCAAATGAAAGAGCCTCGACCCTTCAAGTCTACCTCGTGAGCTGAGTCCAGATGGCTTACTCTCTTTGTCCTCACACAATAAGAGTAGAGGGGACAAGTGTTGACAATGAAATATAGACTACAGCCTACTCAACCTACCATTATCATAAGTGTGCCCTAATGCCTAGTAAATCTCCTGCCTCACCAACCCAAAGGGGATCAAGCCTAACAACACCTCAAGTCTCAACCTAAAGAGGAAGCCCAAGGTATTACCCACACCACAAGGAAAAAAAAAAAAAAAGATCAGGGGTTACCTCTCCATGAGATCATCTTGGATGATAGCTCCTCAAGTACACCTACGAGCTACCACCACGAGATCGGGCTCACTAATGAACTGTCTCCTTGGACTCATCTTAACTCAGTAACTATGAAATACCTACGTCCCACTTTGGGTGGGGGGGAGGACGTCATTAACTCGTCTACACTCCACATAGCCATAGCTCCTTTAGCTCGAGTGACCTCACTACCTCGAGCGCTAGGTCAACTACCAGGTGAAGATTTACCCTAACAGTAGGGATCTAGTGGACCCCATTTTAGTATGGCCCTGAGCTATAAATGACCCTTCCCGCTAGGGGAAGGGGAGAACGGCCTTTTAACTTAAGTGAATGGTCATTTAACAGATTTCTAAAAGGAAAGCCATGGACTGACTTAAGCATCGGAGTGGCCGCGTCGAGTACCCTACTGACACACCTCTGACTGTCCTTTTGTGTTTGTAGGAAGCTAACCTCTATCGGTAGAATCAGCTCATGTAACGCTTGGTGTATGAATTATTTCACAAAAAAGGCTTCATTCCTCTACAAAATGCTCTAATTATAAAATTTTTCTATATATTTACATATTTCGATAAAATTTATGCATTTCAATGACACGTGCCTTAAAAAATTGTGTAATTTCATTCAATTTTAATACTTCAATTACATACATTAATTTAATATCTTTAAAAATTACAACCAAGTCTAACACATGTCTATCATCTAAGAGAATAAAATTATATCAATATAAATTATATAAAAATTATTATAAATACCATTGCAAAATCTTATCTTTTAAATGCATTTTACTTAAAATCAAAGATGTCACATGCATTACTTGCAACTTAAAAATTTCACAATGTGGCAAAATCGTATGCTGACATGCAACATACATAGTGAAGGAATATCGCTTGTTGAACATGCAACATTTATAAAAAGGTAAATTCACATGTTAAATATGCAATATACATATAAAATACAAAATTGTGTTATTATAATACAATTTGGCAACAGTATTTATATATTATTTTTATATAATTAGTACTTGTATAAATAAGTTTGTGACGAAATCAATAAACAGAAAAAATAAAAATATCAATTACTTGTAGTATTTTATATATTAGAGAATAACCCAATTTTATTACTAACATGCAAGGAAAAGTGCCTATGCAGCATTTTCCACAAATAATTGTTTCCTTTTGGACCACCTGATTCTAGGTACTGTTTCTTTTAGAAACCACCATTTATCTTTTAAAATAGGTTTGCGATTTGATTGATGAAAAATAAATATCACGCACATGCAATTGTTAACATTGAAAGTTTGCAACAGACAAGATAGAGGTTTTTGGACAAAAACAATAAACACAAAATATTGTGTGGCAACAAGACATTTGTGTCTCTATATCTATGAAAATATCTACATGGAAATTTCATTTTCTATTCAAAGACAAAACAAAGCTTTGAGGATTGATAAATTAATAACCCTCCATTTATATGCATTGTACACATCTGATGTTTTCTATAGAATATTTGTGAATTGTAATAAAAAAATATAGGAAATATATTTAACAATATTGTCATGGGAATTAATTTAATTCAAAAAGAAAAAGTTAATGGCTGATACTTATATCTCTTGGAAATATTTAATGATCCAGGATGAGCGTAGGTCCATAAAAATACCATTGAAAATCCATTAGTTTGATAGAACAGTGAAAACGTGTATAATTGTATCGGCTGTAGCATAAAGCATGTAGGTTCAAGCAAAAGGCACCTAATGTGCTGTTGTAACTTTAAGAGACATGCAGTAAATAATTGTTCAAATATAAGGATCATTCTTTGTGTGTTTTCACAATTTGTAAAAGATTTACATAATTGGTAAATTAGCGAAGAAATGTCAAGTAAATTATCAATTATGTAAATAAAATCATATAACATAGTACATGGGTTAAGATAATTGGAAATTAACTAAAGTGTGGAATTTCCAAATTAACTCTAACCAATTATGAGGGATAACTAAGTTATTTGAAAAGATGGAATTAATTTCTTGTTTAGGACACTAATTGAAATTAATTCCTTAAATAAGGTCAAAATGAAAATAATTACCATTTTACTACACCAAAATCGTATTTTTAATCACAAGATATACTAATAAATGCATGTATATCATGTTTATATGCATGCATATCGTGACTATAAAACTGCGATACATGTTTAAACATACGAAATCCATAGAAATACTTATATTGTGATGGATAATCACAATATCGCGATGATACTCAAGTATTAAATCGTGATTCTTTCACGCGATTTTTGTATAAAATTAAACATCTTGTTTCTCAAACACGATTTTCAACTGGAAATTGGTAATTAATTTCATCCAAATAGTATATTAGTAATTATTTTGCATAGGAACCTTAGACATGTATTGGACTCTGAAAAGATGTGTTGTTTTATATTGATTAGTTGTTATACTCTTGGTTGAACCATCATCTCATGTGGTTAAACCATTATGTCTCTTGGTTGAACTATAATGTTTTTTGTTCATTTGAGTTGTGACTTTTTATAATGGGTAGTTTAGATCAACTTATTACCATTTTAAAGATGATGTAATAATCAAAATTATTAGTTTTCAATAGTTATGATCCTTGGAAAAGTTATAACTCATGAAATTGATGAGAAGATATAAAGTATATATATGTTATTTTGGGTATAATTTTTTACACAAGCTTTGCTCATTTTCTTCTTCATTTTTTTCTCCCTCATTTAATTAATCTTCCTAATATCCTACAAACTTGTGGGTCATAAAAAAAATAGGATTGTCATTTTTGTTCTTGATATACACTTAGTTATATCCTGGAAAAGGTTACGCTTTCCTTAGCAAACTTTATGTAGACCTTGTAAAACATTTTAAGGAAAGTGTTCTTCACATACCTCTAATAGCTCATTCACTTTGCTAAATGATTAAGGCTGTAATAGAATTCAAATTACAGAGGAATGGAATAAAGCTGTAATATGATTTTTTTTATAAATTTTTTATTTAAATGATGTTATTTTGGGAAAAAAAAAAGGACAGTTCTAGTATTGAATTCGTATTCACAAGCTTGAATAAAGAATGGCTATTTAATATTTTGTGTAACAAGGATTTATTATGGAATCATTAGTTAGTGAATTAAATACTGTAATAGCTATTCATAAGGAATAAGGTTGTAATGGAATTGCAATTACATTAAAGTGAACGAGCAATAAGTGTCTTTGTTTCCCCTGATTTTTCAATAAAAAATTTTAAACAATTATGCAGATTCAAGTTTTGGTTTGTTTAACAAGGAGGTATAATTGCTTCTTAAGATGTTGTTTTCTTTTTTCTTTTTTTCCTCTCTCTCTCTCTCTCTTCTTTTATTTAGGGATTCAAGATATTTAGTATTCCTTGTTTATGCCATCAGTTGATCCCTTCTCCCATACGTCTTTTTATATTTTGTTGTTATTGTTGTTACTTTAGAATTCATTCATATAATAGAAATCTTTATATTTAATTAATTTTATTGATGATCAATTATGGATTAGAGCCTTCCAAGCCCAGTCTAACCCATCACTCATCTAATGTAGGTCACTTGGCCTAGGTCAAACCTACTCTAGCCAACCCAAAGTTCCACAAGAATGTCGATTCCCTCAGCTTGGGAAACCAATTGCCAAATACATTGACCACATAGGTCCCAACCCATGGCCACTTAACACATTCCCTTTGATCACTCAGGATTGACATGACCAAATGTGGATTAGTGGGCTTAGCCTATGTTCTCGCTAATCATTGTCAACTATCCATGATCTCACTATGCCTCCCTATTACCATTGTAACAGTAATGTCGTTTGGACTCCTACTTACATTTATTATTAATTATATTATCAACATGCCAACTGACTTAAGCATCAATGTGGTCGCATATGGCAAAGCCCTAACACATCACTAATCATGTTTTGTCTTGTAGGCCTATATTCAAAGTTCATTCCAACAAACAACTACGATCACCTCTGCCGGATTCAAACTAGCAGCAAATTCCTTGCTTAAGTTAGTATGCTTTAGGGCACCTAATCAATTTGTCAAAGGGTAAATTACATCAAAAGGTACCAAGTTTAGAGGCAAGTTCATTTAAGGTATCAACGTTTCAATTAGTTAAAAAGAAATGTCAACATTTCACAAAGTGAATCAAATAAGATATGAACATTTTGTAAAGTTCATTTAAGGTATCAAAGTTTCAATTTATTTTTAGTTAAGTTTTCAAAATTTTCATCAATGATCAATTATTAATACCTTATTCAACTTACTTTACAAAAAGTTGATACATTTTTTAACTAATCGAAATGTTAATGCCTTGAATGAATTTATTCTCAAATGTCGATTTCTCTATTGAACCATTTGAAGTATTGATACCTTAAATAAACTTACCCTTAAATGTTGATACCTTCCAATGTAATTTACCCTTTTTTAAAAATTTAAGGTCATACCATGTATACCAAGTAGGGGTAGGGAAAAAAAATCAATTAAACTAAACCAATCCATAAAGCCAAGCAAACTAAATAAAAAATATAGGTATTTCAGTAATTGAGTTTTAAAAATTTTTAATTTGAATAAATTCATAAATCTATCGTAATATATAATTTCCAAAACTTTTCTATCATCGTGTCCTTTCAATTTAAATTTTCAATAGTAATAACTATTGAAAAAATGGTACTACTTTTACTATGGCTTTTCACGTTAACTTGTTCTAAAATAATATTTATTTTTTTCTATGTTCATTTTTTTATCATTATGCGTTTCTATTTAACTTTTCAATAATAATACCTATTTTAAAATTGGTATTACTTTCACCATCTCTTTTCATGTTAACTCTTTTCCAAAACAATATCTATTCCTTTTTTTAATTCATAAAATCCTATTAATACTACTTTATAAATATAAGCATATTTCATTATCATATTAATTCATTGAAACTTACTTATTTATTGGGAAATTAAATAAATAAATAAACTTCTCTTGGTAATTAAATAAATAAACTTTACTTTTCTTTTAATGATGATACTTATTTATGATAATAAACTTCTTCCATCATTGCTTTAATTTTCTGTTAAATAGTAGGAATTTAAATATTTCCATTATTTGTTTTTTTTAGTACATTTATTGCATTGGTAATTTAGTTTTCCCTCAATGGTACTCCTTTGTATAGATATTAGGAAACTTTGTAGTCCCGTCATTAATTTTGAAGGGACAAATCCCGTCACTATCCAATGATTAAATGGTTGATTAAAGGCCATGTCAAAGAGTGTAGAAATTCTCATAGATATTCTGCAAACGGGCATCTTTCTCTAAGTTTTCATTTTCATTGTGACGTTTCACATCTCAAGGGATATAAATAATTATAAATGTAACTATCATCTTCAATGGTGGCCTACCTTCCACCATTATGCAACCTCATTTCAAGCTATTTTACCCCTGAAGACAAATGCTTTCTTAGCTTTTATCCTATAAATCGGTTATCTTTTATGATTTGCTTTGCCATTTTAAGCAGATTTTTTGTGCAAATGGTTAGCTTATTTTATGGAATTCTAACTACATATGTAAGTGGATCATCTTGAAATTTAATTTGTTTTTCTTCTACTTAGTAGATTAATTTCCTTTATTGTTTATCTAAATTCCATCGTTATTACAATTTATATTATGGTCATTATTTGGTGTTCTATAAAGGTGTGTCAAAAACAAGTAAGAAATAGACCCATTGGTATATCTACCTGTGCAAAAATTTATCAAAGTTATAATTAAGTATTTGTTCTAATTAAGGATAGATGTGTTATCTAACGAACTAGATTCTTTATTGTAATGTATGTTAATATAAATTTATGTGTTACATTTCTTTTTCTTCTTTGTTTTTCCTTTTAGACCCTTTGGATGTATTGCTCTTATATTCGTCCATTCATTGTTTTTTATGTATGTAATCATTCTTAAACATCATAATCATAATGGATTTTTAGTTTTTTATTCCATTTCCTTTTGTTTATCATGTGTTTCTTAAACACCGGCATGCGACGTCGCCGGCGTAGACTTCAGCACTACCGGCATTGGTGCATTGAACGCCAGACTTTTGTCGGCATATCCCCTGTTTCAAATTTAATTTCTAAAATCATCTTCAAATCTTTTCCAAAGCTTGAAATATGATCTTGTATACATGAGTTGACCTTGTATGATGATTTATATGTTATGTAAATTGATTGATATAATTAAACATGAGTTTAGTAGATTTGTAGATTTAATCAATAATTTGGATTAAATATGGAAGTTAGCTACAAAAATGAACTTAGTTGATGATTCTAGGTTCAACTTGGCTAAATGAACTTGAATGAGTTAAAATGAATTACATTGATATAGATTAATCACCTTGACTTAATTTTTGAATTAAATGACTAATTCTAATCAATTTGGCTAAGGTTAAGCTAAAATGGGTTAATAGCTAATAACTGGCTTAGATGAATGTGTTATAATGATCTTTGAACAACATCAGCAATATATTGTTTCAAATGATTATTTGCTTTGAATATGAATGCTTTTATGTATGAATGCTTTATATATGTTATGTTTTCTTATAAGAAACTATAATTAAAGTGAAAAGAATTACTTTGACAGACAAAGGAGAACTGTCCATATTTTGGCAGGGCGATATTCGTAGCCATAATGGGGTTTCACATTAGTGTCTGATCAAATAGAGTTTAATAAAAGTTTGATATAAGTTCTTATATGAATTTGATATAAGTGAATGTTAGTTTAATTTCTTATATGAGTTCTTTCCTTAAACAATGATGGATATTTGACATATCTTCTGAGACGGTTTCTAATCTATCTTCTGAGATAGCTTCTGCCTCTATTTGGATTTCATTTTCAAGGTACGCAATAACTTGCGTGTTGGATGTTAGGATAGGCATCTAAAATGGATTGAGAACTTAAACTCAGCTTAATAATTGAAGAGTGTTTGGTTCTCTATTACGCTGTTGAATCTGGTTCGACGAGCAACAACCTTGTTATGATGCAATGACACAGTAGTTAGGCGCTTTAACCTTAGATGTAATGACTTTACCATGATGCAATAGTGATTCTTTTATGGTTAAGCGGGTGATCGATGGAGAGTGTAGTGTCTGTATAATGTTTGCTTAAACTTGGGGGGAAATACCATGGTTTAGTTCAACATTTATGGGAATGAGTGAACTAGATTCATGTTGTGAAGTGAGTTAAGTAAAGTTGAGTAACGGCTACAAACTCTAGATGAGATCACTTTTATGGAATAGATATAGGGGATATAGGTATTCGAACTACTTATATCAACCCCTTGAGCAGCTGCTGTTACTTAGGACCCCCAGATTCCCATTGGCTTGTTCCAGAGTATGAGTGCTTTATTGTTGATTTGTTTATTTTAATGGAAAGATAATAACTTATGGATTGATGCATTGCATTTGGTTAAGCTTGTATGCCACTACGTATGTGATTGTGTTACTGTGTACTGGGCTTTGGCTTATTCTTGTTGTTGTTACTCTTTTTACAAGTTTTGTTGTTGATAAAGATGATGTTGATGAAGTTGATGATGATGAGTTCTTGATGATGTTGTTGCTATTGATGATGTTGTCTCGGGTTTTTGGGTGCTTCTATTGACTCGAGAAGGATTGTGGATGAGTGATGTAAGTTAGGAGCGTTGAGTAGTTTAGCTGTTATGTTTCTTCTTTTGTTTGTTTTATAGAGACTGGATTTATTTATAAATTCGTATTTTCATTTAAGGGCTTGTTAGTGCCCATGTTTTGTATATAAGCTTTTGTAAAGATTTTTTTAAATGAAAGTTTTTCCACTTGTAATAGTGGAAGTTTGAAATACTTTTATGTAGAAATGTTTTTATTAAAGTTTATTTTCCACTGCTAAATCCAGTTGTTGCCAGAATCTAACTAAACAATTTCATAACCTAAAATCGGATAGCAATGTTCAATATGAGCACCTTCTTTTAAAACAATCTTACGTATAATTTGTAAAAGTTATATGTGGTTGGAGACTTGGTGTGCTTGATTTGAGAATTAAGCATGTTGAGTCTTTACACAACCAATATGAACAATATCAATTTTATTGTGGAAAACAAATTTAAATGCAACTTCTTTTAATATGTATTATGTATTATAATAAATAGATGCACCATAGATGATTAAATGTATTTATAAACATGGTAACTAAGAGATTGCATATTAATACTATATTTTCTATTTAGATACAAATGTTTTCTATGACATTTTATACTATATTTTCTATTCAAATATTTTCTATAACATTTTATTCTATTTATAGAAACCGTGAAGGGATCGTAGAATTTTCTTGCTTTCATCTACCTAAATGTTGTCTATTTTTTTTCAATTAATGTGATGTTAACACCAAAAAGGCATATCATTAAATAAATGAAAAAAATAAATTAAAAAACGACTTTCAAATTTTTCTATTGTATTATATTTTTATTAATAACTATATTCTATTTTTAAAATGATAAACCGCATATAACATAGGCTCATACCTAGTTTATGGTTGTTTTGGAAAAGTAAATCGAATCACTTCTTATAATCAAACCACACCGTTTTAGACAAAAATATATGTATAGTTTTACTTTACTCATAGCCATAACTTTTCTTATGATATTGCAATTTATAAATTATATATAGAGATTTAACATAAAACATATGTAATATAATAAATTTATGAATGAAAATTTTTCGTTGATGGTTTTAAAAATTTTCTATCCATATTGTATGGTTTGGTTTAAAGCTATAATTTGAATTCTAATCTCATGTTTTGCTTCGGTTTGATTCAGTTTGAAAAAAGAATTGGATCATGCCCAACCCCATATCATGTATCTCCTTATATATAATATATAAAATTTAGAAATGGAACATAGCTTATAATTTATCAAATCCTCCTAAAACTTATCAATTTTGAGATAGGCATCCATTCAATATGGCTTGGTATTAAAAATTTTCAAACCAAAATAAAATTTTTAATTTAGAAAATACAATGTCAAACTACCAAAACGAAATTTTAGTAATATTTGTTTCTCCCCTTACAATTTCAGTTTAAAACCAAATAATAAAGAAAAAAGAAAAATATTAATTGTATGAGATTTTTGGCTTTAGCATGTTTCAAATTAAAACCAAATTGAAAAATCAATACACCAAATAACTCGTCATGAAAAAACTAATATACACAATATATACAATTCATACCTAATGTGCATTACACACAATTTAGTATAAGTTAAAATAAATTATATTTATGGGCAAAAAATAAATTATATTTATTGGCAAAAAATAAATTATTTCATTAAGGGTTTTTTTTGTTTTATTAATTTTTCGCATTTCCAAATATGAGATGAGATAAAAGGTCATCGACATCGAAGTTCTGTTTGGTGGACTTCTACGGCTCGGTCTTTGGAGTTTGGACTGCTTGCTTCATTTCTCTCTCTTTGGAGGTCAATTTTATGGGCCTCGCCATTTGAAGCCATTCATTACTGAAGTTCCTCCAAAGTTCTATTATCATCACCGGTTGCATGCAAGAAAATACCACGAATCCAAAACACCACAAAATTAATAACGTGATGGTAAAGCGAAAATGCAAATCCGACAGGGTCATGTTTTCGTATTTAAAATGGGTAAATATTACGAATGCAGATTATGCAATTAATTATTTAAATTTAAAATTGATCAATTTAGTTTCTATATATATATAAAATTACCACATAAGATGATGAAGGTCTTATTGATATATATGAAAATTTCTTTTGATATTCAAAGTTTAAGTACATAATTACATATTTTATCAAAATTAAAATACTATTCGTAACATTAACTCTATTCGAATTTTTATCTACTTTTAAAATGAAATGAAATTTATAAGTGTCAAATTAGTTTTGTCAAGTTTTACGGTTACCAACTTCAACGTTACTAAATTTTATAATTAGTTATTTAAACTTTATCAATTTTTGTAATTAACTACATATTTTGTAGATAATAAAATGATATTTTCAAACTTTAGATAGTTGTACACGTATGGACAAAATTGAAATATCAAATATGACTTTTACCCTTAAAAAAAGATTATAATAAGAAGAGTTACAAAGGAGACTAACTATTTATAGCATATGTCAAATTGTACATATTTTTTTAGGTTAGGATGAATTCAATTGGAAATATGACATGAATAACACAATATGAGTTGCTACTAAAAAGAAACTGATTTATCCTTATTATGGAATAATTAAACTAACTTAAATTTTGGCATTGTTTTGAGAGGAGTTTGGATATTATTTTAAAACCATGCACGATTTTGAGTCGGTTACAGATTTTAGATAAAATCCGATTGGAAAACACAACCCAACAAATAATATGATAATTAATTGTGTCAAAGGAGCTTTTACGATCCTGTTTACGGCACCATCACACTATTAGTCTAATAGTTAAAATAAATATGGTAAATAGAATATTAATTATTTCAGTTATTCGATCACAATTGGATATGATATAAACCGTTGAATGGTGACGGGATGGTTTAGTCAAAATTAACGACGTAACTATAAAATGTTCATTGTTTCAAATAATAATAATTCTACCATCATAAATCATATCATTACCAACTGCTCTATTGTTTGTCTTACTTATGTTCACTCATTTTCATTATTCCCTCGCACAAAATCCTACTATTGATTCCAAGATTAATGTTATCTTATTTGTAAGTGGGAAAAGAGATAATCTCGTATAAATTACAGTTACACATATATATACACACATGCGTACATAAGAAAACCCTCACTATAGGAGTCGGAAATTGTTTTTTTCTTTTTTCTTTTCTTTTTTGGGCCATAGGAGTCGGAAATCGTTAAGCTTTGAAGAAACTGCACACCGCAAATATTTATACAAATGCTATAGTACATGTGGTAATATGTCTATTACAATTTTGAAATGAAAAAAAAAAAAAAAAGACATTCAGAATGGAGTGCAAAGGGCAACAAGTTTGCGAATTTCTTATTTGAGCGGGTCATGTCAAATTTTAAGAAACCTTATAAGAAGCAGGAATAAGTATGGATTTTACGAAACCCTTCTCAAAACTTCCTTGAATGTATCTTTACATAAACTAAAATATAAAAAAAAAAAAAATTGAAAAAAGTCTAACACTGCAAGATTCTTTCAAGTAATCTATTCATAGGAAGCTCTGCAATATATTAAAAATTAATTCTATTGAATTAAATTATTTAGAAACTTGATCACCACACAAATTTAAAGTAGGAAAGGTGTTATTAACTGTTCTAAAATTAATTTGCACGAATAATGTACAATGGCAATGTTGCATCTACTGAAAAATTTTATAGTCCTGGTTATGTTTTTAATGAGATCATACTTAATCGTCATAATACCACTAAAACACTTAATATATAACTTATCATATTTATCTGAATAGTCAAATAATCGATTAGATGTACCTGTTGATAAGACTGTAGAGGTCCTCATGCCTATTATACTACAATAGAACTTAATTCTAATATCTTGTTGAGACATCAACTAAAACAATTATCATTATATATGTGTGTGTGTGTGTGTTTTGAAATATAATGTTTCATCCTCAAATAAGATCTTGATCATATCTTATTTATATCTATGTGAAAAATTTATGAAAATGAAATGTAAAAATAATGTGATATTTATTTCATAAAATATAAGCATTGTCTATTACCAAACTACTCTTTTTATCAATTATTTATAAGGATAAAAGCACCAGAAGTGCTTATACTTCTTATTTCAAGCAAATGAGTGTTTAGAGTTTCGGTTTTAGCGATTTAGTGCTTGTCTTTTAATTTAGTGTATCCATTAATGGAAAATTCAAATGAGTGTTATATTTTTTTGCATTTTAGTGTATGTGCTCCAACTTTGATTATATTCAAGTGTTTATACTTTAATTGCAAAGCATATTAGTGTCTATTCATCAATTAATTCATAAAAAATTAGTATTTTACTTTTCTAAATTAATATATTATCTTAAAATTTAAATGAAAGTTATATATTAATTAATTGAGAATTAATTGTAGATGTTTAATTGATATTATCTTAAAAATAAAAAGAAAATTATTTTTATATTAATAATTTTAACGATGAATAGCTTTTTGCATATGATATTCAATTTTGATAAAGTCTTATATCACCAGGAAGCTTTTAACATCAATTTTTTTTAAAAAATATGATTTTATTATGTGTTTCGAGGTTACTAAGACAAGTAAAATTTTAAAATGGTTATAATTTTTGAATTAGATGTCTTTTGCTTTATTAGATGATTTTATAAATTTGTTAAATAATATACCTCTTCATATTATAACATTTCTTTGATCATTTTAAGTTTCCCTAAGAGCCCCTATGGGATTGTTAAACAAGTCCTCGATTGATTTTAGAATCGAGAGATTCATATTGATAGACTCCTATGTCCGCATCAAGAGAAGACATATTTAACAATTTTGCAAGGGTTGTTTGAGGATACTGCAAATAAAAAAAAATACAAAGAAATGTTATAATATATAGAGATTTATATTCAACAAGTTTATAAATTCATCTAATAAGGCAAAAGACACCTAATTCACAAATTAAATCATTTTAAAATTCTATCTAGTTTGTGTAAGTTCAAAATACACAGTAATATCATATTTTCAAAATAAAATTGATGTTAAGAGCTTCTAAGTGATATAAGATTTTATCAAAATCAAATATTATATGCAAAAAGTTATTTATGATCTATAAATAATTTTCTTTCTATTTATAAGATAATATGACTTAAACATCTACAATTAATTCCTAATGAATTAATATATAACTTTCATTTGAATTTTAAGATAATATATCAATTAAGAAAAGTAAAATATTAACTTTTAATGAATTAATTAATAAACAGATACTAAAATGTTTTGGAATAAAAGCGCAAAAATTGAAATATAATTAAAGTAAAGTATAGGTACTAAAATGTAAAAAATATAATGATCGTTAGCTTTTCCATTAATGGAGACATTAAATTGAAACTAATTTCGAAGAATAAGTACTAAATCATTAAAATTAAAACTTTAGACACTAATTTGTCAAAAATAAAAAGTACATGCACTTTTTGTACCCTTATCCCGTTATTTGTAGTATTAATGTGGGAAAGAAGGATATAAATTAGTATATTTATGTTAAAAAATTAATATTCATATTTTTTTAATCACATAATGGTTATTAAATCCTAAAAATCTAAAATTTATCAAATTGCGTTACTAGTAAGACATCATTACTCAAAATAAGGGTTTTGTACATATACATATATATATATATATATATTGTATTTGGGAAATTCCCAAAATACATTATTTTCAATAAATATTCCAAGTATGGGTTGCAAAAGGTGCATTCATGAAATGTGATTTTATGTTAATAAAGAAGACGCGAATTATATAAATAAATACCGAATATTGCTTACTCTTTCACTTAACTTTCTCTCAAACCCTCTCCTCACACTCACACTATCAAGCTCTCTTTTAAAGCACTCATTCATCCTAAATTGTTTGCACCACTTTTGGGCTCTTCACCCACTTTAGTTTTAGGTCATAGCAATTTTATGTTCTTATTCATTGCATTTTGGAAACCTTAGGTTTGAAATTATTGTGTAGTTGAATCAATTAGCTATTTAAATGTAATATTGGTTATGCTTTTGCACATTATTTTTATTATTGTAACTTATGTGTGACTGCATTACTATATTTACACTAATGGAGTTTTTCTTGAAATCATACATGCCAAATATTTAGTGAAATGCTTAAGGAACCATAATCTTGCTTTTAGGATGTGAAAGCACAACGTAAGAGGAGCCAACACTGACTTAGATCGTGTAGTTTGTCAGTTTAGTAGATACCACCACATACCAATGGAGGACAACATTCACCTTGATCTACATGCTAAAAACCTTCGAGGTTGGCTCGAGTCCAATTAGGAGGAGCTTCACGTGACCTACATAGGGTTGTGGAACAAGCGCCATGGAAGACTTATCCAAGTTAGGAGGGGTCAATTAAGACATTTGTCTTGGTATAAGCCCATCACTTGCCAGTATGTAGCCAAACAAACACTTTACTTGAATAGTTAGTAAGTATTATCATTTTACTTGTTCGACTTCTTCATGATAACATAGGGTTGAACCTTGGTGTAGACCTTTTTTATTTTTAAACTAACACTTTCTAAAGGATATGGATTGCTTGAAATCTCTCCTATGTTGTTTTGCTTGCAAATTTGACTGTTCAACTCATACAGGACCATGAACGGGTAGTCTCATTCCCAGAGGCAAAAGCCTTAGTAGAAGGAGGCATAGTAGGCGGAAGCATAGCAAGAGGAGAATATCTAGCCACGTGAGCCTCCTAAGCTCGACCCAGGCAATACAGCTAGATCCACCATATCGTTGAGCCACATGATCATTTACAGTTCAATGTAGGCAACGAAGCACCTCCTCTATATATGATCAAGGAGTATCACCACTAACCTCTGCATCCAGCCTTTCTATGCCATCACACCATTTGAAAATAGTTAACTTGGGGACATCATAGATAGCTTGGGGTCTGAAACTAGCAATTCGTTACTCCATAACTTAAAAACCACTTTGGGCTTATTCTCACTCCTCTAGTACCAAAAAAGGAGTGACCACAGCTAGTCATCATGGACCTGGATATAGGAGTGGGGGTTATGCAGTTTGCATAGCTTTACCACACCTCACAACACACACCCATTACCTTCAATGAGTTTGGTGAAGCATCTGCCCTACGGCAAGGGGTCAAGGAAGAGTAAAAAGAGAGATCTTCATTGCTATTTAGATTGAGAAACTCTTTTTCATGAGGGGTTAAAGAAAAAAAAACCCTAAAAAATAGATTGATTTTGAATATTTGATCGAAACACTTTTTTCTTATATGTATTCTTATGTACATTCATTATGAATGGTTGAACTTCTTTTGCTTTGACTTTATCAATGTTTTTGATCCGTTGTAAAAATATAGATAAAAATAAAGAGCGAATTCTTCCAGCAAGTATACTAGGTCAGATCAAGTAATATAATGATGAGTGGAGTATTGATCCCATGAGGATTTCTTAACTATTAAATAAGTATTAGATTCTACAGTTATTCAGGCAATTGAATTTGAAACAATTAATTCATTAACTACAACTAAACCTAGATTAAATTATCAATGGGAGTAAAGAGAATGTTTTTGAGAGAAATATATCAATTGAATGTGGGAAAAATAGAATCCATCCTAGTTTCACTAATCAGATTGCTATCATGTTATAATAATAATTAGTTTTGTGGATATTCACATGAAATTATCAAAGATCTTAACCTTTTCTCAAGTTTTAAAATCTTAAGAACCACCAATTAATCCATTAGCTTTCGCTACATAAATTAATAGTGGAATCAAAATTATAATCATGAAACTTCCAGTTCTATGGTTGGCTAATGCCCTAAACCAATATACCCTAGTCCCTTAGTAGGAGACTAATCTAAAACATTACATGAATCTCAAAAATAATTCTAAATTAGATTAATTACACTGCTTTTGTAATTGTGATTTAACTCAAATTTAAGAATTCCTTATGAACCCTTATCTCCCTTTTTAGTTATTAAGATTCTTGTAAACCTAAACAATTATAGTAGAATTACTACATAAATATTCCACAAATCTGACAATTCTATAACATAAATACATCACCTATCAGTATTTCTAGGGTTTCATCATATTCCCATAAGAAAAGCTTAAAAAGTCATGGAGAAATTAAACAACCACAAATGAAAGAAATTGTAACAAAAGAATCCATACACAAAAATAAAACACAATGATTAAAATTGCATAAATCAATAAAGATCAGAAGTTACCAATTTCAATCACAAATGTATGAAAGTCTTTTTGCAATTCAATCTTCAACAAATTCTCTAATCTTCAATTCAATTACAGAGCTTCCCAATCAACAACTTTTGGAACAAAACAACTCTCTTCAAATTCTAATTTAGGATCTACTATGAGCTAATTTGAATATGATATCTGATGAAAATTTCGTGTCTGGAGTTTTTGATCACAACACGCTGATTTTGTAAGAAAAAACCAAAGGAATTCCATCGGGCACAAAGTAGGCCAATAGTTACAAAATATACACCGATGACCATAGAGGCAGTATAGGATGTAGGTTGATTGAACACTAGCAGTATTGACGCCCAATCTAAAGAATTTCATTTTGATGACATGCAACACCAGTCCAACATCGGCAACATGAATGTTCCACTAGTAGGCGTATGTACAAAAATATGAAGGCTGATGAAGTTCCTTTTGTACACTAATAGTGTTGAAGCCAACATTAAAAACTTTGGTTATGTACTTGTTCAAGGCCAGCCAAACGTCGGCGGCATAGGAGGAAATATTGCTGGTATACAATGTATGTAAGGACTCAGATTCGCTATATATTTTAAAATATGCAAATCCAGTCCCTAGCCATATGTGACCTGCAGTATTACATGTAAAGCTATCCATGAAAAAAGAGTTTGTATCAATTGTTTGTCCTAACCTGTTATGAAAACTATTTCAAAAGTATCTTATTATGTGAAACATAATACATTATACAACAAAACTTCATTGTCCTTTCACATTAAGATAAAGGACTTTATACATACATACATACATGTATATATATACTTAAGATTACAAAACACAGGCTTAGGATCAAGCCTATAACATAATAAATATAAGGTTATCAAAATAGCTAACATATATTACATTGTTCCAAAAGAAAGACATTCTTCCTAATCTATTACAAAGGCTTTTCATCATCAAGGTCGGGATTCCTAATCATCTCATTCATCCAAATAGTCCTCAAAATCAGTTGCATATCCCAACTGAGTATAAAACTCATCCTCATCAGCACCTGAAATAGAAAATCATCAGCCAAAGGCCCAGTACATAAGTAACACAAACACATATGAAGTAACGGGCACACTTAAACTATATGCAATGCTTCAACCATCAATTTGTTATAAAATAATTAAGTTATTCAATCAACAAATGAGTATTCAAACTCCGGGACAAGCCATTGGGAAGCTGGGATCCTGAGTAACAACAACTGCTCAGGGAATTGATATAGGCAGTCTGAATACCTATATATCTTATATCTAAATAAAAAAGAATAGTAATTTTATCTAGGGTAAATAGTTGTTACTCAACTTTACTTAATTCGATCCATAATATCACTTACTTCAACCAATCACATAAACGTGAACTAAATCATATTATTTCTTCATAAGAATAAACAAATGTTACACCGATACTATTCTCTATATCAATTACCCACTGAGCCACTAATAAATTGTCAAATTACAATAACAATGGTGGCCTAGGTGCCTAAACTACCATGTTAACCTCGTTAACAAGGTTGCTGCTCCTGGACCAGATTCAATAGTGAAAAGCACAACCAATACAAATACTTCTTAAACCATCTTTAATTAAGATCAAATTAAGATATGCATATCCTAAGCAAACATCAACTAAGTTATTGTATACCTGAAGTACTCTCAAAGGATTAGTAGTTGCACTCAACAAAGGATGTGAATCTGTTACAAGAAATTCATTCCGTATCGAACATCATTAACTCTAAATTGAATATTAATCACAATTAGTTGCTAAGTACTAACATTCATTAAATTCAAATAAACTCATATAAAAAGCATAACTTATTATTGATACAATAGATTCATACAAGTTTTTTAATTAACTACAAAACTAAGCAACATTAAGGAAACACATATAAAGAAATAAAATTACAACAAACAAATTCAATTTAATTTTTTTTTATATGGTACGCTAGCTCAATACCAATGGTGTAAAATTCAAGGCTGACAGCGTAGGAAGGTAAGGCCGGCAATGTACAGGTTGAGACAGTTTTGCAAAATAGATCAGAAAGTAAAATGGGTTACCATGCATGTCGTTTCAAGTGCCATTTGAGCCTAGAGAAAACTCACGAAAACTCCAGAGAGTGATACACCTTCCCATACATGATGTATCAAAAGGTATATGATGCTCTAGAGAGTAAAACACCCTCTCATACGCATTGCTTCAAAGGGTGTATGGCCCGTACACCCTCCCAAACATACTGTTTGATAGGATGTTTGAAATTTTTTTAATCTTCTTTCAAACTCAATTTTTACACACTTTTCTCATATCCTACCTAAACTAAAACACTCCACAAACATCATACACCATACTACATGCTCTTAACAACTCAAAACATGTATGAACTTCATATTCCCAACATCAAACAACTTTCTAATCCATTTTTGTACACTTCACCATCATCATTAACTTGTTCACCATCTCAAAAGAACTCCTACACTTTTATACTCATCTATCCCCAAACACTTCAACTCAAAACAACTTTAAATCTTACAACAACTTATTTACTACATCTTCAAAGTTCCAAAAGCTTCCTCAACAACTCGACATGTTATTACTACTTATAACCTACTAAGACATTTATTTGATAGAAATTCATGGAACAAAAGGATAATAAATCATTACAAAAAGATATATAAACTTACCTTAAACTCTTATTAACTTAGGGAAGGATTCTTGTAAGAGTTCTTGGTAAAATTGAGCAAGAAAATTGAGAAGAAAATGATGAAATGGAGGAAGAGTAGGGGCGTTGGTTTTTGGTCTGTCTTGGGTTTGTTTTTGGCTTTGTAATTTTGTCAAAATGAGTTGTGCTTATCCTTTATGAGTTTGACTTTGAAATGACAAACTTTTAGAAAATAAAAGAGCCTTAGGGCTTTAGGCTTTGGCTTGTTTTTGGACATAATTTTGGGTTCTTAAAAAAAAAAAATCTACTAAGACTTAGTTTGGTTTAGTTTGAGTTTGTTTTAGGAAAACTTGAGTTTAACATACATTAAATCAACTATCAATATAACTATCAAATTACACTAAACGTCAAATTTATTTTAACATACCTAGCTTATCAACCATAAATCTATATAATAAATACAATTTAAACAACTCAAACATAACAATTATATTAACTCTAATTTATATTAACACAATCAAACATACAATACATCACAATTAATAAATCATGCTAATACCTCATATATTGTTAACTAATTATTCACTATAGTTTCTATATCTCAAGCAAGCACTACATGTATATGCAAATCAATTATGCATTGAAATTTCAAATATTTCAACATAATTGTCAAACGTTAGTGAATTTTTACTTGAACACTAGCAGCCTTGGTTTGCATGATTAAAGGCTTGTTTGTTTTATCATTCAAGGCTAGAGGTGTACTTCCTGCACTGGCCGACCTACTTTTTTTTCTTCATCAAATTTGTTTAAAACTCCAATTTTTATATATTTGCAACTCTAAGTCGCCTATGACTTGAAACATCAATTTAAGAGTACTTAAGTACCAATTCCTATAGATTTCTCTAAAATCAATAATGATTTAACACAAATTGTTCAATGAAAAGTGTATGAAATATGGCTTTATCAGTTTTATGTGAGAATTGTAGTCATTCCATCTACTTTGATACTTGTGCTGTGTGTTTATAACTTTTGAACTTGTATTTCAGTGCTGAAATCATTTATGGATGGGAAGGGTTTAGAGGTCTTTGATTGTAGGTTTATCACCATTTATGTATAAATGTTATTATCTTAGTGGATATTTTGTTAGGGTCGCATTGCATATGGGTAATGCATGTAATTTTTGTAATTTTTCACATTTGATTGCACTTTTGCAAGAATTATAAAGAAAAGCCCTCAATGTGAAACAATTTTTTGTATTGAAGGCATATTCAATTGATGCACCTTTAGCACAAAAATATATATCACACTAAAGGCACGTTTAGCAGATGCACCTTTTTTATAATGGCCAGAGGTGCATGGAGAGTAACCTCATTGTGATTACACTTGTACCTTGTTATTTAAGATACAGTATTTTTGTACAACCCCCTTTAGAGTAACCTATTGATGGATTTTTATCATTAATTAGCCACCAACCCCATTTTGGTTTCCTTTATACCTTATTGCTATTCCTTCAATATTGATTACAACATTATAAATGGGTAAATTACACCAAAGGGTCATAACGTTTGGAAGTAAGTTTATTTGGGTTCCTAACGCTTTGAAAAGTTCAAAAGAGGTTTCAATGTTTGGAGAAGTGGGTTAATTGAGGTTCCAAAATTTTTTAGTGGTTCAAGAAGAAGTCTTAATGTTTGGACAACTAGATCAATTGAGATCTCCATTGACATATATCAACAAGAGAAATATTTAATTAAAACTCATAAAACCCTTCTCCTAAGGTTTTCATTGACATGTATCAACAAAAGAAATATTTAATTAAAACTAATAAGACATTTTTTAAAATGTTAGGAAAACTTTTCAAAATGTTGAGATCTCAAATAAACTTACTAAGAAACATTGTTGGGACCCGTAATTTACCCTATCATAAATTTTTATTATTTAATACAAAATAAATTCAAGTATTTATTACTTATACTTAAACTGTTACAGCTTTTGTAAGATAAAATGATAATTAATTTAATCATATATACCTTGAAATTATATCTTATGCGACCATGTTTTGCAATTATTCACAACAGACCATATAGTATGAATAAAAAGGCATGTTTATTTTTTGAAGGCTTTCAACTTCATATAGTATGAATAAAAAGACATGTTTGTTTTTTAAAGGCATTCAACTTTCTATCCTCTCCCTCTTCCTCCTCCCTTAATTTCATCTGTAATGAAAATGTTAATATCATAAATGATACATGAACTAACTTTGAAATTATTGATTTGGTACTAAACTACTTTTCGTGCATGCTATTCCTATTCCATCCAATATGTTAGCTTCTTTTTTGTTTAATTAAAAAATCCAATCAAGATCTAACATGTACTACTTTTGTTATCATTTTACAAATACACATGTAAAAGCTAACATGTAGGTTTGAATTTAAAAAAAAATAAAATGTAAATGTAACTTAATTGTACCTTGACTTGAGTTAATATACGTTAATATAAAAGTAAAGTGGAAACAAAATTACTAGATAAAATAAACTCAAACCCCAAATACAAACCCTAGATTTTGTAGAAGTAATATTGGTGGTGGCTTTCAATTTTAGGTTCTTGTGTGTTGATTGGTGTAAGGGTTTGTTGGTGAATGTCCAGTGGTTATTATATTTGATGTGTTGGATTTGTCATCTATGGATGTAGGTTATAGTGTGTGTATGGTCTCGGTGATTATATAATGATACGAATGGTTGTCGAAGGCCTTAGATTCAACGTGTAGGTTCGTTGGTGGTTGGATTGAGGAGAAGATGGTGTGGTTGTTCAGTTTTTGTTTTGTGATGATGGTGGTTTTCATGTTTGGTTGGGATTTATGTGTTTTTAGATTTATAGTTATGGTGTTTAGTAATTAACGGCAGTATGGGTTGGCATTACATCATTGGACATTTCATCATGTATACAAAAAGTTATTAACTATGTTAAATAAGGTATGAACGGAGCATGATAGATAGTTTTGACTTTCAAGTACTAAATTATTTATTTTAAAGTTCATATACCTAATTAATATTTTGAAAAGTTCAGGTATTACACTATATACATCAAATCAATAGTGAAAACTCATCTCGTTTCATCATATATATGTGTGTGTGTGTGTGTGTGTGTGTGTGTATAAGAATTTTTTATTAATTTGGTTACATTAACTAATTATAATTTAATTATCACATAGAAAATTTTAAAGATAATTTAATACCTAGATTACATAGCTAATTGCAACAAAAGGTAAATTTCAGTAGTTGATTGTAAAAGTAGTTAAACTATAATGACATTTTCCAATAAAACATGTTTAATTTACCTTACTATGTTATTTGATGGCATTTTTAATCAATACAATGAAAATAACATCAGTGTGAATGAATTTTTTTTAGGTATTAAATTGATTAATTTCAACATTAGGTACCCAATTGCATATTTTATTAAAGTATAGATATCATTCCTATACCCTTAGTTTAGCTAAAGCTAGTAACTATGTTAATGGGTCATATTCTGCATTCAGATCTAAACAGGTTCGTGTCTATAATATCATAATTCACAACACGATCCCTTTATAAACCATGCCTAAAATTATAATTTAACAACTTGACAATTTTATTAAGCATCTCTTGAATTGAACCTATTTATCAATTAAAAAAATTCTAATATAATTTACTTTCTAGTTTTTAAGAAATCCTACCATTGATTTAAAGTTTAAGAAGTGCGTGACTAATTTTAAAAAAAATTATGATATTATTGTTTTGTGTATTAATTAGCTAACTTAAACAAAAAACGTGTCATTACATTCAGTCAGGTTTTAATAGTTAATACTAAATGGTTTCACATATATGTGGAGACTTAATAAGGTATGTACAAACGAATGTGTATTTTAGTGTTGAGCATATTTTACTATATTTTTTAATGTATGTAAAGGAAATAAAAAGTTAAAAGTGTTAATACTACAAAACTTGAGCTAAAGTAGATGAGAAGGACAAAGAGAATACTAGTAACTAGCGAGATTGATGATAAAGTCATAACGATGCAAAATGGAAGAGAGAAGGGTGCGTTAAGAGGTAGGGGTGTTCACGGTTCGGTTAACCGGTCCGTGGTCCTATTTTTTTATCCTAACCGTAATAATCGGATTTTCAATATCTTGATCCTAAACCGATCCATTATGAACGGTTAACATTTTTTTCAGTTAATTTTTTAGGTTTTCGGGTTTTAACCGTTTAACATAATGGTTGTACAAATTTTATAGTTAGCCATATTTTTCAATATGTCCGTAAAAAAATTAGAGTTTTTTTATAATTATATTAAAAACTATAAATTAAGAATGTAAGACATGTAAAATAGTTATTAATATATATCGACGCCATCAAGATAATCATCATAATATCTTTTTACTCATGTATTCTTATCAACCTTGATCAATTGAGCTCAATACAAAATCTCAATCAAACACCACCATTTCAATTTTTAAACATATATGCATTTGTTTCTTCTTATCTGAATCATTCATTTTAACATAATTCATATTAGTAACACTAAAAAAAAATTATATGGGTATATTATAAATATATATATTTATAATTACGAATCGGTTAACCAATCCATCGGTTTTTAAATCTAAAAACTGAAACTGAAAACTGAAAAAATTAAAAATACTAATCCTAAACCGAAACCGATGGATTAGTTAACGTTTGTTTCGGATTGGTTTTTTGGTTTCGGTTCGTTATCCTAAACATTTGGTTTTTTTGCACACCCCTATTAAGAGGGTTATAGACAAGCACTTAAGAAGAGATCGATATAAGATGATCATAGAGTATAAATACATAAACAAAAATTAGATTTCTTTTTCTTAGATGAGTTTTAGTTTGACCCAAACATGTGAATGGTACCTATTTAGTTTATATACAGGATTAGATGCTAAAGTCTTAACGCGAACACATTTATAGATATGTTCAAGTTTCTTTACATAAGCTTGTTTGTAATTGTAGCATATCTTGTGTGGGTTAGTAAGTTAAGTGCTAGACTGCAAGCTTTTGGCTTAGTGTCTGAACCATTTATTTGCATTTAAGGAAGAAATTAAGCGAAAGTAAGAGTTTAAACTAAGATTTATCTAAAACTTAATAGCTTTTAATGCATCCAATTTGATTATGAGCTTAATCCATATAATTTCCTTCCCAAGATCCCATTAATCACCTACATCATATTTAAAAGTACCTGCCACGTAAGCTATTGTCTTCATTACATAAACTATTACATTTTTGGCTAGCCCACAAGAGGGGGATCTATTTAGCGAAGAAAAAATTGCTTATCTTATAATGAAATAGCCTAATTCTCAATATATAATAATTTAATATATACAAATTGATTGAATTAAATTATGAAGTTTTATTGAGTGTTTGATTGATGAGAATATGTAATATTTGCTTGAAATATGAAATTTTGATGAATATATCTTAGTTGATAATTTATACATATTATAAATTAATGTGTTAAAATGAATTAATAAATAATGTATTTATGATTAGTAAGTGAAATGTGTTATATATGTTTGACTTGATTAATTTTTTTTTTTATATACAAATATGGTTGATAAGTTAGGAGTGTTAAAAAATAAGTAGTGTGTTAATGTGATTGATATTAGTGTTTATTATTGTTTTAATGCATGTAAAGCTTAAGTTTTCAAGAACAAAACTCAACCCAAACCCAAACAAAGTAGCATAAATTTAAGTTAAACCAAGCCGAAGACAAGCCAAAAACAAAGCCCAAAGCCCAAAGCCCTCTCTATTTCTCTCAAAAACTGTCTTCAAAGTCAAATGTATAATGGATAAATATCAATTTCTTTTGTCAAAAATTCACAAGCCAAAATAGGCCAAGACAGAGCAAACCCAATGTCCCTATTTCCTCTTCTTTTTCCTCAATTTTTCCTTCTTATTTTTTGCTTCTTTTGCCAAGAGCTTTTACAATAACCCATCCTAATCTAGGGAGAGTTTAAGGTAAGTTTACATGTCTTTTGCAATGATTTATTTCCTTTTTATGCATGAATTTATCAAAATTCATCTCTTGATAGGTTATAAGTAGTATTGATATGTTGGGTTGATTGAGAAAGTATTTTGATCTTTAAAGCTGTAGTTAATATGTTGTGGTAAGCTTTAAAGTTGTTTTGAGTTGAAGTGTTTAGGGATAGATGAATATAAGAAGTGTAAGAGCTGTTTTGAGTATGCTTGAGTTGGTAAATTTGGTGACGAAGGGTTTAATTCATGTTGAGTGATGTTTGAGAGTTGTTGATGTTGAAAATGTGAAGTATGTGTTTTGAGTTGCTAAAGGCATATAATATGTTGTGATGTTTGTATTAATCTTAGAGTAAGGTTTGAGAAATTAAAAGTGTCTAAAATTCAAGTTTGAAATAGGGAAAGTGAAATTTTTCAAACAACTTGTCAAACACCATGTTTGGAAGATGTATGGGTCATATGCTTTTGATATAGTATGTATAGGAGGGTGTTTCACTCTCTAGAGCTCTCAACACCTTTTGAAACACCCTGTATGACAATGTGTTTCACCCTTTGGCCTCTTAATTTCGTTTTTCTTGGGTTCCAACAGCATCTTATACAACTGTATGACACCCTGTTTCATTTTCTTACTTTTTATGTGTTTTTTTTCTGAGTTCAAACAACATCCCATACAGCATGTATGGCACTCTATTTCATCTTCTAACCCTTTATGTGTTTTCCTTGGGTTCAAACAGCATCCAATATACCCTGTATGATACCCTGTTTCATTTTCTGACCTTTCGTAAACTTGCATCGGATCTCCCTATACCACCTGCTAAAAAAAATTCATTTAAATTTGTTGTGATGATTTTATTACTTTATATTTTTTCCTTAATTGTTTCTTGATTTGTGATTAATTAAAAAGCTTCTATGAACCTATTATGAATATTAATACTAAGTTATGTTATTATATAAGTTGATTAGAGATTAATGAATGTTAAATACTTAAAAACTAATTATGATTATATTCAATTGAGAAATAGTAATATTTGATATATATTATATATTGTTGAAAATGTGATATATATATATATTGTGTGAGTGATCACGAATTGGAATATGATTGCGAATTAATTATGTTTTATGTAGAATGATTTCTTTAACAGATTCCTGTACTCGACTGAGTTCGAATACTGAACTTTTGCTTGATAAACCTAATTATCAAGGTATGCAGTAATGTGATTGTTGATTTTTAGATTATATATATGTATTTCTAAACCAACTCTAATTAAAGAGGAATTAAAAATTGTTTGAATTGATTGTGCTTTTCATCGTTGAATCCGGTCCAGAGAGCGGCAACCTTTCTAACGAGGTTAACATGGTAGTTTAGGCATTAGGCCACTTAGTCATGATGTAATAACCTTTCTAGTAGCTCAGCAGGTAATTGATAGGGGATATCGTATCATTATAAAGTTTCCTTATTTTTGAAATGATATAATATGATTTGGTTCAAGTTTATGGGGACAACTGAACTAGGTGAAATTATGGATTAAGTTAAGTAAAGTTGGCAATGGTTGTAAACCTTAGATGAAATTACTTTTTGTTTATGAGGATATAACAGAGATATAAGTATTCGGGCTGCTTATATCAATCTCCTGAGTAGCTGTGGTTACTCAGGACCCCCAGATTCTCCATGATGGAATTTGGAGTTTGAATACTCCAGTATTATATTGTTGACTTAAGAAGAGAAATAATTTATGATTGCCCTACATTAGTTCATGGATGTACACCACATTGTATTTTCTTATATTACTATATACTAGGTCTCTGGCTCACTTTTTCTATTTTAGGTATCGAAGATGATGAGTTCTATGATTCCCTGGGTTATGAGATGGACTTTGAAGACTTTTTGGATGAGTGTGACAATGAAGATTCTTGAATCGACCTTGTTGTTCAAGCTTTGTTTTTTTTTTTTTAAGTTCTAATAGTATAGACTTGGTTTGTTTATAAGTCTAAGTTTGTAATAGAAAGTTTCTATTTAAGTTCCTTATATTGTATGTAATATATGGTTTGTAAACTTTGAGATACTAAGTTATTGGTATCCATATGTTGTATATTAAAGTATCTACTCTTTGTATGAGTAGTTTTTGTTAAAGAATATGTATCTAAGCAGGTTAGATGGATAATTCACATAAACGCTTTCTTTTTAGACAATCTTACGTATAATATAACCGTATATTATATGTGGTTGGGGGACGTGACATGTCATATTTTATTATAGCACATGTTGGGTCTTTACATATTATTTCTCTTTTTCTTCTTTTGTTCCCCCATAATTTCACAATTGTAACTTGGCTAAATTCCATCCTTGGGTTGCTTTCTTTTGGATGGAAGAATTTTCCATTTCTCTCTCTATTTTTTTTTTTTACCTTCCTAATAGTACAAATAAGAAGGCATATTACCTAAAAATTTTCTTTTTAATACTTTTTTTGGCATTTGGCTATTCTTTTCAAAATTAGTCTCTTAGGTCATTTGAGGAGGGGGATTGAAAATTTAGAAAAGTCATTTAGATATTTCTAAATCTCTTAACACCATTTTAGACATGGGCCCTTTCGGCCTTATTTAGGCCTTAAGTCGAGCTCTTTAGGCTTGGCTTAACGTCCCTCATAGCATTGATGTAGCTTCATAGAGTCAGATCAAGCTACCCCATTGATAACAACTTGGTCACTTTCTACATACTATCAAACAAAATTTATTGATGTCTTAAGTAGAGCATTGACCTAATTCGCGAAGTTAACATCTATTGAGCAACCGACGACTGTACAAAATTTTCTCCAACTTACTATAATAGGATCTTGGAAACAACCTGAGAAGATTGCTTTCTTCATATATTAGATACACTTCCCCTACCATACACACACACAAAAAATTGATGATGATCCACTTTCCTATTTATTTGCCACCTCCATCAATAAAAATGGGCATCTCCATCCTCTGGTATGAAAATCTAGAGATGCTATATTCTATTACTACTCTTTCGAGTTTCTCTCACCAAATTACAACTTAAACATTGAAGTAATTATGTCGAACAAACCCTTAATATCTGCTGATACTTGTTCGTTTTGCGGTCCTAACTTCATTAATGCCTATCCATCTAAACTCTATAAGCACATCACATGCAACAACAATATGCATATTTGCCTCCTATTCAATATTACATAAGGTACAATTTCCTATCATATTTTTTAAGCCAAAATTTTCATAGTTTAATCATCCCTTGGACAAATTCTCCCTTGCCAATAACTCCAAGTTAATACTTCTTTAGAGAAGGAATTGACTATTTTGATTGGTTGGTGCCTTTTTTTAGATCCAAACCAAAACAAACTTTAAGATTGGCTGGGGTTGTCCTGATCAACTTCAAGTGACCTAATTTGGTACTTTAATATATGTGGGAGTATTACGGGAAAAAAATTATGTGAGATTATTGGGTACCCCAATAAAAGTAAGTTTCCCCTTTTGTGATGGATAAATTCGAATAAAGTGTGTTATATTCGGGCTTGCCTTCACGTTTGTAATTGGATAAGTTTTTCCTTAAGAAGGTGATGCGGACATATCCATGCTTAGTATTTACCGTACATTTTTGATGGATTTCCGTAAAACGTGAAATTGATCCTTCTTCCTTTTTTCTTTTTTTTTTTTTAACTTTCTAACGTGGCATTACAAAAAAGAAAATTATATGTAAAGAACAAATAGAAAAAATAGATTAATAGTCTTGATTTTTGATATCATATAATTTTGATAATTAAAAGCTTTTGCTGTTTGTAACTTAAATGTTTAAATTTTATTAAATATGGTCAAATACCTTATGGTTCAGTGGTAATTCCCTTATATGTTATGTTTGGTACACAAGAATCGTTCGAAATGGAATATATTGGAATCGAATGAATTAAATGGAATCAATAAGAGAATGATATTCATTCATTTGTTTGGATACGATCATGAAATGGATATGAATTAGTTTACATTACAATTTATCAAAAATACCTTCTACAAAAAAATAAGATAATAAATTTATATAGGATAAAAATGTAATTTAAGTACAAATGCCTAATAAAAAGGGGAATGGAATTGCGATTCCACCTTCTCAAAGCCGAAATTGTGATTTGTCTTCTCATGACGCTTCCAAATATAGGAAAAGGAATGGAAGTCGGAATCACGATTCCATTCCTGCATACCAAACAAGCCCTTAGACTTTTTAGTGAAAGATTTTAAGTTACAATTAGGGATGGATAAAAAAACCAACCGAATTGAATCAAACCAAACTAAAAATATGTTTTTTTTTTATAATTTAGTTTAAAAATTTTGCAATATGAGCCAATTCGTAAATTTATGGTTGGTTTAGAAGGGTGAACCAAATTAATCCATAAAACCAAATCAAATCGTTTTTGAAAAATATAATATTTTACTTATAAGTTATAGTTATAAATTTTTTTATGATGAGTAATAAAATGTTATATATATATTTATGTGATTTCATTTGATATTTATTAGTTGGTGAATATTAATTAAAATCAACTTGTTTATTATTGAATTTGTTTTTTTAGGCTCATGATATATATATATATATATTTTGTTGATGATAAAATATTTTTTTTAATTGTTTTTAACTTTATAAAATATGGAATTTATTTATTTAGTTATAAACTCTTATTATATATTAATTGTTTATTGTATTTTGTTAGCGAATCATTTTATTCATTGATGACTTTTATTGACAGATGATTTCTTATTTTGGCTAAATTTATTTGTAGATGATTGACTTGATGGTTCTATTAAAAATTATAAATTATGACTTACTATGTATTAGTTAGTGAATGTATTTTATTGGTGGATAATTGATTTTATAGAGGACTATATATTAAAAATATGATGAATTCATAATGTATTTTGTTGTGATTTACAATATAAATTTTGTAAAGTGATATAAATATTTAAGTATCTACACAAATATAAAATAATTAGAATAAAAAAATTTTTAGTTAGAATTTTGATTTAATCTATAATCCAAATCGAACAAAATCATTATTTAATGGTTTAAAAAAATTTTAACCCGAATCAAATCGTTATTTAAATGTTTGGTTTGAATGAGCAAAAACCAAACTGTAAATTAGGGTTTGGTTTGGTTTTCGATCCATGCTCAATCCTAGTTCCAATTCCGTTTTTGTTTATGTTATAATTGAAAAAAAGAAAATTATTAAACATGAGAAGGGGTTGTTTATATCTAATATCTATTAAAAATATTTCAATAAAAGTATAAAATATGAACATTCTCGCTTTAAAATTAATTGGTCCGTCGATTATCAATTTGTACAACATTATCACTTTATTATTATTATTTTTTGACATATAATAAATAGAAATCATGAACCATAGAATTGATTAAAAATAATTATCTTTTTATTTTTCTTTTGGATCCAGGAAAAATAAAAAATGAAAAGAATTATTATAAAAATGTAAAATCAACGCTAAGACCACTTTTGTTCAAGTCCTCACTAAGACAACAATTACAACATCAACATCAAGGACACATTACAGACACACTCACTCACTCTTTCTCTCTCTTCATCTCTTTCTCTCTCTATTCTCTCTACGCGATCTCACACACTGCAAAAAGACTCTTCAATTCCCAAAAAAACCAAAAAAAAAAAAAATCATATCTTTGAAGAAACCTAATTAACACACTTCATATTCACTGCAAACAAACAAACACAGACACACACACACACATTTTGCTTCTTCACAATTTCTAGGGTTTAGTTTTGTCTCTTCACTTACTAGAGAATTTGAGTTAAAATAGTACCCAAATTGAACTCACTGTATCACTCAATTCCCGAGCTGTAAGTGATTCAAGCTAGCTCCTTTTCCCTGTAAATTTCGAGTATCTGTCTCTAATTTTGGTTTGTGAATAGTTACTGTATGTGTTTAGTTTGGGGTTTTGTGGTTTTTGTATAGATCTGTATCGTATGAGCATTATTGTTATGCTATCCGGATCATGTTATAGTGTTAATGTTGTTTAAAAATTGAATCTTTGTCAATTTGTTGTGGGGATTATGGTGCTTTTGTTGTTAAAGAAGGGAATTTGTTTGGGTCCTTATTTGGGCTTGTGTTTTTGTACTGAGATGATCTGATCTCTGGCCTCTGTGTATGATCAAGGGGGTAAATTGGGGTATTTAGATTGTTTGAAGAGTCACTAATGACGAGAAGTTTTGGAGAGAAGTAGATTGGTTAGCTTATGATTGAGGAGAAGGGAATTGGAGATCAATGGGAACGGGTTGCGAATGTAGTAAAGAATTGCGGAGAGAAGCTGTTATTACTGATATGTATGTTTGGAAGAGGTTTAAAGGTGAAAGATAGGTCTTTTGTTCGTGTGGAAGGGATGCAATAGCTATTTCATGCATCGTTGCTTACTCAGTGGTATTGACATGGTTGTATCAGCTACTGCTTAATCTTCACTTGGTCCTGCTTATCTCCTAAATTTAGAATTATTTCATTCCATTTTTCTATGATGTTTGTGTTTGAGGTACATTTATTGCATCATAGAGTTTTGGGATTTCGTGAGGGTAGTAGGGATTAGGAATATAGTAGCGTTTGAAGCAAATGAAAAAGCAGTAATGTATGAGAGATACTATTATTATTATTATTGTCATGGGATAAGTTAGGAGAATCCTTTTATGCAAAAATCACACCCTGATGTGGAATCATGAAGCTTACAGTGATAACGGCATTTTGTTTTACTTAAATTATATAATGGGCTGTGCCTACATCATATTTCATGAATTTACAACATCTTGTACATGCTTGGCCGGAAAAGCTAAGACTCATTTATCCAAAAAAAGCTAAGAACTCAGTTGACTGCAGGTTTTACTTGCGTGCATCAATTACAATTGCTCAGTTCTGCTGGCCTTTACTTTTGGAGCCTTTCATCTTACTCAATCTTTTCAAGAAGCAAAACAGGATATTGGACTGTATAATAAACTCAGAACTTCAATGGTTTCACTTTCTTGTGGTTGATTTTGCAAGGACTTCTGTCCGAGAATTTCATTCTATGATAAATGGGGGATGAAATCTAGCTATTGCCGGTGTTACCAAATTTTGCTAATGAATATGCGTTCATGGTGGGGGAAATCATCATCAAAAAATGCCAAGAAGAAGCCAAGTAAGGAAAGCTTTATCGACACCTTGCCATTACCACGCAAATTAAAAAGCCTATCTGAAGGAAAACTAAGTAGTAGATCAGGAGGATCACGGAGGCATTGCAATGATACAGCCTCAGAAAAGGGTTCTCAATCTCGAGCTGAATCCAGATCACCTTCTCCATCCAAGCTAGTAGCTCGATGTCAAAGTTTTAATGAAAGGCCCCATGCACAGCCACTTCCACTACCTCTACACCCGGGAAGAGTTGGGCGAACAGATTCTGGAATTAGCATAACCACAAAGCCGCGATCAGAAAAAAGTACAAAATCATTTCTGCCTCTTCCTAGACCTGCATGTATTGGTAGCAAAGCAAATCCGGCTGAATTAGATGGAGATCTTGTCACTGCTTCCGTTTCTACTGAGAGTTCCATTGATGGTGATGACCCAGCTGACTCTCATCAGCGTAGTCCACAGGCAACTGACTATGAAAAAGGAAGCAAAACTACTGCAAGCAGTCCTTCAAGGTGCGTGCAAGCAAATCACTTCCTGTGTAATTAATTGTTGATAGTTTTCTTCCCCATCTCCTTCACTTTCTAAGAGGAAGTGTGATCACGGAGTTCTATCTATTGACTAATTTACCTTTTTTATTTGAAGTGTGATGGTCAGGGATCAAAAACAGTCTCTCTCCCAAATAAAACCAAGAGAGAGCAGAAAGCCAACTCATCTTACATTGAGTAATCACATTTCTCCAACATCACCTAGGCAGAGGCCTTTAAGTGGTCATGTACCCAATCTACAAGTTCCTTATCCTGGTACTTTCTATAGTGCCCCAGACAGCTCTTTGTCAAGTCCTTCTAGAAGTCCACTTGGGCATTTGTAGGAGAGCACATTGTGAATTCCACCTTTTGTAGTGGAAAGCATTATGCGGATGTGACGTTACTTGGATCTGGCCAGTGCTCCAGTCCAGGTTCAGGCCATAATTCTGGACACAACTCGATGGGAGGGGATATGTCTGGACAGCTTTTTTGGCAGCAAAGTAGGGGAAGCCCAGAGTACTCACCAGGACCTAGTCCACGAATCAGTCCTGGCCCCAGCTCAAGAATTCAAAGTGGTGCTGTCACACCTGTTCATCCTAGATCTGGAGGAACCTCCCTCGAGCCTCAAACCAGTTGGCCTGAAGATGGGAAACAGCAAAGTCATCGTTTGCCTCTTCCACCAGTAACCATTTCTAATTCATCTCTATTCTCTCATTCAAATTCACCAGCAACCTCTCCTTCAGTGCCTCGAAGTCCAGGTAGGTCGGAGACGCCAACAAATCCAACCTCAAGATGGAAGAAGGGAAAACTGATTGGTAGAGGCACCTTTGGACACGTATATGTTGGATTTAATAGGTATTGGTCCATTTTATGTGACTTGTTTGTTTCTTCATTTTCCCTGCACTTTAGTGCATTCAGACATAGACTTTTATTGAACATACAAATGAAAAGTTTTCAGATGGTATTACATCCATCCATCCCTCCTCCCAAGTTTAACCCCTAATTCAACATAGTAGACATGAAGCACCATTTTTTGAACATCTGTGTAACTTTGAACTTGTTTTAAATTCTTCTAGTGAAAATGGCGAAATGTGTGCAATGAAGGAGGTGACATTATTTTCAGATGATGCAAAATCTAAAGAAAGTGCAAAGCAGTTGATGCAGGTAATGGTCGCATGATTCATGATGTTAGATTTCAGTGGTGAATAGCTGTTAGTTTTCTCAATCGATCTATTTCTACAGGAAATTACACTTTTGAGTCGTTTGCAGCACCCAAATATTGTCCAGTATTATGGTTCAGAAACAGTAAGTTTTCCTCTGCTATTAAATATTTATCTCTTGTATTGAGCCACCGGTGAAGCAAAAGGAATTATCTCACATGTTGCTATCCTAGATACCATTCCTTTTTTCAGGACTTTTAACTATTTTTGCTTTGATTGCCTTGGTAAGCACTGTGTACCTTCAGTGCATTTAACTTCTTGTATGGTGTTTTCAACAGATAGATGACAAACTTTATATCTACTTGGAGTATGTATCTGGTGGATCCATTTATAAGCTTCTTCAAGAGTATGGTCAATTAGGTGAACTGGCAATCCGTAGCTATACTCAGCAAATCTTGTCTGGTTTAGCCTACTTGCATGCTAAGAATACTGTCCATAGGTGAGTTACATTATTTTCAGCACTTAGTTGATCCTTGAAGGTAGGTACTTGGCAGTGGTGAGTTATCTTCTTTGTGATAAATTAAGAGAATTGGCATTGAAAAACACAGAGACATCAAATGTAAACTGCCAAGGGATCTATTGATTTCTTTACATTAAATGTTTGAACCTTTTTTTATTTATTTATTAATTTTATTGCAGGGATATCAAAGGAGCTAATATATTGGTTGACCCAAATGGCCGCGTTAAGCTGGCGGATTTTGGGATGGCAAAACATGTAAAATCAACTATCCTTTGCTTTTCTTTTTCTTCTTCTTCTTCTTCTTCTTCTTCTTTTTAAGTTGTTCTTATTTGGAGCAAGTAGGTACGAATCCCATTTATCAGGGAGGAAAAAAAAAAGTAGGAACTAATCCTTGTAGAAGCATGTTAAATAGGACATTTAAAATGCTATATTTATTCCGGTTTATGTACTGGCTATCGGGGCATATGACTGCTTGAAAGTTTCTTCGTCGCATATTGACTATTGTAAATTCTTACCTAAGTGGGCTTCATTTTTTTAGAAGGCATAAAAGGAGTTGCTGTTAACTATAATATTTTGCATTTAACTGTACTGCTAATTGCATTAGCTGCCTCTGTTGTGATATTCAGATTACTGGCCAATCATGTCCACTCTCCTTCAAGGGAAGTCCATACTGGATGGCGCCTGAGGTTATTGTTTTCTATATCCATCTATAATTCATTTCCATGGTTGTTATCTTTCCAATATAAAAGGCTGAGTTGTTTGATTTGCCTCAGGTTATAAGGAATGCAAATGGTTGCAATATTGCTGTTGATATATGGAGTCTTGGATGCACAGTATTGGAAATGGCCACAACAAAGCCACCTTGGAGCCAGTTTGAGGGTGTAAGTCAAATATGTAATTTTTTTTCTTTTTTCAAAGAAAATCTAATTATAACTCCTCAAGTGGAAGCATCTTGCTTTTTTGTTTTGGTTGGCTTGTTGAAAGTTATTGCTCTGTGGCCATTTACTGCTTGTAGGTTGCTGCTATGTTTAAGATTGGGAACAGCAAAGAACTCCCAGCAATCCCTGACCACCTCTCCGAGGAGGGAAAAGATTTTGTAAAGCAGTGTTTGCAACGGAATCCTCTAGATCGCCCTTCAGCAGCTCAACTTTTAGAACACCCATTTGTGAAATCAGCTTCACCATTGGAAAGACCAATCTTAGGGCCCGAGCTTACTGATCCTTCAAATACAGTTAAAGCTATGGTACTTTCCAACAAGCATCTTTAATTATTTTGAATCCATACCTAATTTGTTTCAAACTTTATTTATATATGTATCAACATAAGCCAACTGCATTGTTTTTACTTTTATCAGTAACTAGCAATTCACAAATTGAAATCCATACGTGTTTGGTTGAAGGGTTTTCCTAGATGGGCTTATTTCATAATGTCACATGATAAATGCCACCTATTTTGGGGTTATGTCGAAATGACAAGCTTCCAAAGAGCATGAAACTGTTGCACAGTTGACAAGATTTCTTTTCTAGCCCATATGTTGCCCCCACACCCATAAGAAAAATAGAGGTGTGGTTGGTTGGGGGGGGGGGTTTTGGGGGGGGGGGGGGGGGTGGTGGGGGGGTGTTGGGGAAGGAGGAGGAGGAGAAGGGGAAAGACCTCTATTTTAGATTGCACACACCGACAATATTGGTTAATAGCTGATGTTGGTATTCATCGTTTAAGACATAGTATCTGCTAACATATGTGAGGTACCTTATGGTTGTTTTTATTTGCTATTTTGTTGCCTACAAGTCATAGCTCTGAAGTAGAAAAAATCTTTCTGCTCAAGCAAGGGTAAACCCTGCCCACTACAGACTAATCTGGATAGTTGTTATGATAACCTGCAAAGTCTAATTTCCTAAATCAATCAATAATGCAATCAGTACTGAGGTAAAGAAAGACGTACACATCACACCATTAGTCATTCTAAAATCATACTAAGTAAAAATTATTTTGGAATTTATGCGCTTCAACAAATAAATAGCCAATGTTACAGCAATACCATTAGGGTTAGTGTAAAAGAAGTTGTGGGTATATGCAAGTATTTGTATCTCATTGTATGTTTGGTGGCTCATAAAATGATGATTATTTATGATGAGACAAGTTATAAAATTTATTATAAGTGAGTCAACTTTAACCCATAAGTTGAGAAATATTATCATTCATTGTGGTGGGCTGCATTGCTGATTACAAAGTGTTCAGCTTCAAAATCTTTTGGCAGTGATTTAGCTGACCTTTTTGTACATGCATGCAATTGTGATATGTGAACTGAATACTAAATTTACTTACTCGTACTTTATTTATTAGCTTGCCTCTCCCCTTCCCCATCCTTCGTATTTTTGTCCTTCTTCCTTCTATAGAAATAGGCTACAGTATGGAAATTTAAATTCTAAAAGGTTTATCATTTTTTATAGCTTTTGAATTTTTTGTACCTTGAGAATGGAATAGTTGTTAAATGATCTGCGTTTTTGTAGTTTCTACTTATATATTGAATGATCTTGCTTATGCTTGAGCATGTTGACATCCTTTTACATCCAGGGCATTGGTCAACCAAAAACTCCTTCACCTTTTGATCCCGAGAGACTCGCGGTTCATTCTTCTAGAATAATCAAACCTGCAAGGTCCATCTGTCTTTCTTGTCTCTTTATATCACTCATATACACACACGAACACACACATGCACACAAGTCCAAGCTGTAACTAACTGCGATCCAATACACTTGTTTACATGCAGTGACACCCATATATCGAGGAATATATCTTGTCCTGTATCTCCCATCGGAAGTCCCCTTCTGCATGCAAGGTCACCACAACACTTTAATGGAAGGATGTCTCCTTCGCCAATTTCTAGTCCCCGCACTGCATCAGGTTCATGCACACCATTAACAGGTGGCACTGGTTCAGTCCCATTTCATCATCTCAAGCAGTCTTTTTTCTTGCATGAGGGATTTGGGAGCATTCCAAAGTCCTCAAACAGTCCATACATCAATGGGACCCTCCATCATGATCTGAATTCAGAAATCTTCCGAGGGGTGCACCCTGGTCTTCACATGTTCCCTGAACTACCGTCCTGTGAGAGTGAAGTCTGGGGAATGCAGTTTGTGAGACCAACCCATGCGGAAATACGTGATGGGCAATCTGTGTTGGCTGACCGCGTGTCTCAACAGCTTAGGGATCATGTGAAGGTGACCCCATCTCTGGATCTCTGTCCAAGTGCTCCATTGCCAAGCCGCAGTAATGGGTTTTAGACACAGATTTTTTCCTGGTCCCATATAGTTGGAGCAGCTATTAAGTTTGCCTTCTGTTGTCAGTCATGATTGATTTGGCTAGCCGGTGAACTTCAAATCGGAACTATTTGTCAAACGAGGATAGAACAGGCAGTGGTTTAAGATTTTGGCCTTTGGGAAGTGAAGCAGCTTATGACCGGGATTCTTGGTTTGTTGCCAAGACTCGCAGCATGCTAGATCCTAAAGCTAATTATGGTACAAGAACAGGATTTTCCCTGGATGCAGTTTATGGTTCCTCAGCACCAACTTGGGCAAATTTGAGTTTGAGCTGCTGTATATTGTTGAACAAAACCAAATCACACAGAATTTGTTATGATGACGAGAAAAGGCTTTTGACAAAAGATATGAAAGAATATGGAGTATGGGGGAGTGTATACCCTGTAGATCGGCATTTTTAGGAGAAATTTTAATTTGCACAGGCATTGGCATATGGACATTTTTTCCTTTTTGGGGTCCAGATGTGTACAGATGTTGCAAATCAAACTAAGATTGGTAATGTTTGCCAAGCCAGCACAGCTGCTTTCCTAGCCGTTGGTTGATACCAACTCATTTCTATGTTTCAACTCCTGTATGATTTGCTGTACCGCAATATAACCCAAGGAAATTTACAAGATTAAATTTTATTCTAGCACGTTGTATCATTCTGTTTGGGGCATAGTTCCATGTTGATGAGGTCTGGCAGTAATTGAATTTCTTTACACTTGAGCATTCTTAAAGCTTCATGCAAAGCGGCTGCAAGAAATGACCAGAAAATGAAATTTGGAGACCTATGCTAAATTATTTTCGTGTTCACGAATTGTTCTCTCATTATTAACTCCTTTTCAGTTCATGCCAAACACCATATTGCCTTTCTGTTCCTTGTGCTTGTCTTCTACACATATCAAGTTATTGTGCGGCAAAGTAATAGATTAAACCTTGCTGAAAAAGAGGAAGTTATGCTTCAATTGTTCATAGATCACATGATAGCGGTGGAACTGATTTAGCCGCTTGTCACAATGGAATCAGATCCAACCGTTTGAATGGGCATTCCACGACTTAAGCTGGATTTACAAGTTATTCTAAGGATAATAAATCATTGTGAATGAAATGATCTAGAAAGAGGCCACCTTTTACGCTCATGCAAATATTTACAGCAAGCAGAAAGTTCACCGGCTGATCCTCAATTTTTTTTTTTTTTGGTTGAAAGACATAATTTACAAGGATGTGGAGGGACAGATGAGACCTGTTTCATCCTCTTAAAAGAACATTCTCCATGCTAACTGCCTTCAAGGCCTTGGCTAGCTCTTCTGTTGGTGTATGTTCATGTAGGACAAGATCCTTGTATCAGATGCATGCTTAAGTCCCACAGTTTCTTTGCCAACTCTTCATTCCTAGCCTGAGGACTTGTTTCAGCTATGTTGCAGTCTGCAAAATACTTTCCACTGACTCCTTGAACCTGGGGATGCAATGCCACATAACATGTAGTTGCCGCTCCCTGTACATGTGAACTGAAATGCGTTTAGAGCGAGAACAACTCAGCTGCAGTTCAGGATATCTTCATACAAGAGTTCCATGCTACTAAATAACATGTTTTATTAAAGTGCAGTATGACCAGTAAATGTTATTCTAAGAAGTGTTTGTCGTACACGTTTACCTGTTGGACATTTTTCAATATGTACTTTCCCAGGTTATGGACAAGACCTGTATCAAAGCCAAAAGGCGAATGAGCTTTAAAAGTGAAGAATAATTAGCTGTACTGCTCTATCAATTAACTTAAAACTCCTAATGCTAGTTCATTGCATGATATTCCATTATTTGGCGCACAACGCATAGCTCATCATATTAGTCTTGGAAAATTGTTTCCTAATCTCATCTTGTAATGCTGTTAGTATTTCGACCTTTGTGTCTTTATCCATTTTGTAGAGTTGAATACTTCAATAAAAATTGCTACAAGTATTGCTCTTTCTCAATGAGGTGAACAGCAGATTATTGCTTGCATGCTTTATATGTTGCTTGCAAAACCTATATTTGACGCACTTCACAGCAAGCTAGGATAAATGCAATACTGTACCAAATCCATGCTGGCTTCTTGAGTATACATCTAAGCAGTTTTCTTCTTCAAAGGAAAAATTAAACTACATGATTTATCAACAATGCAACTCAAGGAAAATTTGTAAGGAAAAAGGATTTGGCAAATTGCAAATACACCTTGGGACTATTGATCAAGTGCAGGTAGACTTCTTAACTCCAAAAAAGGAGTCTTCATCATACGATTACTTTTGAAAATATGTATTTGCCTGCATATAACTTTGGCTAGAAAATTCCAAATTAGTACTATTTATGGGACTTTTTAGCACAGTTTTGGAAGCTTTACCAATGGTTGGAAGATATGCGAAAATTAAGGTTTAATAGATGAAAAGACACAACTTAGAAATTTAAAAGGTCTATCCGTACCTAACTAATAGTTTTGAAGTGCATTTGTAATCATCCCAAAATTTTTCATTCAATATACCTCTTGGTTTCTGTCTCAGTTAATTTTATTTACTGGAAGTCCTAAACATTCCTATTTCACATATCTAGCTGCAGAATCTGGAGCTATAATAGCTACATTGATCAAAATATCAGCTGAATAAGGTACCATTAGATTTGGGATGTTACCACTGACAAAATTATGATGGCGAAAAAGATTGGTGGTTATTGCTCCAGGATGAAGGGAATTTGCAATAATCTCTACCTTTTCATCCTGTACAAGATGGCATCAGCTATCAAGGAAATTCTAAGATCTGGACATCTAGCTATTAATTTACTCCTAACTTTTAGTTATAAATGTAGAGGATGATATAGAAGATGATGAGAAACTACAGATGCATCATCATGCAAACTTATGGCATTCAAACAATTATATGGCATAACTGCTAGATTAAACATCACAACCAACAAATTTAAAAGTTAAAGCTTGAAAATGCAATATCTGCTTTTACATTTATCACTTGACAATTCTCTTTACTTATGGGCTAGAACTTTCTATTAAAATCTATTTGAAAGATGGCTTAATTAAATAAGTGAAAAGCAATATAAAATTCACATTTTTGATTAACTGCTCTAATACCATGCAAGATTTAATACCAAACAGTGAACTGATCTTAAGGTCTAAACTTATTGATGTGTAGTACACATTTATATACATGCGAAATTTCTAAGCATAGACAAAATAAACAGAAGTGTATATTTCTATCAGTGATTTAAGACACCTGTAGCCCAAATATTGCATTCTGGATGAGAGATTGACTGCTAGGCATAAACCTAATCAAACAATGAGGTACTAAAGTTGATGGGCACCTTTAGACGCCTTGCAAGTTCATTAGCATGTAGGACATTAGCAAGCTTTGATTGACCATATGCACTTAGGCTGCTGTACCTGCAAATGGTCCACAACCCTGGTCAGCAAAATATGAGAGATTTCCTTATAGTTAAATCTTACCCATTGATTCATGTGATCAAAACCTTTTAAGATCATTACCCTAGTTTGTCATTAATATGGTCCAAGCGAATTCCTTCAGGATAAGAAAAATTATGACGACGAGAGGAGACATTGACAATTCTTCCTTCTTTGTGGCTTTCCCTTGCTGTCTTCTTCATGGTTTCCGCTAAAAGATTGGTCAAAAGAAAATGCCCTGAAACAAATGATACTCCTCAATAGACAAACGTAGATTCTTTTCCTTCATATTAGAGTATTAAATCACAAGAAGGTCCTGATCCAACAATATCATAGTGGCTTGACTATTAAAACAAGATTAAATACCATGAGTATTAAATCTAAGAGGAAGCTATTAAATAAGTGCTTCTCTTGCATTCATTACAATATCAAAATTCTGTTGTTTTGTAATATCATAGGTGATCTCCGGTGATTTTAGTTTATTCATACTAAAAGCAAAGTGTTACCTAGGTGATTTGTTGCAAATTGTAATTCTATGTTGTCTTTAGAAAGCATGAACGGCGTAGCCATGATTCCTGCATTGTTACTTTGAGAGAGCAAAAGGAAAAAAAAGAAAAATGAAAAAAGCACAATATAAGTGATTTGCTCATCATAATATCCAAAGCGACCAGAAAAAGTAACAAGAAGTAATATTTTCAAAATGTTAATAAGATGTGAAGTCACGTTTAGAGAGTTTATGAGATATCTGCATCAAACCGATAGTATTGACTTATATTTCCAGTTTTCCTTTAAAAACTCATGCAGGAACTCCCACTCATCGAGTGTCTCATCATTGCTGGGCAGACAACACATGCATCATTGGCATTATTAAGTGCCAATTAACACTTGTATCTCAATTACTCACATTAGGATGTTCAGTGCAAGACCGGAGTTATTGAACTCCGATGCGAAGTTCCTTACTGATGCCATTGCACTTAAATCCAATTCCATGGCAGTTATTTTTGCTGCAGGATTTTCCTTTTTGATTGATTCTTGGACCTCTCTTCCAGCAACCATATTCCTCACCCCCATTACCACATGCACACCACGCAAAGCAAGAACACGCGTAGTTTCTGCACCAATACCACTTGATGCTCCTGAACAGCCACCAGAAAACACAGCAAAATTATTATTTACTATCATAAAGTTCTTATAGGGAAGCACCAGCTGTGCTTAGCATACCTGAAATGGATGGATACAAATTTTTAGAAAGAAAAACTTCTAGAAACTGTCTATGACATCAAAACAATGGTCCTACATCAGTAAACATATACTCTTGCAAAACATTATTCATTTAGGAATGTTTTTTCAACCTTAAAATGAGATAATTTTCCCCACATATTCAATACCAGCTCTTCCTCTTAAAAGGGGGAAAAAATGCGAATTCAGATAAATAGCTTCCCCCTAAATTTTGAGCATCCTAGTCAGTGGCAGTACAACCCATTTTGGCTACAAATAGCAAATGCAACATTTTGAATTTGTATCCGTAAATTTCTCTCAATTTACAAGCCAATGCTTGAAATTGTCTAGATTCTTAACACACTTGTAATATCATTATAGTGTCGTCTTCTTTACAGAAGTTATAACTTTTCCTTTCAATGTCGACCATTGGTTACATGTAACCTTTTTAAACCCATTATATTCCTGAATCAATTATTAAAATTGTCTAAATTCTTGGAATACCATTAAAAGTCCTATAATATCATTTTACGATTGGTTAAAGCTATATAAAATAGAAGTATAAGGATGAAGTACCTGTAACAATGGCGGTTAGACCAGTGCCATCTATGCCCTCAGTTACTTCTTCAGCCGTTGAAGTGGCTGAGAACCCTGAAGGCCCTTTCCTGCTAAACATCATCCACATCCTCTACCTCTCTCTTTCTCTCTCTTAAGCTTGATGGTCATGTAAATATACTCAACCGTGATTGCACCATTAAATACTTCGGATGATTGACTAATGATTGATGGTTGAAGTCAACCCCTATAAACGTGCGTGGAATGTTTCTTTTCATAGTTAGTGTTCGTTATCACCAGTAACGGTTATTACTCGCCAAAATATATTAAATTAACTGTAAATGGAAATTTGTTAAAATTCTAAGCAAATAAGATTCTTCTTTTTCACCTTTTTATATCTATTTCTATAAAATATGTAATTAAAATTCAACTCTAGGATTATTATCTTGGGAGGGGAAAAAAAATTATTGATACTATCGGACCATACGTTTGAAACTTTGAATTAGTAGTGGATAAGATTTGATGTCATTCTATCGAATATTATTGTTATAATGTTTGGATCGATGAAAATCCATTGGAAATCTAAGGAATCAAAGGAAATGAGTGGAAGCAAAGGAAAATTCTATGGTATCATAGCACTTACAATGGGATCGATTCTATCATACCATTCAACAATTCAGATCTATTTTAATCGTAATAAAAGCTTATAAATTTTTTTTTATATCAACTCTTTTATAATTAATTTAATTATAGCATTAGTGATTGTATGATCCTGTGACGGGAACGTTGAAGTTCTCAGAAACTAAATATTTGAATAAAGATGAAAATGGAGTGAATTGGATTAAAATGAGTGAATTGTTCCATTTTGATCGATTTTTGTGTCTTTCGAAGTTTAAAGTAACTATTAATTAATTAATTTATTTATTTTAATTCTTTTGCATTAATCAATCGAGGAAAGAAAAAATATTTTCAACCATGATTGTCAAACTGGCAAGTCAACTCATGTTTTCACGAGTTTATGAGTTGATTATAGGATTTTGATTTAACTTGCATACAAATCGTTTTTTCAGTAAACCCTTGTAGAGTCATGATTTTATATAGTAGAATTGGTGATCGATGTAGAATTGTAAGTAGGATCAGTATAGGGTTTTTGGGGTTGGTTCTTGTCTTCTTGATATTTATCTTAACCTAACTTAATTTTAATTTTTTAATCTTTTTATTTTCCTTTTATTTCCCTTTTTTTTTATTTTTTTTAGAGTTATTTTCTTTTAGATTATATACTTTAATATATTTTGAACGATTTGAATGAGAATTAAACAAAATATATAGTGCTATATTTTTTTTCCTTTTTTAATAATTTCTATATGTAATCTATTTGTCATAAATATAGTTATTTTTTGTGCAAATATATAGTGAATAAAAATGTTCATTACTGCACAAAACTAGTACTCACATATGATAATTTAAATGATTTGTAATACATCTAATAATTGTAGATTTTTAATCATTATTAATAAAAATAATTATTTTAATTATCAAAATTGCACTAAATATATTAATGAGAGTATGTGAATTATGATAGGTAAAACTTAAATTTTGTTTGTATATAACTAATTTAATACTAAATTCTTTCTTTTCATAATTTATTTAAAGTTTTACTAGTATAGTAAGTAAATCTATAGTTTTTGTAAACAAATTTGCATCAGTTGAATATCTTATGAATCTACATTTTGATTCTAGTTCCGATTATACGGACCCCCTAATAGTTCTAAATAGAAACTTGAGTTTGAAAACTATGTTTTCAACTATTTTTTCTATTTTTATTCTTTACATCAAAATAAGAGAAAAATTATAATTCTAATGATTTTCTTTTTTTTTTTTTATTTTCACTTCATTTAAAATTGTCAAACACCAGTTTAAATAAGTATGTACTAGGTTTACAAACTATTGAAGTTTGACTTTAAATTTTCACTCGTGTTCAATTAAAAAATGATTGAATTGAGCTCAATTTTGAGAGTATTTATCTAGTTAAATCGAACCTTATAATATTCAATTATGGATTCAATCAAGTATAGAGACTAAGCAAGTTCAAGTCAAGTTTCAATAACAATATTACAATAATTAGACTTAAAATATATATTTTAAAATAACTCAAGTTTAAACAAATTTAATCAAGTTAAGTTTAGTTTACTTGATGGCACTTCAAATCAGTATCGGGCTTAAAATTTTAAATTTAGTCAAACATAAACTTTAAAACTTCCAATCATTAGAGCTGAGGAGCTATAATTCAAATTTAGTACTATATCATATAGTGGTAGTAGTACCAAGTAATAGGAATATTTTAGAAATTATTTACATATTTGTTCTTCACACCATCCTCACATCTTCATTCATATCTCCACCAATCATTGATTGTACTTCATGGAGAATATTTAATACATATTGTTTTAATCGGAAAACTTTCACCATGTCAAGACTAAATTGTTATTAGTATCTACTCTATAGCTATAAATCACCTACTTGAACTTGAACTTTGATAAAGTTGACAAATAATTCTAGAAATTTTAGAATGACCCTCCTAAATTTTGATTTTAGTGCATAAATACCCATCAAATTTATTAAAATGTGTTTTAACACTCCCTAAATCTTGATTTTGATGTTTTTTATTAAATTAAAAATCCAATATCCTTAGCATTGCAGATTTATTAAATTTTAAGAGGATGGTTTGCAACATTTGAAAATGCATGTTAAGAGGTTATTTACAATTTTTAAAAAAATAATTTGTTTATGATTTATATTAACCCGGTACTCTAATATACCATGTATAAGTATTGAAAAATTGTGTATATAAATGATGATGAAGGATTACAATGTTGATACAAGATAATATGTATAAGATGCATCCACAGCCAATCAACCACAAAGACTAAATTAGCCTTAGATGAAAAATCTATACATAAAATGAAAATGCATGTATAATAACAACTTGTCCAATATTTAACATGCTTACAATAATCTGTGTATGCACATTATCTAAGTGTCAATTATGATAATCTTTTATATAAAAGTTTTATTTTCTACAATATTGTATGTGTCATAAACAGGAAGCCTCAACTAGCTGTAAATAGAATACAAAGTGGAAGCAAAGGCCTTGATGGCTAATACCAATGCTCTGATTAAAGATCCTTTTTTCTTATCTATTCGTCTAATACCAATGTCCTAAAGCACAAGTATAGGAACGAACACAACCTATACATCCATGTTCTATTTTTCCTGCTGTGTTCTAACATCATTTGACCAAATTCATGCTAAAATCCCAGAGATCCTTTGCTAATCCCATATCTTGGCCCTTTGAACTTACCTTTCCCATGTTACTGTCAACAAAATATTCACCACTGACCCCCTTCACTTGAGGATGTAATGCCACATAGCATGTAGTCGTGGCGCCCTGACATCAAAACATCCAAGTTCATAAAGTTTCAGCTGTCAACTTTGACATTGCTAGACATCATGCTCAATTGAGCTTCGATGTTGTTTCCTTTCTCGTAGTTGGCATCCTTATGGATGTCTACATGTACTTCTTTTGACATGTTGCAATACCATTTGCCAAATTGTGCAGATAGATGATGGAAGTGAGGAAAATTAACAAGGGTAATAAATGTAAGAAGCTCACAATGACAGTATTTACCTGCTGAACATTTTTAAACACAACATTTGCAAGCATGTTTAACACGCCTACATCAACCAAGAAATAGAGGTGGAGGTCAATATTGTAAGCATATGGATGCGATCGCTGCACAAACTAATAGATAATCACCATTAGTGCCTATATGCCGGAAGAGATTTGTGGCAATTGTCCCTGGATGGAGAGAATTGGCAGTTATATTCACCCCTCTTCCTGAAATAGCAGCAGAGTCATATTCAGTACAATTGTCGCAATTTCCAGAGTGCAAGCTTTAGACTGTTAAGGTGCGGACTCTACTCATATGTATGCACGTGCCAGTTCATGTGCATAAAGCTTAATAGCTTGCCTTTCATAGCAATAACTTCATGTGTTACTTTCGTGGAAAACATTTTTCAGATTCACGTAATACTATTTATAATTGAAGTTTTGTAATTTTCAAATATTATTGTGACAATCTTAAGGCTTTGCATATTTTATGATCTTTAGTTGTAAGTAGTGGAAGACAACAGTAGCAGCTGACTTTTCTTTGTGATGGTTTACAATCACAAAATACCAATGTGATGAGAAAAATGGTTTTCTCTTCATCAAAAAGAAACCATTTTCATCAATTTCTATAGAATATTTATTTGGTAACAAACCATCATCACCAATTATCAGTTGAACCTTTGTCTTCATCATCACTTTTATTAAAAGCCAGTAGTATTTGCAACCTCTTGAGACTATATCATAATATTTGAAATTTTGACCATAATAGATTGATATAAGTCAAGAAAATGTTTTCCTTGAAACAAACATACTACTCTAAGGCAAAGTAACAACACTCCATAACACATAACTAGTTTTTCCAAGCTTCTTGTTATAACAATGAGCAAAAGTAAGAAAACAATCACAAAAAACCACACAAAAGGAACATTCCTTTACTTCTATCAACTCAAAGACATGGATATTACCATGCGAAACATTAAATTATCACACTAGATTGAGTAAGGAATTGAAATTGACTAGCAAAAGATTTTAGTTAATATAGTTTAGTGAAAAGGCTCCCAAAAAGAATATGATCAAATCAAGCTTAAATTCCACACCTTCAATGGTAGCATTAAGCATCAAGGTCCATAATAGACTATTGGGAGAAGAAGTGGGAAAAAAAAAAATCCCACATGGGCCAGTTGAGAAAAAAGAGATGGCCATATAATGAAGAGGTGCTGAAGTCAAATTGCCTAAAGGCATTTTAACAAAGTCACCTCTCCATTATCAAGGCCCATCTCTAGCCCACATATGAAATGACATGCCAATACCTTAATTTGAAGCCCTTAACTATGCTAAAATTTCCAACAGGTTCATTTAATTCACTTTACGAAATATTGATTCCTCCCTTTAACTGAAATGTTGATACTTTAAATGAACTTACTTGAAATATTAAGGATCAGGCTAGTTGGACTTGAGGGGATTATGGGAAGAAGAAGAAGTAGGAAAAAGTCCCACATGAACTTAATTGAGAAAAAAGAGATGACCACATAATGAAAGAGGTGCTCAAGTTAAATTGCCTTAGGACATTTTGGCAAAAAAAGTCACCTCTCCATTATTAAACCAATCTCTAGCCCACATATAAAATTCCATGCCCATGCATTAATTTGAAGACCCACTCTCCAATGATCATAATGAAGAATTGGACCAAGCTAACCATGCTAAAATTTCCAACAATGATATCAAAGCCCATATGGCCTTACGGTTCATGAAGATATAGCCTACGAAGGAGGGTCCAAAGTTCATGTAGTGAAGAAACCTGGCAGGCTAGCAACTACCATTAATCCAAGCCAAAAACTAAAAACATGATAGTAGATGAAGTCTTGTAGCTCAAGACCTAAAGCCCATAGAAAGAAGGCTTAGTGAGGAAGATTAGGGCATATTATGAAGACCTGAGACCTTTAAGACTCAAGAGAAGCACAGGCCCAAGCTTAAGAGATGAAGATGATAAGAGACTTGTGGCCTTTGAGGTTTTAATTAAAGTACAAGCCTAGACTCGGGGGAGTGTTGGAAGAAGAAGTGGGAAGAAGTCTCACATGGGCAAGTTGAAAAAAAATAGATGACCATAAAATGAAAGAGGTGTTTAAGTCAAATTACTGTAGGGTATTTTAATAAGAAGGCCACCTCTCCATTATAAAGGCCCATTGAAGAAGTGGGAAAAAGTCCCACATAAGCAAGTTGAGAAAAAAGAGATGATCATTTAAAGAAAGCAAGTTGAGAAAAAAGAGATGATCATTTAATGAAAGAGGTGTTCAAGTCAAATTGCCTTAGCGATGGCAACTAAAGTTGGCTTTAACTTCATGACTATTTGATCTAGAAGATTAAACTTACAGGATATAATATGATCTTATTACTTAACTCTTTTCTCTTAATTATGGGCCAAGACCTTATATAAGATCTATTAAATGGATGACTTGATCAAAGAGAGGGTTTAATGACAATACATGGGTTTAATCCCCGTAGCTCGTACTCTAGCACCCATCATAGCCCCATAATTAGCAAATCTAAAGGCTTACACCTTTTAGGTTGGATGATTTTACAACTAAATTGAACATGCTTGAAGAGGATACGAGCACTTTCAAAACAACAAAATACAAACACTATTGTAACAATCTTAATGCCTCTAATTTGGCAAGAAGATAGATAGATCTGACCTATTCATTTTCGCAAGACTCTCCATTAAAAGTTTAAAAAATAAAAAAGCGGTCACACATGTGGGTCCTAGCTTCTATTTCATAGTATCGCACCCTTGGAGAGTCTTGCTAAAAATAGGCAGGTTATTGCTTCTTCAAATTGATGCCAAGGAGAATATATGGGCAAACAATCACAAACCACAAAAACTCATAAAGAAAGTCCCCAGTTTAATGACATGAAAAATTTAGTAATTGACTCCAATGTATTAGATTAATACTCTAGTTTTTCATCAACAAGAATGGTACCTTCAATCGTCTTGCAAGCTCATTGGCATGCAGCACATTGCAAAGCTTTGACTGGCCATATGCTGCGAATCTGTTGTACCTGTAAAAAGGAATTCAGCACAATTGTGAACAATCTCATGGTTTTAATTTTTGTCTTTGATGGGAGAAGAATTTACAGATGCAACCTCAAAACCTTTGTTACTCTATCCAAGACTTACATGCTTTGCTAGCTAACTAAGAGTTATATTTCCAATTGGAATATTACTGGTAATGAGCCAAGAGTTTAATTCCAACTTTACCGGATGTCTCCAAAGTGACTAAGTGCAAAGGCACGCTTCAAATAAAATTAAAAAATCAGATAAATGCAGAAAAATTGTTTGATTTTGAAGGTCTTTCGTTTGGCATTCAAATGCTTTAGTGCAAGAGAAAACATGAGTGGATGAGCGTGGATCGTGCTTCTCATTTGGGAGCTTAGATACTTTTCAATGAAACTACATGATTTTGATGAATGCAAAAGCACCAATTATTTCAGGATTCAATGTCATCCAGCAGCTGGTGCATTACCCTGCTTCATCATTGAGCTTAGAAAGTCGAATTCCTTCACGATATGTAAAGCGGTGAGCCTCAGATGAGACATTTACTATCCTTCCTTCTTTATTACTTTTACGTGCTGTCTTCTTCATGGTGTCCAACAAAAGATTTGTCAAAAGAAAATGACCTGCAAAAGAATTTCAAAAAATAAGAGGCGTCAATCAACCAACGCACAAAATCTCTAGGCTAAGGAGCCTTTTGATGATAAAAACAACAGTTGATAAGCATGATTCATTAAACTTTCTTCAAAGAAGTGACAAGGCTGAAACATGCACATATTTAGGCATAGGTAATTGGAGCTAGGACTGTAAACTAAACAGACTGACTCGAGCAGCACTGAGCTCGAGCTCGATCCCTCAAGGTCCATTGGGCTTAAATGTTAGAGCTGGAGCTCAGGCTTGATTAGAATTAATATTTACCAAGTTCTAACTCCTCTTATATAGGCTTGATTGTTTAGAAAAAAATCATATTCTTTCTAATTAAGAATTTATTAAATCTCGAACTTGACTCAAGCTTGATAAAGCTTGATATGTATATTTAAGCTTAACTCAAGCTCAATTAGGCTTGCAAGCTTATCAAGCCAAACAAGTTAAAGATCATATTTTTCTCATCTATAATCGTATTAAAATTGGGAACAAGCCAACTTGATTTATTTATACACCTAATTTGAATTACCTGGTATACATTTATACGTTATCACAACTTTCGCGTTACTTTGCCCGATTAATAATGGAGGCCTCCTTGAGGTCTACATGTTCTAAACCTTGCTTCAAACTTCTATTTTAATTCATGGCTTAACATCTTTCCAAACTTTTTAATTCAACTCAGAACCTTTCTAAAAGGTTCCATAATTAGAAAACATACTATGTAGACAAAAATAACAACCTAACTCCAATTCTTAATGATGTTGCATGATTAAGAAACAAGGATAATCTTCAACCATAAAGCTCCTTGTAAAGAACTTTTACCATATTTAATATCAACAGTTAATATAAGCAGGATCTGTAGGCCATTTACCAAGGTGGTTTGTAGCAAACTGCAGTTCAATCTTGTCTTTTGATAGCTTGAAAGGCGTAGCCATGATTCCCGCATTGTTGCTTCCAGAGAAAGAAATAAATACAACACTTATTTCGAGACATTAAAAAATATTCAGATTGAAATACCACGTAAATTATAACATGTTTTATCCATTCTCATTGCATGGTGCTATGGAGGGCCAGGGAGAATAAGAACAGCAGAGAGTAGGTGTTTCTTACATAAGAAGATTAAGTGGACGACCCGATGAGTTGTAACTTGATGCAAATTTCCTGACAGAGTCCAATGAACTAAGATCCAACTCCATGGCTTCTACTTTTGCAGCAGGGATTTCTTTAACAATTGCTTCCTTCACATCTCTGCCAGCATCCATATTCCTAACCCCCATGATTACATGCACTCCTCGTAATGCAAGAACGCGCGCAGTTTCTGTACCAATGCCACTTGATGCTCCTTTATCAAGAACAAACCTATATATTAGCAACTTCAAAGAAGAATACTTGACCAGAATTAAGTCCCAGACCCAGCTCAATTATATCGTAAGTGTTAACAATAATCATGAAAGATGGCAGGCAAACATGACAAGAAGTATAGGATAATGTTGTATCAAGATTCCAGTACAATTGCAATAACCTATGAAGTTGCTTGATATGCAAGCAAAATAATTAGTGTCAAGGTTAGCACTACAATCATCTAATCTTAAACCTTAAGCTCCTTGCATGGCTTGGACCTTTCTATATATCTATTATCACTTCCCAACACTTACATGTTGCGAAATGGACTCAAGCTTAAAGGTGCAACTTGATTAAATGGAAGTGGAATGATTGTACAGGAAATACTCTAGAACTTCTAGCTCCGATATTTAAGAATAGCATCAAAACCATCTTATCTAAAAGTTTAACTCCTAGATATGAGGTAGGCTTCCATATTTATTCCTTAACAATTACAACCCACGCTTGATTCAGTACCAGCGCATCACAACAAGGACTGGTGAACAGACTTAGCCACGGATAATTCCACACTTTAAAACTTACTTTTGGGATGATTTATGGCAGCACCACTGCATTAGTGAATTAACCCAAAAACTAAAAATACCTACATTCAATCAAACGGATTGCTTTATATACAAGAATATGTTATGATCATGAAGACTAGATAGGCAAATTAGTTAATACTTGCAATTAGTAGCGTTAGTCAGAAAATTAGTCCTTAATTAGCAATAAACCGAATTTACAAATAGCCTATAAATATGTATAGCTAGGCATTTAATTCATGAATCAAAATCTAGAGGTCATGTTCTAAGATCCTCTCTTCTCCCTCTCAATTTCAAGGTTTTGATCTTTGACTTGAGCCAAAGACGATATTGTTTTCTTTTTTGTACGATCTGGCTACGCCAGATATCAATAAATTATTAAATAAAATTTTCGGACAAAGCAAGAGTCATATGAGAAGCTAAGCTCTCAGTTTCCATGATATTTGAATAAGAGTAAATGTCAAAATTTGGTAACTAGCCCATGCTTAAAATAAGTCAATTTAATACCCGATCAAACTTTCTTGTCTATTTTTACCAATTCATTAAAAACATTTGCTCTGTTTTCTGCTTTCTGCTATAATAAAAATATTCTATTAGTGTTAGACGATATTAAGAGAAGTAGAAGAAATTTAATAAGAGACTATGCCTTTCATGTTAGTTAACAAAGCAAACGGTAGTAAAATTAACCATAAAAAGGTTTAATTGACTATTAAATTAACCACTTCAATTCAAGTACCAAATTAAAGTGCCAAATTTGACGTTTACCTCTTGAATAATTACAATTCAGATAGCTTGTTGCAAACAAATTGATTTGAATTAATATCCGGTGGAGCTTAACATGTTTAACCTGCATAATGACTATTTACTACACTATGAAAAACAAAATAAAAAGGTTCATCTCACCGGTTGTGACAAGCCATTTGAAGTGATGAATGATGAGGATGAACTAACAAACACACAGACCCGGGAGAACTGTTTTGAAAAAACTAATAGGAATCATGGTCTCACACATACTAATGCGTTACGTAGATTGATTATTGGTTAGTATTATGTAAGGATCACGACATGCGAATAGTTTTCTAGTAAACTACCTCTATCACCTGTTTGTTAAAATATTATGGATACTTTTTTATTTCCAGATTGATGGGCATACAGACTCAAGTTAGAAGCAAACATATAAGCTAACAAAACTAAGACCACTCAGGAAATGAAACTGTCCATTTTTATTGACCCAGATGAACTTAAGTAAACATCAATTCCTTTAAAAAAAAAGAAAAAGAAAAAAGAGGAGACCCGTGACAATGGCAGTGAGACCAGAACCATCAATTCCTTGTGTAACATCCTCAGCCGTGGAAGAAGATGAGAACCCAGATGCACCTTTTCCTCTAAACAACCACCACATCTTCATGCATTAACATGCACTTTGCTCCAATCAAAAAGAGTTGTTTAGTGTTTGTTTGTATAGAAGTAGGAGTAGGACTGAAGAAACGGAAGGAAATGCATGAAACAAGTTTTGTGGTTTTTTTTTTTTTTTTTTTTCACAGAAAATATGAAACTAGATAAATAACATTACTTGTTCCTATTATAAAAATAAGAAATTCAGGAAAAAAAATCCCAGAAATCGTTAAAAAACAGATTTTAGGAAAACTGTACAGTCATGTGAAAATTAAATAAGGTTAATTTCATCACATCAATAAACGGTTTAAATTTTTTAAATTATTTTTATTTAGTTTTTTAAATAATTATATTTTATAATACTAATGCCTAATAGTATAATGCGTGAAGAAATCGTAAGAAATTCTCAAATTTTAATTAACTTTCCAAGTGGAGTTATATGAAATCTATCTTGAAGACAAGATTTTGGCCAAACTGAAATATTATTTTAAAGGTATGATTTTAGGTTGTTTATTTATTTTTAAAAATTTCTGATTTTCAAGACTACTTAGGAAAAATTCCTTATCTTCTATATGTATAAGTTTTATAAATAGGATAATAGAAATATAATTTGTAATTTAGAAAAAAAACTCAAAAATAAAATTGAAAGATTATCTAAAACTACTGCAATTAAGTTATTGATAAATCAAGTGGATAGCTTGAAAGACTTTCAAAGAGAAAAGTTTGAAAAAACTTGATAGAAAAAAATTATATCTTAAACACATGATTTTAATTATGATATATTTTTAAAATTATTTGCTAAACAATTTGATTTTTGGGATTTTTTTATTTCCTTTACTAGTTCAAAATAGTTATGGATATATATTTATTATCCTTATAAAGTTACCAATATCCATCATACTTAAGAGGAATAAATGCTAAATGGAAGTTGAATGGCTATTATCTATCTATTACATTGTTGAACATGAAAAAACAAAAGAAGTGATTATTAGAATAAAAGTAAAGAAAGGTGATAATTAATTTTTTTTCTTTTTTTTTATATCTACAATATTCCTCCAAATATCCTTGTAATTTTCTATATTCATAAACATCAACATTGCCAAACATGATGAAGTGATAACACATGTACTGTGTATTGTGATAATGGCTAAGGTAATGCTACTGGACAAGACAAGGACATTAGTGCACGACATGATTTTACGTTGCCCGCGGCATGCCCATTGTAGGTTAACGTTATCCACGTGCGTTGGGAAACATGAAGATTTTTCTTCCCTGCCTAAACATTGGAATTGGGATGGGGTCCAACCTAAGAGCTTTTATTATTATTATTATTATTATTATTATTAGAGCTTTATTTAGTTTATTCGTCTGTTTAGATTATTTGTTTTTTATTTATATTCTATTTATATTAGATCTATATCTATAACATATATGTATTATATTTGTTTGGTTTATTTATGAGTAAATTATAGGTTTTTATATTGATATGTTTTTTTGGCAAACATCTGCTTGAAAACGATAAAAATATGATGTGAAAATGATCCAAATACGATAAAATGAAAAGATCCAATTGAATTTCCATTTTATTGTTTATTATTGTAAAATAATTTTTATTCTGTTCAACTTATTAAAATTGAATTATCATTTTATTTTATTATTATAAAATAATTTTTTTACAGCATATTAAGTTAGTAGAATTGACACTTCACTCTATAATTATTTCGTATAAAATGAATATTCTCATGTTTACAAATACTTTATCTCCTACAATAATGATCATAACTATGTAAAATCAAGAATAACAATTTCTTCTTGGCAGATAAAAGGGTAACAATTTTTACCTTAAGAAAAAGTTTATACCTCTATTCTATTTTTTTTCCCAAAATGACATATTATAAATAGCTACTAGTAGTATTTTTAAAAGGTATGGGCTTCTAAAAAAAATTAATAAATAAAAAGCAAAATTATATGTTGCCAATAAAAACCATTGAAGCCTAATTTTAACCCTACTTTATCACTAATGCAATAGGTATAGTTGGCTTACGCGTGTATATCATGCAATAACTTATTTTAAGATTCGTTTAGTATTCGGCAGATGACAAATGACAAACATTTTTTAAAAACTTTTTTTAACAAATTATCTGTTACATATAGATGATAAATATATGACAGTTCTCATGAAAATATTAAATAGATCAAATATAAATAAAAATATTGTTACAAATCAGATATATTTACATATAAAATTTAGATACACATACTAATAAAAAACAACAGACAATCCAAATGGCCCTTGTATAGAAATCTCCTTGTACGAACTAAAAAGCAAGTAATAATAGAATCTTTCACGTTTTTCTCTCTTTTCAATACAGAAATTTCAGCTCTTATGGTTTTGAAATTCTTCTGTAAGTCTCTGTTTAGTTCATGCTCGTTAAATTTGCTTTAATTTTCATGGTATCATAGCAAGATTGAAGTTTTTGTGCCTGTTCAACTTCTTCGTATCAATTGAGTTTTGCTTTCTATTGAAATTCATAGCATTGTCTAATGATTCTTGTTTTCTCCTTCGATTAATATATAGTGATCCGTTGTACTAGTTCGGATCAGCAATGATTTACGAATCTAAATTTTTATGGATCAAATTTCCTTGGATTGAGCAAATCAATACAATTGATACACCATGGATGCGGTGTGACTACATGATTTGCTGTTGGCTTTTAAATTATATAACAAAGGAATTGATAAAGTTTTCACGTATTTCAAATCTAGAAAAGACTTATATAGAAGGAGGTAACCTTATCATATAGGATATCTATACGGACTTTACTCATCCGAGAAGGAATCGGGTGGATATTAAAAATCACGGATAGGAATTGGGTACAGATTCTCCAAAAACTACTCTTATAGGATAATATACAAGTATGAGATATCCATACCATGTACCCACCATGAAACTTGTATTATGGTATGGAGGGTATAAGTTTTGGGTTATCTTATATTTTTCTTATAACAAAATAAAATTATATTAATATATAAGATATAAATAATAATACTCTATTTTTTATTTTGTGACTACTTTTGTTTAAGATTATTATTTCTAAACCACCTTCCGAAACTTTTTAATATTGAAAAACTTTTACTATTTTATATTGGAAGAGCTTATTATTTTCATTTTAGAAGAAATATGATTGTATGTATGTACTTGAACTTCCAAACAATCCCAAATTATATAATTTTGTTGTTTATCTTCTAAAACTGGTTAATATAGAAGTACTTACAAAAGTTTTTAATTTTGGAATTTGCTTTAAGTTTTACGATTTTGTTAATAGCACATGAATAGATTTCACCTGTATCTGTTATAGGTTTCAAATTTTATGCTTACACAAATTCCATATGTTGGAGAACTTATGATATTAATAAATTACTTTCAAAATTCATTTCTACATGTTATTTATAACAAATATATGAAAATAAGGTAGTTTTATATTGTACATGAAATTATATCTAATACTTTAAACTTGAAGTTTAAGAATCAAAGAAAAAAATATAGAGTTTTTGTAGAAAAATATACAAGCTGCATAGGGTATAAGGTGGGTTTAGATATCATAGATAGATTATGGGTACAAAATTCACTACTATGTTATTTATAACAAATATATGAAAATAAGGTAGTTTTATATTGTACATGAAATTATATCTAATACTTTAAACTTGAAGTTTAAGAATCAAAGAAAAAAATATAGAGTTTTTGTAGAAAAATCTACAAGCTCCATAAGGTATAAGGTGGGTTTAGATATCATAGATAGATTATGGGTGCAAAATTCACTACTATGTGCTTTACAGGTAAGGTATAGGTAGTATTTCATACCTTACCTACTTTTACCCGCTCACCTCTATATATATGGAGTATACAAGGATGTAGTTAATATGATAAAAACCATTACCATGACATTATGTAAAAAAAAAAAAAAAGTACATATAAATTTTTTAAATAAAAAATTCCAAAATTTTGATTTTTTTCCTTTTGATCATAAAATTTATCTATGATAAAATCCATATTAATTTTTTCAGTAATGCCTTCAAAAGGCAATTACATAGAGTAGATGTGAGAAAAATAAATGAATAAGAAGTTATTTATTTATTGATATCTTTGAAATAAATTATCATAAGTTACAATTTTTAAATTGAATATGAATTAAGTCAAATATGAAAAATTGATGAGTATCATAACTTTGTATTAGGAAAAAAATAAATAAAACCGATAAATATAGCAACTTACATAGGGAGTTGCCAATATATATATGTATATATATATAAAGAGATTCAATAATATTATTATTAGCAATACTTCATCCACACTACTTGTGCAAATATAATATATTGAATTATAAAAAAATTATAAATCCTTTATTGTTAAATATTAAAATATTTGATAAGAAAATAAAGACTTTATATAGTTTTGATTGAAATAAAAAATGTTTTATATGTAGAATGATTTTCTTAATTTTCTTACTTAAAATTTTAATGCAAGCTTTGAGAGTAAAAAGAAAAGGAACAAGCAGGTTTATCAAATCCAGAAATTAGAAAAAGAGAAAAAGGGTATTATTTTTATGAATTGGTTATTAATTTGAAAACAAAAAAAGTTATGGTAACCAATATAACCTACTGTGGAGAGAAAGTTACCGAAAAATGTTTCAAATATATAAAGTAAATTAAAATTACTAAAATGTACATAAAATTGTAGATTTTAACCTTTTAAGTCTAAGGATAGATATGGAAATAGCTCTGACTTAAATGATATAAATATGAATATAAATAACATTCAACATGGTAAGGAGGAAAAGGAAGGAAACCTTTCATTTAATCAATTCCCACCCATATACACATGTATAGTGTACTAATAAACATAATCATTCTTATAAAATGTTTTCATTATTGTTTTTGTTTATATAACATTTTTACTTGGAGTACTATAATTAAAAGAAACGATATCTATAATTAATGCTTGGACTCCCCCACAACAACAACTTTTCTTTTGTTGACTCAAAGAAGAAGGAAGAAGAAGAAGAAGACAAGAACAAGAAAGAATGGCCTATAGCATGCTTTTAAGTTTGAATTTAATTAAACTAGGCCACTTGACCATTCTAATTGAATTGTGTTGGGCTCTTTCTTCAATATCTATACTATTTATTTCCATGAAAGATGTATTTGTGAATTGAATAGGAAAAATGATAGAGATAGACAATAAGAATAAGCTAATGCATTTTCTCATGGATCTAAATAACACATATGACATGTTTGGAGTCATGTTTTACTAATTGATCTACTTCCTTTAATAAGCACGGCTTACTATTTGGTCAATCAAGTTGGAAAACAAAAATTTTTATTTGAAGTTCTTATTAGGAATCAAGAAGATTCAATGGTAGATCTAGTTTGAAATCAATCCATATTGACTGCTGGATAGAGAAGAGATAGGAAAGGAAAATTTGGAATGAAATTGTAGCGCACACATTGTAAGAAAGGTAACATAGGGCTAAACATTGTTTTAAATTCGTTGGATTCCTTGAAGAGAAGAAGAATTCTCAACTGGTAGCACATGTTGAAACCAAACATGAGACTCCATTTAAAGGACAAGTATTCCTAGGGCTAACAATTCTGACCTTGTCAATAGAATTCGATTCTGGCCAAAAGAAAAAAAAAAAAAAAAAAAAAAGAGAGAATTCAATTCCAATGCCATTCTATTCCACCAACCAAAAGTAACATTATTTCACACAATGTACAATAAATAGACAATTTGTATTTTTCTTTTTACCAGGGGAATTGCTATTCCCAATAAAATATAACATTTATTTCAGAGATGCTTTGAATTGTAAAACAATATAATACTATTTTGTTTCACCCTTTCTGGACTAATTGTATTTCAATAAACTAAACATAATATTATCGAATTTGTATCAATAAGATGGAAGTATATATTCAATTGTGTATAGTAAAAAATTAATTAATTTTTTTAATTTTACATAGTGTTTTGACATGAGTTTTTTCTTTATCCTACTATGTCTGTGTATGGAAAGAATTATCAAACCTATTTTCCATTTCTTTGGTGTGTAATAATAAAATAAAATTAGTGAATAGTAAACCATACTTATTAACTGCAATTTCTAAAAGGAAAAGACACAAAATCATAGAAAATAAACAGGATTTGAAAAATATAAAATAAAATCACATTTATTAGAAAAAATTACATGAAACTAAAGGTCTATTTGAATTAGGATCAACCAAAAAGAAACTAACCAAGCTAGAAGCTCAAAGGACATGGAGGAAGATTAGAGAAAAATGACAAGATTTAGATTCTCAAATAAGGATTCCTTGCCCTCTCTTGACACGTTTCAACCTAGATCCTAAGTTCTGACCTTCAAGGAAGTCATCACAAATGGATAACTGACCAATATAGGGTCTCCTCTGAATCAAAATGAGTGTTTCAATAAATCTACTTATACGATGGACTCCGGTATTGAAACTATGGATGTGAAATTGGAGTCAAGTGATCTTTTAAAAAGTGGCAAAGTTGAAAATGGAATAGGTTATATTAAGTATTCGATCGAAGAGAGACGATGGTTAAATGAACCATGGGAGAAAACATTAATAGTGAAACCCATAAGGAGCTTTTCTAGGGTATATCAAACTGCAAGAAAAATTGAAAATATTACGGAAAGACAAAGGTATTTCTCGAATAATAAATGCTGGAATGGGGTTCTACATTGTTGATTTTTAGCGTATGGAAGATAAGGAGTTAGTGCGTAGAGATGGACCTTGGTTTGTAAACGACTAGTATTCGGCATCCATAAATGGTCCCCAAGATTCCTTCCATTCTAGAATGAGATTGATTCGGCTGTAGTGTGGGCAAGAATTAACAAACTCCTAATAAAATATATCAATCCTAAGCCTTAAAAAAGATTGGTAATATGATTGGGAAAGTTTTGAGATTTGATACTTATACCATTGGCACATAAAGGGCTCGATTCGTAAGAATTAGTATCCAAGTTTCGTATAATGTCCCACTTGCTTATATGGTGATAATTGATGACATGCAACTTAAAGTTCAATATAAGGAATTGCCTTCGCCATGTGAACATTGCGGATGCATAGTACATAACTCTATTGTATGCCTTAATAGGAATTTCTCGAAGGATTTGAAAGATGGAGTCATTCCTAACAATAATAATGAGGAACCTCCACATTTGGTGGCTAAAAACAAGAGTCATACCACTACTGATGAAGTAGCTAAGCCTAGAGATAATGACGTGAGTGGATCTTATGAGGACTGAATAGAAGTTGACAGACGTAAGACAAAAGGGCAGGTGAAAAGACATTCTCCTTAGGAACCAAAGAGACGTTCTGATGAAGAAGATAGGAAAATAGATATAGCTAACCTTGAAAAAGACCAACATCCCTTAGCCCATGATTCTTCAGCCAATCATAATGCCAATCTTCAAAATAAACTTGAGAAAGCTAAAAAGCTAATGAACTGGTCCAACTCTAAGAGCTTCTTTTCATATAAATAAAAGAAGACTTACACCACACCAACGGAAAAGACTTACCAAAGTTAAAAAATCGGCAAGGAAAAATCCCACTACACATTCAATTCACCTTAATGGTTTGACTTCTATAAAGAGACTCGTCGACACCATTAACAAAGGAGAACTCAAAAATATGGCAAATGTCCTCTCCGAACGGCTTAATAGGACTACGTGTAGACATCTCAGGGATTTGAGCCCTCAATATTCATTGAAGACCACGACAGATGCCGAGAATCTTCCTAAGGACTCTTTTCCCACTAGGGATGTTAATAGCCAACAACCTAGCCTACAGAATTTGTCATGCCCCAAAGAATACCCAAAACGCAATAATCCACCACACTCGATATTTAAACTTAAGTACGACAACCTTAGTCATCCCATAAGTTTACACATCGGATGTAAGGTGTACTTGCACAATTTTTAGGATCACACTTTGAATCGAATAGTCTTAAGAAGGCATACAATAGCATTAAGGATAGAAATCACAACAAGATAAATAAGTTAAGTTTTTACAAAAGTCAAGAGGGCATACCTCCACCAAAATAATAGAAGTCTATCCAGTCTAAATCCATCTTCCAAACAGTAAAGTTTATGTTAAAGAGATTTTCCTAGAAGTCCACGCCTATAGCTAGGTCCCGACTTCTTCAAAAGCTCCTTAATCCAAAAGATAAACTTGTGAAAAGTGTTCTCTCGAAACAATCCAAAAATGGGAACATTGCAACAAAAATTATCGAGGTATAAGCTAACAAGTTTAGTGAGATTCATTTCCAAATATTTAATACTCAACAACAGTATATAACAGACAAGTTATTAATAACCATATGAAATGCACAAGCAAATAAGTATACAAGCATATGACTTTCCGGTAACCATATGTGAATGGATTTACGCCCTCCATTCGTAGTTGGGGTGGTCCATAAGTCATGCAACCATAATCCTGATCTCTTTCTCTTAGTTATACGACCTCTGTTGTTTTATTGTGGTAGTTTTAAGTGCCTACTCCACTTCCGTTAACTTAAGCGATCTCGCATCCTTAATGTTAACATAGGCCCCCTCGCCTCCGCTAATATACTTTTGTCCTATCAAAGGTATATTAGCCAATGCAATGTAACTTACTACGTGATATGCATGTATAGTTTATTCATATAATCGTGGTATGTTAATTATGTAGGTTAAGTGCGATCATAGAGAATTTCAAACAATCCAAGTCTATACTATCTCATACAATGATTTTTACAACAACTCTCATCTCGATATACTTATCATTCATTCAACCAATATTAGATCATAACTCATCATAATTTTATCTTTTCCTAATTCTAATGCCACTACTATTACAAGCACATACATGAGCACAACTATTTAAGAAATAAACTCACTTGACATGGAGAGAAATCCACTAGTCGTAGTAGTCCTCGGGAAGTAGAAATCCGTCCTTCGAATCACCTAAGTACAAGGAATACCCGCAATGAGTATTTCTTATAAAATTCTAATAAACTTAATAATTCTATTTACTAAATTCGTTAATTTTTGCCTAAGTTAAAGTCCTAACTTAAAATGGTCATATCTAACTCATTTTAACTTGGAATGGAGCATATTATATATCGATTTCTATCTACTTCGAAAGATCTATCTATTTATAATATTATTTTCAAGTTTTGAAAATGTTTGAGTCATGAAATATTCAGATCAGTAGCAATTTCCAATTTCGAAAAATAGTTTTGTGAATGTTTGTAATGTTTCTAGAATATAGATCAACTATACATACAATATTGGTGATTTTCCTATTATAAATGGTATGTTATGAACTTGATGTATGCATACTCTTGATAATATTTACTAAAAGGAAATTTAAGAAACTTTTTATTTGTAAAACTTCATGACTATTTACTTTCAAGAAAACTAGTTTCCTAACTTTGATCGTTTTCATTTGTTTTGGATTTATTTCTTAAGAAAATTTAATTATCCTTGTTAAAATTGAGTCTTCATTATATCTATTACTTAGGATCCTCATTTCTACATAAAAATTTCCATTTTATACTTTGTAAATGTTTTTTCAAATAGGGGTCATTCCAAAATCCGAATTTTGAAAATTTAATTTTTGAATGATTTCTTTGAGAAAAATTTGTTTAATACATTAAAATTTAAGGCTCTATTATACCTGTCCCTTAAAGACTTCATTTCTTAAATAAAACTTTCATTTTGAGTTGAAAAATGGATGTTTTCATGGCATTACTCCAAAATTATAAATTTCTTAAGTTAACTAGCAACTCAAAATTTCCTATCTTATTTCTACTCTTTGTTTTGCATATTTCACTTAGCAAATCTCATTTCAACTTATAAAAATCATTACTTAATGATATCTATTACCTATTGTCATGCCCTAAACGGTACCATAAACGTGGCAGTCCGCCTTACACAATATTAAAGCCTAAGAATGACCGCCTCAGTCACGCGAAGGCTTTCATACTATGTACAAGGCGTCTAACACATGGAGGAGACACATCGGAGCGATACATTTTATATTGATACAACTTGAGTAACAATGTAAAGGAAATACAATTCACTATACTTCAATTACAATTCATCAAAGATTTCGCTACACAAACTATTACAAGACAGTTCACAAAACCTAGCTAATATCTTCAAGTATTCTTACTTCCTACCGGAATCCCAAAGTCATATTCGGCTCCAACCATCTCGGTCCCCACGTAACCTTCTCAAGTTAATCTGTTCATTCAAATATCTAATGAGGTATAAGCTACACTAGCTTAGTGAGAATTCCCTTAATTCCATATCATAACAAGCAAGTTATAAATCATCCATATGTTATGCATTAACAAACACATAAGTAGACAATTATGTATGGGTATCCGGAACCCATACATAGAACGGATTTACGTCCTTCGTATCAAAAGTTAGGGATGGTATTGAAAGTCTACACGACCGCTGCTAGTCCCCGAAGCCCCCCAGGCTCATAGCACTCGACTCGGCTAGGCTCATACATGGAATAAATCCTTGGTGCGCCTTAGTTCCCTATGAATGAGCTCTGATACCTGGTCTCATTGTCCAAACGAGTCCTCAGACCATACCGATCAACCTGCGTAGGAGTAACACGCTACCAAATGCAACTTGTCCAATGCGATGCATGACCAATTTATTTTTGCTTAGGTCAAATTATTCATACATTCTTTAGAGTGACCAACCAATATCATACACATAAACAGAAATAATGTGAACAGTGCAGTTATCCAATCAATTCATAGTTTCGATATGCTTTAGTATTCTTTGGCATACATAAATCAAAGTTTCATCATCTATCCCATCCCCATTCATATCGGTTTTTATCTTGTTCCTATAATTCTAATGCAAGTAGCTACAAGCACAAACAAGGTAACAAAATAAGAAGAAAACTCATTCGGCCATTGAATTACCGGTCTCTTAGTAAAAGTAATCCGGTGGTATGGAATCATCGATTTCGGGGTCACCTAAAAAGGAAGAAATACCCTAATAAGTATTTCATCACTTAACTAATCCAAATTATTTAACAAAACTAGAAAATTCGTAATTCTCCTCCTAAGCAGGAATTCCAACTTAAAACGGCCATAACTTAGTCGTTTTAACTCGGAATTTAGCAAATTATATACCGATTTCTATCCATTTCAAAAGATCTATCTAATTCTAATATCATTTTCATTTTATGAAAAATTTTAAGCTTTGAAAAGATTTGATCAGTTCAGATCAGTAGCAAAAATAATTTTAGAAAATTGATTTTGTGAAGGTTCATGAAGTTTCTACTATTTAAAGCAAGTATACATGCAATATGAACAAGTTACTATCATAAATGATATTTCATGAGATATATATACACGTGTTCTTGATGATAAAGAATAAAAGAAATTTTTAGAAAACTTTTTCCTTGTAAGACTTTATGAAAAATCAACTTAGAAAGGCTAGTCTTGTAGTCTTGACAATTCCCACTTTGTTTTTAGAAAAATTCCTTGATAAAATTCATTTATTATTGTTAAAATTAAGTCCTCATTATGTATATTCCTTAAGGCCTTTGTTTTTCAATAAAAATTTCCATTTTACACTTTGTAAACATGTTTTTAAAATTGGTTCATCCAAAAATCCGAATTTTGTAAAAATTGTTTCTGTGGTGATTTCTTTAAGTAAAAATCATTTGATACTTAGAAAATTAAGGCTCAACCATACCTAGCCACCAAGGACTTCATTTCTTTAATAAAAGTTCTATTTTGAGTTTGAAAAGTAAGTGTTTTCATGCCATTACTCTATTATTACGAATTTCTTAAAATGACAATCAACTCAAATTTTCTTACTTTATTTTTACTCCTTGTTCTACATGTTTTTCTTAGCAAATCCCATCTCAACTTATAAAATAATTGCTTGATGATATCTATTACCTATACTCTTCATTTTTCAGATAAAACACAAGTTTTGGAGTTGATAAAAGGGTTTTTAAGGCATGGTCTTGAAACCATCCGAATTTCACAAAGTTAGAATAACACTCAAATTTAATACTTTGTAATCTCTTCCTATTTTGAGAATCTCTATTAGTAGATCTACCATAAGCCTTTCATTTTTTTAAACAAATCCTTCATTTTGGTGTTGAAAAATAGGTTTTAAAAATTAGTCTTGGCTGAGATCTGAATTTACAAAATTTGTTTTTGGACATATCTTTTGATAAAATCCATCTAAACTTATAAAAAATCATCCTTTACATATCCTATCTTAAGAGCCTTCCATATCTTGAACAAAAACTTCATTTTTAAGTTAGAAAACATGTTTTTAAACTATGCCTTGGCCTAAATCCGAAAATAGAGTTTTGTTATGAAAAATAACCTTTGAAATCATCTTTGAACCATATAAAATGAAGTCTTGATGATATATATACATTAAGCCTTCATTATCTCAAGTAAAATTTCATTTTGACACTCGAAAAGTGGTTTTTAAAATGAGTCTTGCCTAGATACGAATTTCACTATTTTTGTTTAAGTTCAAAACCAAGATCTACACTTTCTATGATCATAAATATAAAAAAAATCCATGGTAGTAAACTATAAACTCATAGATCTAAACATAAACATAATCAAAATTACATAAAAGTTAGATTTACAAAATATAACTACTTCTAACAAGAAAATAATAATATTACAAGAGAATAATCATGGATAAGAGGAGTGTTTCATTTTGGCATCATCATCCTTAGCTTTTAAGATTATGGAAGGTCATTTGATGCATGAAACTCTCATTATACTTTACCTACATCAACTATGGAAGCTTTGGACAAGAGTTTTATCAAAAGATCTTGAAGAAATATGTTTGGGAGCTCAAATATAAAATAGGGGCAACAAGTATTCTTGCAAGAACAAGAACAAAAGAAGAGAGAAAGAGAGGAAAAATAGAGAGGAAAAGTGTAAGGAATGGTAAAGGTTTGATGTGTGAATAAGAGAGAAAGGTAGAAGAAGTTTTAAGACACTTAAATGAAGTAAAAAAAAATAAACGGTAGCAAGAAGAGTCCTATAGTTGGCGTGATTTTTGGGAGGAGAGAGGAAGGGAATTTGGTTAGTTTTTAACTTGAAATTGTAATGTGTAATTAATAGTATGTGTGACTTCTTAAAGAATAATTGAAATAGGTATATTTTAATCAATTTTTGGAGTAATTCAAAGGAAAAAGGCAACAAAAAGAAGTCAAAAAGCTGCCATGAAGTGATGAGTGAAGTGTAGAAAAATTGAAATAAAAAGAAGTGATGTGTGAAATGTATACTTAAAGGTATGGGTTTGTAAGAGTACTTTTTTACTAAATAAAATCATAAAAAAAAATGCATTCCAAATTCTTGTAGCAGATTTTTCATAATTAATTTATTTTAGTGAATTATCAAATAAGTTACCGGTATGATCGAAATACGCAAATATGAGCTATAATTGATATTTTTATAACCTGAAAAATTCTAAAAAATTATTTTATGAAAATAAAAATATTTTTCAAATATTTTCCAATTACTAAATTAATTTATTTTATTTTTAGTGTCGGGTCTTAAAGAGAATCTGATCCTATAAAAACTCAAAACGAATTAAATTTTTTAAAAAAAAATTTTTCTATGATATATAAAATATTTATCTAAAAATATAAGGTTTTACGAGAGTAGTAAAATTGTGTAATGAATAGCAGTGTATAGTGCAAAAGATAAGTTAATTACCGATAGTAAAGAAATACGAATATAATCGCAAAATCAGATATTTCTAGTTATCGAAAAATTATAAAATGATATTTTTGAAATCCTTATGAAAATATGAGTCTAACGGTATTAATGGTATTTTTTTATATCTCGAGCCTCGGGACACGCTTTTCGAAGTCTGTATCCAAACGGGTTCGAAATAGGTAAAAAATTTACCAATATGATATTTTCAAGCGACCTTATATTACTACGAGCTACTCTACACACTTAAACTACACCTCGGCCTCTAGGGTTAAGAGCGTGAGATTGCTGGACTTAAACTATTGTATTCCACTTGGGGTTCCCGGGTGATTTTCCAGTTTATAACTTTACTAATTTTGGAAACTAGGGGTTTATGTTTATACATCATATTTAGTTTGAGAAATTTATTTTAAATTTTATTTTTGTAAGTATTTAATATCTCTTAACGCTTTCGGAATTCTTGAATTGACTTTTATTCTCGAAGGTTTGTCGTTATTTACTTTTTAATAATTTGTTTTCGGGTTCTATATTACCCGATTTTACAAGTCAGAGTTAAGTATAGAATTTGTCATATGTAGTGGTTTTGGATTTGAAGACCGTTGAGTTCTTATTTTATTTTTAAGAATTCTCATTTTCTCAAGATTAAGAATTTTTCGGATTCGTTCATGATTTAGGACTAGTCGAAGTTTGGTTTTAATTTGGAGTCATTTTTAGTGTTTATCTTTTATGTTTATTTTGGAATTATTTACTAAAATTTTCTAGGCCTTACACCTATACTCTCCATTTTTCATATAAAACATAAGTTTTGGAGTTGATAAAAGGGTTTTTAATACATGGTTTTGAAGTAATTCGAATTTTTTATTTGAACATTTCAACAAAATTTTTCCTTTTTAAGTTCCTTTTCTCATCTAACTAAAGATCTACTACTTACAACATTTATATACACAAGATAAAACCTTTATGATCATTAATGCATTAATACACCAAACATTCACAAGATCATGAATATCAAGTATAGTATGAGCATTTAAAATCTAGATCTACTACTTATGATACATGAAATGGAGTTTGAAAACATGAACATGGATTTTTATGCAAGATCTCTACTTTACTCTACTATTATATGCATGAACATGAAGATCATTAGATGAAAACACATTTAAACACAAGATCTACTCTTATGATGGCTTGATATTCATGTAGTAGTATTTTCTTGTCTCTAGCAATTGCTCATGGGGACTTAAACATAAAAATACTCATGAATAATCTTGCCATTACAAGATTTAGTATAGGAAAGTTTAAGATCCATCATCTAAAGCTTGAATCAAGAGGAAAATGGAGAAGAAAAATGGACTTATGTGAATGTGTGTGTTGTGATGGATGTCACGGCCAAGAGAGAAAAATAGAGAGAGTTTGTGAGTTTTTGAAAAGTGAAAAAAATGAATGAAAGAGAGAGAGAAGGCATAAAAGATATTATAGAGCAAGTAAATTAAGGTTTATTTTAATTATAATAAAGGAAAAAAATAAAAAAAAAAATTAGGGCAATAAAGGGGGAGGGGTGCATCGGTTTGGGAGGAGAGGAGAGAGGGAGTGAGTTTAATTTACTTTGTTTTGTAATTTATGTAATAATATATCTTAAATTGTAATAATTCTTTAAGAGACAAATTCTTCTTGGAAAAGAAAATGTAATAAAGTGTTTGTAAGGATGTAAGAGTAGAGAGTGGCTTGTGAGTGTAGTAGGTTGTACTTGTGAATAGTAATGAATAGTAAACAAGACAATTACTTTATCGGTAGTAAAGAAAACACGTGAAAAGGCTATATCTGTAATTTTTATAAACCGAAAAATTATAAAAATTATATTTTTGGAATCCTCATTAAATTTATATTCTAAAGAGTATTCCAAAATATTTTTAGAATTCCGAGTTTCGGGGCTCCCTTTTCCGTAATGGATCTCGGGAATGCCCGAAATAGAATTTTTTTCGAAATCAGATCTTTTTATGGTTTGAAATATACTTTAGAACAATATTCCACATTAATTTATTTCAAAAAAGTTCTTTCAGTTTGAAATTGAAGAAGAGCTAAATCCATGGTTCCTAAGTCTCTCTCTCAAGCTTAAGCTAATTCAGTTTAGGGTTTTGGTTTCCGCTTTCTGAAGTTTACTCGGTTACTAGGAAAACCAAGGTTTACAACCTAACCACCTTAAACAAAGTTTTATCCTCAAAACTTGAACGACGTACCTGATTCTTTAAACAGATTTGGATACTTTTGCTGCATCTCACTTTCTGCTTCCTAAGTTGCTTCCTCGTGTGTATGATTCCTCCAAAGAACCTTTACATACTTAATTTCCTTATTCCTTAATTTTTGTACCTTTTTATCTAAGATCTGTATCGGGTGCTCCTCGTAAGTGAGGTTTTCTTTTAACAACACTGGTTCCAATTCTATGGCTTGATCTGGGTCAGCTACATGCTTGCAAAGAACCGAGACATGAAAAACATTGTGCACTCCCGAAAGATTCGGTGGCAAGGCAAGGCGTTATGCCAACTCTCCCACCCGTTCTAACATTTCAAAGGGACCAATATACCAGGAGCTCAACTTTCCTTATGAGCGAACTCGGTGAATACTTTTGATAGGATTTATCTTTAAATACACATGATCTCCCACTTGAAACTCAAGAATCCTCCTTTTTAAATTTGCCTAACTCTTTTGTCTATCTTGAGCCTCCTTCATCTGTTGTTGGATTACCCGAACCTTGTTGGCCGCATCTTGCATGAGGTTGGGTCCAAGAACCATCTTCTCTATGTCATCCCAAAACAACGGGGATCTACACTTGCGTCCATATAAGGCCTCATAAGGTGGCATTTTGATGGTCGAGTGATAGCTATTGTTGTAAGTGAACTCAACTAAAGGTAAGTGTGCTTCCTAACTTCCCTTGAACTCCATCACACATGCCCGAAGCATATCTTCCAAAGTTTGGATTGTTCTTTTGCACTATCTATCAGTCTGCGGATGATAAGCTGTGCTAAAATGCAACTTTGTTCCCAAACACTTCTGCAGGCTCACATAGAACTTAGACACAAACCTTAGGTCTCGATTCGACATAATCCCGGCCAGTACTCCGTGTAGGCGAACAATTTCCTTTATGTAAAGCCTCGCCAATTTATCCATGGAAAAAGTCATACTTATTGGCAAGAAATGAGCAGACTTGGTTAACCGATCCACCATAACCCATATGGCATCATGACCTGATGGTGTCTTTGGTAAGCCACAAACAAAATCCATGAAAATCTAGTCCCACTTCCATTCTGGTATAGGCAAGGGTTTTAACAATCCACTCGACCTTTGATGCTCTACCTTCACTTGTTGGCACGTTGGGCACTTAATCACAAAATCTGCCACATCACGTTTCATTCCATTCCACCAGTAATGTCCTTTAAGGTCTTGATACATCTTGGTTCCTCCTTGGTGTATCGTATATCCAAAATTGTGTGCTTCACTCGTGATTTCCTTTCTCATTTCCTCATCATCGGGCACACGCAATCGTCCTTTTATCCTTATCACATCATCTTCATCTATTGTAAAATCAGTATACTTCCCCTCCTGAACGTCCTTCTTTATCCTTTGAATCACTTCATCATAGCATTGGGCCTCTTTAATCCTTTCCACTAAAGTTGGTTCCAACACCAAACTTGCTATTTCCATCTCCAAACCTTGCCCAACAAATTCAATGCTTAACTTCTCAAATTCTTTTATCAATTCTTTCTGGTCAGTCAAAAGAGTTGCAACTTCACCATGATTCTTACAACTCAAGGCATCGGCAACAGAGTTCACCTTTCCAGGGCAGTAATTAATTCCCAAATCTTAATCCTTAATTAACTCTAGCCATCTTCACTACCTCATGTTCAATTCTTTTTGGGTGAATAAGTACTTGAGACTCTTATGATCGGTGTAAATATCACACCTTTGTCCATAAAGGTAATGTCTCCATATTTTCAAGGCAAAGACAACCGCGGCTAGTTCCAAGTCATGTGTGGGATAATTTTGCTCATGTGGCCTTAGCTGCCTTGAAGCATAAGCAATCACCTTCCCCTCTTGAATGAGAACGCATCCGAGACCATTTCTCGAAGCATCACCGTGTACCGTGTAGGGTTTCTCGGGGTTTGGCAAAACCAAGATCGGAGCAGAAACAAGTCTTTGTTTTAATTTTTGAAAGCTTTGGTGCCGTTTTTCCGTCCAAACAAACTTTTTATTCTTTTGCGTCAGCTGAGTTAACGGCTTGGCTATATTAGAAAAGTCTTGGACAAATTTCCTATAATATCCAACTAAACCCAAAAAGCTTCTTACTTCAGTCACGATCATAGGTGGCTTCCATGCCACCACAGACTTAATCTTCTCGGGGTCCACAGATATGCCCTCACCTGACACAACATGTCCTAAAAACGAGATCCTGTCTAGCCAAAAGTCATACTTGGAAAACTTGGCATACAATTTATGTTCCCTTAAGGTTTGTAATGCCATGCAAAGATGCTCTTTGTGTTGCTCCCTCGTCTTCGAGTAAATCAAAATATCATCAAAAAACACAATCACGCACTTATCCAATAAGGGTTTACATACCCAATTCATCAAGTTCATAAAGGCAGCAAAAGCATTTGTTTATTTAAAAGACATCACTAGGAACTCATAATGTCCATAACGAATCCGAAAAGCAGTTTTTGGCACATCTTCTAGTCTGACTCTTAACTGATGATATCCCGATCGTAAATCAATCCGTGAAAATACACTTGCTTCTTGTAACTGATCAAAAAAGTCATCAATCCTTGGAAATGGATACTTATTTTTTATGGTAACTTTGTTCAACTCCCGATAGTCAACACATAAGCTCATTGATCCATCCTTTTTCTTAACAAATAGTACAGGTGTACCCTATGGTGACACACTTGGTCTTATGAATCCATAGTCCAAGAGTTCTTGCAATTGCCTTTGTAATTCCTTTAACTCAACTGGGCCCATACGGTAAGGCGTTTTGGATATCGGCTCAGTGTTCGGCACCAAGTCAATTTCCCTCTTAGGAGGCAAACCTGGCAGCTCATCCGAAAAGACATCGGGAAATTCCTTGACAATTGTTATATCCTCAATCTTAGGTAATCTTTCTTCCTTTTCCATTGCATTAAGAAAATTTTCACTTTCAATCTCAACCTCTCCATCCAGGATCAACTCAAATGAGCCTACATCTGTTCCTCTTGAAGCTATGGTCTCACCTATGAACTCAACATTCAATCCATAAACATCCTTAAAATTCACTTTCTTCTTTTGATAGTCCATAACGGATTTAGCAACGGCTAACCAACTCATTCCCAAAATCACTTCATATCTACTCATCTCCAACACTATTAAATCACACCTCGTACTATGTCCGTGAATCTCCATTGGACAATCCTTTAACATCTCATTAGTTGTCATAATGCTTCCAGTAGGGGTTTTAACACGAAAGCTAGAGGCAATAGTGACTCTTGGTAAACCAACTTGTCTAGCCAATCTAGTGGTGATAAACGAGTGTGTGGCTCTCGTGTCAAACATGGCAGAGGCGGTCGCCTTAGCTACCTATATGCGTCATGCGTCTAACACTTACTAATCACTAACTTCATACCATCCTAACTTACCTTCCTAACTCCATTAACTTAACTGAGCTTGTTTTTCTCTCCTTAAAATTGAATCTTAACAACTTAAAAGTAGTAGAAAAACAAAGGCAAAAGGTAGGAGATTTACTTGTAACAAGGCCGAAGTCCGGACCATTATCCTCTTCGAGAGCAGCCAATCTGCAATCTTCATCTCCCATCTCCTCGCATACCCATTGTCCTTCGAGGTTATAGATCCTTATCCCATGCATCGCTGACCTAGATCGGCTACCACTGTTTCCACCAATCCCATTCCCGGGTCTTGCTGCTATTGATCCTCTAAAAAACCTACCTGGAGCATTCTTCCTCTGTGGGCACATATTGGGAAAGTGACCTATTTGCTTACAAACAAAACATGTGGTGGTGGTTTTTTTAGGCAGTTAGCAATCTTGTGAGATGAATCACCACAGTAATAACACTTATCCTTTAACTGTGGGCATTTCTTGGGGTAGTGATCCCCCTTACACTTCCAGCAACTAACGCCCTTAGGGGTAAGTTGTCCCCCACTAGTGTTACTCTTAAAGCCGTAAGATGGTTTGAACTTCTTTTGAGAAAATCTAGATCCTGATCCCCCATAAAACTTCCTTCCAAAAACCGAAGGTGTCTTGTCTACACTCTTGCTCTTTTCTCTTTTTAGTCCCTTCCACTATCCGGGCCCTTTCTACTAACTCTCTGAAAGATTTAATATCAAATTCTTCCAGCCTCATTCTCAACTCCTCATCCAATCCGTTTAAGAAAACTTGTCTTTTCAGCTCCTCACTATACTCGTAAGAATCCGGAGCATATTGCAGTAGCCTACTGAACTCAGTTTCATATTGCTCTACTATTCGGCCCTTCTGAGCAATGTGTAGGAAATCCGCACTAAATTGTACCTAGAGACTACCAGGGAAGTAGTTTTCCAAAAACTCATGACGGAACCTTTCCCAAGTGACCGGTGGCATGAGCTCTCTTTGCTTGGAGTCCCACCAAACTCTCGCGTTGAGTCTAAGCATATAAGTGCCGTAGTCAACTCTCAGGTGGTGCGGCACCTCAAAAGCATTGAAGGATCCCTCTATTTGAGCTAACCAATCCTTAGCCTTATCCGGTCTTCCAAAAGCCCCTTCAAAGTATCTATTACTCTTAATGAACTCAGGTAGGGAGCTCTTGTATGGCCTCATTGGTGGTGGTGGAGGCACGGGCGTAGTATGAGAATGCACGCTTTCCTGTGCCGGCATCCCCACAAAAGCTTGTGGTGCCGGTGGTGGAGGAGCTGGAGCTGGTACTTGTGTTTGTAGAGTCTGCCTAAGTGCTTCAAGCACTTGAGTCATTTATGCCATTTGTCCAAGCATGGCTTACAAGGCTACCTGAGTAGCATCGGTGGGAGGGTTTGGAGGTGGGGCATCTTGTTGCCCTTCTTCCATATTGAGTTGGTTGGAGGCTCTTTCCTCCTGACGTCTCCTTCTCCTACCAATGCTGTTGCAAATTTTATTTTGTCTAGTTAAGTAATCTTCTCAATATTGTTATTTGTAATGTTTTCAAACGGGAAAGTGGAAATAAAGGAAACTATAAAGCGAGCGGAAAATAAAAGTGCAAAAAAGGAAATTATGAATTTAAATAATAAAATCTTGAAATCATAAAACATAACTATAACCTTATAGAAATTTAAACACCACGTGCAAAAATCCTCATAAACAAAATTCAAGTAAAATTTTGTGTTTTAAGTAACAATGAAACAATCCAACATTTAACAATAATAATGCAATTCTGAAAACAATCAAGATAACCTAAGCGATATTCTATGAGAGTCTCATTAGGTCGCCAATGGATGTTTCGCGATGCTAAGCCGATTGCTTCCTAGTGGTTACTATCCACAAGAGTTAGGAAATAGGATTCTAAGAATCATACCATGGTCATCATCCTAAGTCTCCCTTTCTAATTCTATTCTATCTTTTCTTTTTATCCTTCCTTAAGACTATTTAGTTGTAGTTATGATTGTAAACTCTTAACCATGCTCTAATACCAACTTAAACTGTCGCGCCCCAAAAGGTACCAAAAACGCGACAGTCCACCACACTTGATATTTAAACTTAAGTATGACAACCTTAGTCATCCCATAAGTTTACACATCGGATGTAAGGTGCACTTGCACAATTTTTAGGATCACACTTTGAATCGAATAGTCTTAAGAAGGCATATAATAGCATTAAGAATAGAAATCACAACAAGATAAATAAGTTAAGTTTTTACAAAAGTCAAGGGAGCATACCCCCACCAAAATAATAGAAGTCTATCCATTCTAAATCCATCTTACAAACATTAAAGTTTATGTTAAAGAGATTTTTCTAGAAGTCCATGCCTATAGCTAGGTCCTGACTTCTTCAAAAGCTCCTTAATCCAAAAAATAAACCTGTAAAAAGTGTTCTCTCTAAACAATCCAAAAATGGGAACACTGCAACAAAAACTATTGGGGTATAAGCTAACAAGCTTAGTGAGATTAATTTCCAAATAGTTGATACTCAATAATAGTATATAACAGATAAGTTATTAACAACCATATGAAATACACAAGCAAATAAGCATACAAGCATAAGACTTTCCGATAGCTATATGTGAATGGATTTACGCCCTCCATTGGAGTTGGGGTGGTCCATAAGTCATGCAACCATAATCCTAATCTCTTTCTCTTAGTTATACGACCTCTGTTGTTTTATTGTGGTAGTTTTAAGTGCCTACCCCACTTCCGTTAACTTAAGCGATCTCGCATCCTTAATATTAACACAGGCCCCCTCGCCTCCGCTAATATACTTTTGTTCCACCAAAGGCATATTAGCCAATGCAATGTGACTCATTACATGATATGCATGTACAATTTATTCATATAATCGTGGCATGTTAATTATGTAGGTTAAGTGTGATCATAGAGAATTTCAGACAATCCAAGACTATACTATCTCATACAATGATTTTTACAACAAGTATCGTCTCGATATACTTATCAGTCATTCAACCAAGGTTAGATCACAACTCATCATAATTTTATCTTTTTCTAATTCTAATGCCACTACGATTACAAGCACATACATGAGCACAACTATTTAAGAAATGAACTTACTCAGCCATGGAGAGAAATCCACTAGTCGTAGTAGTCCTCGGGAAGTGGAAATCTGTCCTCCGAATCACCTAAGTACAAGGAATACCTGCAATGAGTATTTCTTATAAAATTCTAATAAACTTAACAATTCTATTTACTAAATTCGTCAATTTTCGCCTAATAATCCCCTAAATAAGCCCTTAAAGCCTGAAAACAAATTGTAACAAGATAAATGTCCTTTTTTTGATCAAATCATAAAAATTACATAGTAAATGTTTATCAATAAGCACAAAAAATATGGGACTTTTGACACTTATCACCATCTCTTTTCCCTCACTACTCACTAAAGTGTGTTTGTCACTCTTTTTCTCACTTTTCTCTCGAGCACCTGTGTGTTTCTCTCTCACTCTAAACTCTTTAGCGATCCTCATCTAATCCTCACAAGCCTCCCATGGTTTCAAAGGTGTTAGAATCACAAGCTTTTGGTTCAAGATGAATGAATAATGATTCTTATAGCCATCATGTCTCTGATGAAATGGTGTATAATCTTAATATGCTTGGTCCTTGAGTGTTAGATCTTGTTTTTTGTTAAATTGATAGCACTAGTGTTGTCACAACAAATTGGGATATTATTATACTTTAGTTCAAAATCTTCTAAAGTTTGTTTCATCCACAAAACTTAGGCACAACAACTACCAGCTGCCACATATTCGACATCGGCAGTTGAGAGTGCAACCGAGTTTTGTTTTTTTGAGTACCAAGAGATTAAAGAGTTGCCAAGATAGTGACATGTGCCACTTGTGCTTTTTCAATCAACTTTGCATCCAACAAAGTCAGAATCGGAGTAACCAACAAGATCAAAGGAAGTAAATTTTGGATACCATAATCCAATTTCAATAGTGTCCGTAAGATACTAGAAATGCTTTTTATCGCATTCAAGTGAAATTCTTTTAGACAAGATTAAAATCATGCATATAAATATATTGCAAACATAATATTAGGTCTTGATGCACAAGCTACCTATCATGCCTCTATATAGTTTTTCACAAACATTTTTGCCATTTTCATCTTTATCAAGTTTCACACTTGTGCTCATAGGTGTAGACTTAGTTTTACAATTTTATATTTTGAATTTCTTTAGGAGTTCCTTGGTATATTTAGATTGATTAATGAATGTTTCATTTTCGGTTTGTTTCATTTGAAGACCAAGGAAGTAATTGAGTTCCCTTATCATGCTCATTCTAAAATCATTTTTCACGGATTCAACAAGCTCATTTACAAGATGCATACTAGTAGCTCCAAATACAATATCATCAATAGAGATTTACATAATTAAAGTGTTTGAATTTTGGGTTTTAATGAACAAAGTTGTGTCAATTTTTTCTCTAGAGAAACCTTTGTTCATTAAGAAACTACTAAGTCTTTCATACCAAGCTTTAGGAGCTTGCCTAAGTCCATAAATGATCACGCTTTTTCAATATATGCTTTTTAAAACTCTTGTTAGTTATATTCAATTTCCTTTAAATGAGCAAATCTTTAATCGACAATGTATCGGGTGCGTGTGCAGTAATAATATATCGGTGAATACCGAGTCGAATCCACAGAGAGTGAGGACTAGCTCTCAACTGTGTCCAATTCATAGCTAGGCAAATCAAAAGATGTTTCTCTTTTTTTTATTTTCTTTTAATAAAACAACAAAGAAACAAAGATTCCAAACACCTTTAAATGATTAGGTTTAGAGCTAACAGATCTGAACAATTAATTAATGTATGCTATCAACCAAATGCAATCGCAAACCCAAATTATCAATGGATTCGGTTTTTAAGCAATTCAAGCACCAAATAACAACTTCTTTTTCCAAAGTAAGCTATTACTCTAAATTAACCAATCAATGATCCATATTCCTAGGAAAGTGATTAATTGACTAATCTATTCAATTTACCATACCCTAATTGAATTTAAATCCATATCCCTATGTGATTTCAAATCCAAATTAGCTATTCACAAAACGATCAAAAAGGAATTTTTCAATTTCAATCCTAATCTATCATGGATTCCAGGTCTAAGCCAAAATTGCATGATATGTGAAATAACATCAACAACTCGAATACATACAGTTATTCAATCAACAACAGGGATCATCAATTATATAAATCATATCTACAAGTCAAAACCCTAATTAAGATCAAAGGAACAAGATTCAAACATCATCCAAGATATGAACATAAGAAAAAGAACAAAATCACCTCGTCAAAATAATCATGTTCTTGAAATCCAAATCCAAATGACGTTATCTACTTGAATCCTAGTGTGGAATCCTTATTCAAATTAACAAGAAAACTTAACTAGTGTCTATGCCCTAAGCTAATTCAAGAAGCAATGGAAAGAATTCTCAATTTCGTGCCTAGGGTTTTTCTTTTTCTTTTTTTTTTCCAATAAAGGACAACATGATGAAGATATATGAAGGGTTACAGAGGAGTTACACCGGCATTAAAGACCGGCGGCATTAAATTAAATTTGGCCGGCTGTTAATGTGAAAATTAATTTTCGATGACAGTAATAAATATACGCCATCTTCAATACCAGATGCGTAACCTTTCCAATTGTTGGCGTACAACAAAAAGTCACAAACCGCTTGATTTTCGCTTGTGAACGTTGGCGGCTTTGATTTCTCATTATGCCGGCGTATCTTTAAAATTGCAGAAGTTGGCTTAATTTCTTCTTCAACACGGGCAGCGTTCGATCTGGCTTTAAAAATTTGCATTCTGTACAGGCGCAACACCGGCTAAAAGCCGGCGGCGTAGCCAATGATTTTGCCGGCGTATGTATAAAAATTTGCAGTGTTGGCAAAGATTTCTTCTAAGCTGGCAGCGTAGCTTCCTTAATGGCCAGAGTACTTCTGTTTTTATCCAAAATTGATCAAAACTTCTCCAATTTGCTTGTGTTTGAAAGATAAATCCTTAAAGACCTAAAATAACACATTTAACACACTTAAGTACCATTTTCAATTGATTTCTATAAAATCTATAACAAGTTTATCATGATTTGATCAAGGAAAATTGAGTGAAATATGACTTTATCAACTGCCCCCACTTGAACTTTTGCTTGTCCTCAAGCAAAACAATTAAGATCACGAAGTAGAAATCTGTCATAGAATGTACAACACTTTATCATTCAAAACTCTAGCATCTTTTCTTTTGATAACTATGACTTGCATTGCTAGTGCCTACAGCTCAAACCAAACTGGAAACATGTAATCAAATTACTACAATCAGAATTTATTAGCTAATCTAGACATAACAAACTTTATTCCCAATTTTTAACAAAAGAACATTCCATCCAAAAGTATATACACAGTCCATTAAGGAAAAACAACCATTTAAACTTCATTGAACTTTTAGCAGGTATATAATCCCAACAGCATAGAGTGAAAGCATATGGTATCTACTCCTTACCTAGAATTTCTCCCTTGTTATTATAAGTCTTATTCTATTTGGAGCTTTTGCATTCATTTTCTTTTTCTTTCATACAAGCATTTATTCTTTTTCTTTTCCTTTTTTTTTCAAAGTTCAATGATTTGAACTTTTGCCTTTCCTCCCTTCTCATTACAGTGAGTTCATTGAGTCGGCACATCCCGGGTTCATCACCTAAGTGACCAGGTTTTAAAGGACCCCTAAGAACTTTTCCTCACTTTAACATTCAAGTTCAGATACTCATAACTCGAATGCTTGAGTCATTGGAGTAGAGGCTATGCTTGTTTCTTTCTTTTGTTTTGAATGCAATACTAATTTAAGACTTTTTTTATAAAGGATCACTAAGAAAAGAATTTCTTCTACCTCTTTCACTAAGTGTTAAAATATTCTCAAAAGAACTTAAAGGTTATATACAAGCTAACTTTTTCCTAGAAGTAGAACTATTTATTTTTCACAAAAGAATTCGACCTACTCTTAAACTTTCAATTCTAAAGCTAAATACAAGGTAAGTTTGTTCCTTAAAGATTTCACTACTTGATTTTAACTAAGTATTCTAATCACATTAGTAGGTGAGTAAAGCACTAAGCAAGTCAATTTCCAATTCTTATAGATACTTTCAACAATTCTTTTTACAATCTCCAGATTTCATCAAAAACTTTGAAAAAAAATTGGCCTAAAATTGCCATATAATACTTAAGGAAAAAACAGTTCAAATATGCGTGGGTACAACAATGCAATTTCAGATGTCATAGATATTCAATCAAAACAACATTTCAGACATCGGCAGTCATATATACTCGACTCCATCCTCCATTCATTATCCCTTTCCCCACACTTAAATCGAACAGTGACCCCACTGTTCCTAATCAGCTCAACAACAAGAAAGAAATAAAGAAATAAAGAGAAAAGGAATACGATACTTCCTCGGTTTTGATAATTGATGATAGTTGAGTTCCAGTCGGTACAGCAAAAGAGAAGTTTCCATTTTTAAGTCCATTTGCATCCCTCTTGTTGTCTACAATAAAGCTCTTTAGATCCTGATTTTTTCATCTTATCTGCACAAATAGGGCTCACTATCAAAGTAAAGAAAAACAAAAATAAAAAGATATTAACAGATAGATAATAGTGGGTTGCCTCCCACTTAGTGCTTGTTTTATAGTTTCAGCCTGACTTTCTTCTTCAAGGAGGTTCAAAATCACTAGTCTTCTTATCCTTCCTTTTCTTTCATGAATCTACTCTTGCACTTTCAGTTGTGTCAGCTTTGGTGGATTTAGGGTTCTTTTTCCATCTCTTCATGATATTCACATTCAATTCTTTATTTCCAACCCTCAACACCATCTTGCTATTCTTCACATCTATGACAACTCCAGCAGTGGCCATGAATGGGCAGCCAAGAATAAAGGAAATTTTAGGATCTTCTTCTATATCTAATACCACAAAGTCTACTGGAAAAATGAACTTATCAACTTTCAAAAGCACATCCTCAATTTACCCTCTTGGTCTTTTAATAGAGCGATCAGCCAATTGAATTGTCATCTCAGTCTTCTTGATTGCATCCCCTAATCCTAATTTCTTTGCCATAGAGAAAGGAATCAAATTAATACTTGCACCTAAATCATAAAATGCATTTTTAAATTGAGTATCTCCTATAGTGTAATCCACTGTGAATTTCCTTGGATCATTTAACTTTAGGGGCAATGCATCATTCAAAGCTTCAATACAAGCTTGAGACAACATGACTGTCTCTCTCCTATTCATTTTCCTTTTCTTGCTCATGACTTCTTTCAAAAATCTTCTGTATTGAGGTGATTCTTCTAAAGTTTCATGCAAGGGAATATTGACTTCAAGCTTCTTAAACACCTCCAAGAATCTCTCAAAATCTGCATCATCTTTTTTCTTTCTTGATCTTCCTGGAAAAGGAATTGATGGCACATTTAATCTGACAGTAGGCTCAGCTACTACAAGAGTGTGCTCCTATTGTACCACATCTTCCATCTGAGTTGATGTAGAAGCCAAAGTTTCTTCAGTCTCAACCTGCTTGCTTGTCTTTACTTTAATCTCATCTACTTCAAATGGGGCGGATGGCTTCTCAAGACTTGCAATCTACTGTACTAATTTCTTAAACACCTCTAAAGTTAGCTTTGCAAGCTTCTCAATTGCTAATTCCCAAGCTGGCTTGTCTTCTTTTGTTTCAACCTCAATTGCCACTGGAGAATTGCTTTCCATTTTCTCTGCACTTGATACAACTGTTTCTACTTTCTCTTTTTCTGGCCTTTCATTGTCAACTGGGATTTCTTCATTCTTTCCATCACAACAAAGCTCCCAATCTGCACTTGATTTAGCAAATTTAAAAATAGATGAAACCAATTCAGTCAGATCTGCTACCTGAGTCTCCAATTTCTTAATAATTGCTTGTTGTTTCTCTAACTTTTCTTCCCATTTCTTCTCTAAACCTCTCACAATCTCTTCAAAACTTTTCTCTTTATCTAGATCTAGAACTATGGGGATAGAAGAAAAATTGACAACTATCTCTTGCCTTGGAGTCACACAAGTGTGGTGATATTCTTGATTTGACATATTGGGATGAAGTTCTGAACTACCACCTTGACATTAAGAGTTATCCGTGATCCATTACACCACATACAAACAATTGGAGAAAAGAAATCTGGATCAACATATGGGTATCTTATAAGTTCTTCCATTTTTCCAAACGCTATTTCCACAGGCATTCCCATCAATTTCCCTCCGGTAGCTGACTCTAGCATCATCGTATCATGGGCTTCTATTCCTCTAAGGATTACTAATAGTTGAGACCAAGTAGGCAATCCATGATAGGGGCATTTACGCATCAAATCGTGGTATCTTCCCCATGCATTTGTCACAGGCTTTCCCTCATACTGCTTGCAAGAAAATATTTTTTATTGAAGCTCTTTAGTACAACAATATGAGAAAACTGGTGCTTCTGAATTATCCATCTCTTGTTCTTCAAGCACTGATAGATTCAAAAGACCAAGTTTTAAATTTATAAATTTTCTAAATCATTTTCTTTTCAACTATGGTCTTACAGGGCAAGCGCACCCATCAGATGTAGCATAGAGAAATAATCTAGGTCATATTCCTAGGGAACATTGATGAGTACTTCTACTCACTCTTTTCCTATTATCAAGCCGAAAAAATCAGATTTGGTTTTATATACATAGAAACTAAACTAAGTCTAATATTCACAGATTTCACAACAAGCATACAAAAGGATAAATCAATTCACAAGATTGCTTGGGTCATGCTTCACCTAAGATCTATTCATATGACTCAAGAATTTTCTCAAAAACTTGTATTGATTATTGAACCATCGGTTTCACTAAATTGTGCTAATGCTTCTCTCAAAGTCAAAAGCACCTAAACCTAAGCCAAACTGCTGGAATGTCTTCCTGGCTATTAGCAACTTAAATTTGTATAAAGAATAAGAATCCTTCGTTTTAAAACCAAACTGATGAATTCAAAACGAGTGACAAAAGATTGTACCATCCCTATCTCTAGGTGATTATGAGCAATCTTATCAATAGCTTTAGATCTATTCATTAAATCAACCTCTTGGTCTATGTTTAACAAAAATCAAACATGAATCCAATGGGATGCACCATCCAATTAGACTCATTCTTTAGGCACAAGTTATTAAATACAATAAAATCAACACGTTTTGAAATCAAGAACAAAGGAATCACATGAAATCAATCAAGGATCCACAATACCCAAGCAATATTAAACTACTCCTCCATAGATAAAACAATATAAATCAATAACAAAGAGAAATAGAAAGGATCTAAAATTATATTAGCAATACAAATGATGTTCCTTGATAAATTGATACACTCAAGCACAAATGCTGCTATGAAAATATATAAAAGTGTGTTTTTTCTTGTCTCTGTCTCTCCTTTTCTTGTTCTTCTCCCTTTTCTTCTTCTCTCCATCTTCATTTTATAATGATCTTTGCATAAATGGAATTAAATGCTCATTGATGGAGGAAATGGGAAGTTACAGGAGTTACGGGTCTTTTGGCTTTTCAAAGTCTCACATAAATGGAATTGAATGCTCATTATGGAGGAAATGGGAAGTTACGGGAGTTACGGGTCTTTTGGCTTTTCAAAGTAATACCCATTTAATGTCCAATAGACGTTTCTTTAATAAATAAGGGGTTACTATTCAATAAAAAAGCCATTTCTTAAAAATTAATGGACTGTCAAATCGACAGGTTTGGGGATAAGTCATGTCACTTGAGCATGTCTGGCTGTTTTCCTCTATGTAAAAATTGACACGGCTGGGGACACGGCTTGTCCCAGAGTCGTGTCCTTTGCTGTGGTCTTTTTTCTTCACTGACACGACTTGGGACACGGCTTGTCCCAGAAATATCCCTTGCAAAGTTAATTTTCCAGATTGACACGGTTTGGGACAAGTCATGTCATTGTTGTGTCTTCTCAAAACTTAAGATTTAGACCTTGTTTGTGCTTTTGAAGAACATGGTTGAAAGACATGGCATGTCTTTGTTGTGTTAACCACTTTTTGGTCCAAACTTTGCATTTTTGACCCGTTTTTCCTTCTTTCTATAAAATAACTCCTTTAAAGGCCTGGAAGCATAAACTAATATTTTTAAGTGCCAAATTCATAATATTTATTAATAAAATGATCAATAAAAGTCCATTTTGGCATTCATAAAATAGGAATAATTTTGGTTTATCAAATTCACCCACACTTGAGTATTTGCTTGTCCTCAAGCAAACAATTAAGGACAATGAAAATCCATCATCAAATATATGCAAAACTTTCCATAAGTTAAATCATAGCATTCCATTTTGGTTTATAGCGACTTGCTTTTGTACCTACTGCTCAAATCTATCATTTAAATGTAATTAGCATACCTTAATCAAAATTCTAAAGCTAATCCAAGTAAGTCAAACTTTACCCTTACCATTTAATAACAGATTCCAAAGTCACGAAATAGAACCAAAGTCAATCAATAGTGACATCGACCCGGTTACATTTCACCACCAATTAGCAGGTATATAAGCCTTCAACCATTTCTCTAAACTCAGCAACCTAGAATGAAAGTATTTAGTATCCATCATTCCCCTAGATTTTTTTTCTTTTTGAAATTATTATTATAATAAGCAAGAATTCTTTTAATAGCCTTCAGAGGAATTTCCTCTAGATGGGGTGTTGCCCGTATCTTTTCAGCTCTATTTGCCTATTCATCTTCTTGTTATAGTGAGATCTTTGAGTTGGCACATCCTGAGCTCATCACCCAAGTGATCAGGTTTTAAAGGGACTCGAATAAACTCTCACTCACCCTAACTTTCAGATTTAATACTCTTAACTCACTTACCTGAGTTAGAGGAGTAAAGGCTATGATTTATTTATTTATTTATTTTCATATAGGAAGCTTTTATAGTCAATAGCAGGGTCAGACTTTGCTCTTCTGAGGGACCAAAGCTCGCCTATATGAACTAAGCTTTTAATTAATTGATTTTCAAAAAGAATCACTAAGTGATTGATTTCACATACTCCTTCCATAAAAAGTTAAAGGAGCTCTAAAAATTTTTGAATGAAGAATATACAAGCTAACAGGCTTAGAAATATAACCTTTTAAATTTCAACTAAGGACTTCACTTAATTTCTAAACTCTAGATTCCATTGCTAAATAGCAAGTAAGTTTACCATACCTAGATTTCATCCTATAATTTCAACTAAGTATACTAATCACAAAATAGATAAGTAAGGCACTATAAGTCGCTTTTATTTTAATATGAATGCTAATAAACAACAGAGTATATTTTCAAGATTTATTCAATTAAAGCACATTTGCGAAGTGTAAATGGGAAACTTTGATAAAATTCAAAATCAAGCTCAAAATAATGTGATCATGAAAATCATAGAGAAACCAATTATTCCTTTCAAGAATATCCCTCCCCCATACTTAATTGGGACATTGTCCCCAATGTCAAAATATATGCAAAAGTGAGGAAAGGAAAATGAAAATGAACTTCCCTGTTTAAGTACTAATATTCAGCTGCAAGATAGTCATATTTTCAACAAAATTGAGCAACTGTGAGAGCAAGTCATATCAAAGTGCATCTGAGTTGCAAGACAAAAAACAAAAGACAAACCAAAGAAATCAAAACAAAAGTTAACACTCATGATCCTAGTGGCAAGCTCTAAAGAGTCCTCCCAAGATTAGGTGGTCAATCAATACAGTCATCCAAAATAAAAAATCAGAAAAATCATCATCATTTAATCAAGGAATCAGTCTCCTCATCCTCATTATATTTAGCCAATGCTCTCCAAGTAAACAACATATTTCTTGCTAATTGCCTCCCCAAGAACACATTGTATTTTTCTTGTTCCATTCATGGGTTGAGTAGGTCTCTGTGGATCTGGGGTATTTCCAAGAGATTGGCATTGTGAAGTCGAATGCTTTATTGCTACTTGCTTTTACCTCATCCTTGACTCCTTAGATTTTTCTCTTGAAGTGGCGTGGATGGAGTAGAATGGATTGGTGTTGTTCTTTGTGTTTGTGGAGATTTTGAAAAGTGCAGAAATTGTAAGCCCTATATTTTTTTTTCAAAAAATTAGAGAAGTTTATATAGGGCTTGTGACATGAGTAAAGGACATGGCTTGTCCTTTGCATGTCTCAGTTGACACACGACGGCAGTAAGTTACATGCCCTAGGGACAAGTCGCGTCCCTAGTCGTGTTGACCTGGAATTTTTTTTTTTTAACAAAACAACTTGCTAAATTCATGGGACACGGCTAACAACAAGCCATGTCCCAAGCGTGTCACTCCAAAATCTATCTCTACAGTTTGTTACACAACTTAGGGACAAGTCGTGTAAAAAAATGTCTCTCCAACACTCATTCAAACCAATTGATCGGTAAAAGATACAACTCAAAGACAAGTCATGTCTTAGTTATGTCAAATTTTCATCAACTTACCTGGGATTTTCTGCTTTGTTTTCTCTTGAATTTCCATCCTACAATTAAGAACAACACTTAGCCATCAACCAATAGCAGAAAATGATATGATCATGAGTCTAAAAAGACAAAAGAAAAGTAAAGTTAGACATGGGTTGCCTCCCAAGAAGTGCACTTGTTTAACGTCGTTGGCTTGACTTATTAACAAAAATGATACTCTCATCCACCAGGATCTCAAACAAATGTGTCCTAGAGACAAGTTTTTACCCAAATTAGTAGAAATTTGCTTCTCATCCTGGTTTTCTTTTTAAGCATAACAAGATTCAGCAAAAATTTCAAAAAAAATTCATGGGGAGACGGGTATTGGAAGATTGGTTCTATCACAAAAGCAATGATATATCCAATAGGCTCATCATCTTCCACACTTTTAGATTTTTCATCAAATGTAGAACAGATGATTTCTACATTCTCTTGTTTCAACTCGACCTCTCCATCCTCCATTTCTTTTATGGTAATATGAATTTTCTCATTTATCAACTCAAACGAACCCTCCTTCGGAAATTCACTTTGCTCATCAGAATTTTCAAAAATTTTTGTTTCAAAATCAAATTCACAAACATTCTCCATCATCTTATCACACTCAACATGGTCAGAATTATGCAAAGTATCTAATTCATTGAAAAGCAGCTGTGATGATGATGTATCTAAAACAGAATTTTCATGAGCTAAGGTTTCCGAGTTTTCATCAATAGTTTCTTCATTACAAAACAATGGAGGTAATTGAATGCATGCAGGAGCATCATAAAAACAGGGATTAGGACATAAACGGTAATATACTGTCTCACCACAGTACCAGCACACAATATTTTTTTTAATTCCAGGTTCGTTTTGATGATTATAAATGACATTACAATAATGATCTTTATGATTCGACCAACCAGAATCCATTATAACTCCTTGTCAGGTTAAGCACAAAGAGGAAAATTTACCATAGATTCAAACCAAAAAAAAAAAAAAAAGACAAAATGATTAGAGTAATAGTATTCAGTTTTCAAAATATCACCAATTAATTCCCCGGCAACGGCACCAAAAACTTGATAGATTCAAAAGACGAAGTTTTAAATTTATAAATTTTCTAAATCATTTTCTTTTCAACTATGGTCTTACAGGGCAAGCGCACCCATCAGATGTAGCATAGAGAAATAATCTAGGTCATATTCCTAGGGAACATTGATGAGTACTTCTACTCACTCTTTTCCTATTATCAAGCCGAAAAAATCAGATTTGGTTTTATATACATAGAAACTAAACTAAGTCTAATATTCACAGATTTCACAACAAGCATACAAAAGGATAAATCAATTCACAAGATCGCTTGGATCATGCTTCACCTAAGATCTATTCATATGACTCAAGAATTTTCTCAAAAAGTTGTATTGATTATTGAACCATCGGTTTCACTAAATTATGCTAATGCTTCTCTCAAAGTCAAAAGCACCTAAACCTAAGCCAAACTATCGAAATGTCTTCCTGGCTATTAGCAACTTAAATTTGCATAAAGAACAAGAATCCTTCGTTTTAAAACCAAACAGATGAATTCAAAACGAGTGACAAAAGATTTTACCATCCCTATCTCTAGGTGATTATGAGCAATCTTATCAATAGCTTTAGATCTATTCATTAAATCAACTTCTCGATCTATTTTTAACAAAAATCAAACATTAATCCAATGGGATGCACCATCCAATTAGACTCATTCTTTAGGCACAAGCTATTGAATACAATAAAATCAACACGTTTTGAAATTAAGAACAAAGAAATCACATGAAATCAATCAAGGATCCACAATACCCAAGCAATATTAAACTACTCCTCCATAGATAAAACAATATAAATCAATAACAAGGAGAAATAGAAAGGATCTAAAATTATATTAGCAATACAAACGATGTTCCTTGATAAATTGATACACTCAAGCACAAATGCTGCTGTGAAAATACATAAAAGTGTGTTTTTTCTTATCTCTATCTCTCCTTTTCTTGTTCTTCTCCCTTTTCTTCTTCTCTCCATCTTCATTTTATAATGATCTTTGCATAAATGGAATTAAATGCTCATTGATGGAGGAAATGGGAAGTTACAGGAGTTACGGGTCTTTTGGCTTTTCAAAGTCTCACATAAATGGAATTGAATGCTCATTATGGAGGAAATGGAAAGTTACGGGAGTTACTGGTCTTTTGGATTTTCAAAGTAATACCCATTTAATGTCTAATAGACGTTTCTTTAATAAATAGGGGGTTACTATTCAATAAAAAAGCCATTTCTTAAAAATTAATGGACTGTCAAATCGACAGGTTTGGGGATAAGTCATGTCACTTGAGCATGTCTGGTTGTTTTCCTCTATGTAAAAATTGACACGGCTGGGGACACGGCTTGTCCCAGAGTCGTGTCCTTTGTTGTGGTCTTTTTTCTTCACTGACACGACTTGGGACACGGCTTGTCCCAGAAATGTCCCTTGCAAAGTTAATTTTCCAGATTGACACAGTTTAGGACAAGTCATGTCATTGTTGTGTCTTCTCAAAACTTAAGATTTAGACCTTGATTGTGCTTTTGAAGGACATGGTTGAAAGACATGGCATGTCTTTGTTGTGTTAACCACTTTTTGGTCCAAACTTTGCATTTTTGACCCGTTTTTCCTTCTTTCCATAAAATAACTCCTTTAAAGGCCTGAAAGCATAAACTAATATTTTTAAGTGCCAAATTCGTAATATTTATCAATAAAATGATTAATAAAAGTCCATTTTAGCATTCATAAAATAGGAATAATTTTGGTTTATCAAGCACCTAAAAAGACAAAAAGAAAAACAAGTATATTGTACAAAAAGAATTAAAGCCTAGTATATACAAATAAAGAAGAATGCAATTTTTTTTTTCAAATTTTGTAAATATTTTTTTTAGATTTTTTCAAATAAAGCCTAGTCTACAAAAGTCCTGAAAATTGAAAGTAGCACTGATCACTCTCTGCCAACGGCACCAAAAATTGATCACGCTTTTTCGATATATGCTTTTTAAAACTCTTGTTAGTTCTATTCAATTTCCTTTAAATGAGTAGATCTTTAACCGACAGTGTATCGAGTGCGTGTGCAGTAATAATATATCGGTGAATACCGAGTCAAATCCACAGGGAGTAAAGACTAGCTCTCAACTGTATTAGTCTAATTCATAGCTAGGCAAATCAAAAGATGTTTCTCTTTTTGTATTTTCTTTTAATAAACAACAAAGAAACAAGGATTCCAAACACCTTTAAATGATTAGGTTTAGAGCCAATATGTCTGAACAATTAATTAATGTATGCTATCAACCAAATGCAATTGCAAATCCAAATTATCAATGGATTCGATTTTTAAGCAATTCAAGCACCATAAAACAACTTCTTTTTCCAAAGTAAGCTATTACTCTAAATTAACCAATTAATGTTCCCTATTCCTAGGAAAGTGATTAATTGACTAATCTATTCAATTTACCAAACCCTAATTGAATTTAAATCCATATGCCTATGTGACTTCAAATCTAAATTAACAATTCACAAAACGATTAGAAAGGAATTTTTCAATTTCAATCTAATCTATCATGGATTCCAAGTCTAAGCCAAAATTGCATGATATGTGAAATAACATCAACAACTCGAATACATACAGTTATTCAATCAACAACAAGGATCATCAATTATATAAATCAGATCTACAACTCAAAACCCTAATTGAGATTAAAGGAACAAGATTCAAACATCATCCAAGATATGAACATAAGAAAAAGAACAAAATCACCTCATCAAAATAATCATGTTCTTGAAATCCAAATCCAAATGACATTATCTACTTGAATCCCGGTGTGGAATCCTTATTCAAATTAACAAGAAAACTTCACTAGTGTCTACGACCTAATCTAATTCAGGGAGCAATGGAAAGAATTCTCAATTTCGTGCCTAGGGTTTTTCTTTTTTTCCCAACAAATGACAACATGATGAATATATATAAAGGGTTGCAGAAGAGTTACGTCGGCAATAAAGGCTGGCGGCCTTGAATTAAATTTCACCGGCTTTTAATGTGAAAATTAATTTCCGAGGATAGTAATAAATATACGCCGTCTTTAACATCGGCAATGTAACCTTTCTAGTTGTTGGCGTACAATGAAAAGTCACAAACTGTTTGATTTTCCCTTGTGAATGCTGGCAGCTTTGATTTCTCACTGTGGCAGCGTATCTTTAAAATTGCAGAAGCTGGCTTAGTTTCTTCTTCAACACGAGTAGCATTCAATCCGGCTTTAAAAATTTGCATTCTGTACAGGCGCAACACCAACTAAAAGCTAGCGGCGTAACCAATGATTTTGTTGGTGTATGTATAAAAATTTGTTGCGCTGGTAAAGGTTTCTTCTAACCTGGCAGCATAGCTTCCTTAATGGCCAAAGTACTTCTGTTTTTATCCAAAACTGATCAAAACTTCTCCAATTTGCTTGTGTTTGAAAGATAAATCTTTAAAAACCTAAAATTACACATTTAAGACACTTAAGTACCATTTCCAATTGATTTCTATAAAATCTATAACAAGTTTATCTTGATTTGATCAAGGAAAATTGAGTGAAATATGAATTTATCAATAAAGAGCTTTGTTTAGTTTATAAACATGATTGGGGAATTCATTATCTTCAAAACCTGGTGGTAATTCAACATAAACTTCTTCTTTGATGAAGCCATTTAGAAATGCACTTTTGACCTCCATTTTAAAAAGAGTAAAATTTTTAAAAGCCGTAAATTCCAATAGTATCCTAATAGCTTCTAATCTAGCAACTGGAGCAAAAGTCTCATTAAAATCAATTCCTTCTTCTTGATTATAGCCTTTAGCTACTAGTCGAGCTTTGTTTCTAGTTACTATTCCATTTTTATCAATTTTATTTCTATAGACCCATTTGGTTCCAATGACCGGTCTATCACTAGGTCTACGTATTAATTCCCTAACTTCATTTCTGGTGGATTGATTTAATTCTTCTTGCATTGCTTGTATCCAAAAATCATCTTTTATTGTATCCAAAAATCATCTTTTAAAGCTTCATTTGTACTTTTGGGTTCGGTTTAGGATAAGAAAACTAGATTACTTATATTTCTCAAAGATGATCTTGTTTAGACCCTATTTAATGGTTCACAAATAATTAGATCCCTAAGATGTGATTTAGCATATTTCCATTCCTTGGGAAGATCATGGTTTGTTTGTTCATTTAAAATATCCTCTCTACTATCATTCATTTGATTTGAGCTTTCTTTAATGAGATTATCATTTTCAAAGGAGAATTTGTCTAAGTTAGCCTAAACATCATTCACATCATCAAGAGGGCATGCATGAGCTAGAGCATCATCAAAAACTACATGAATAGATTCTTCCACAACAAGAGTTCTTTTATTGAAGATTCTATAGGCTTTGCTAGTAAGGGAGTAACCAAGAAAAACACCTTCAGCACTTTTTGCATTAAATTTAGCTAGTTGATCTTTTCCATTATTCAAAATGTAACATTTTGTGCCAAAAGGATGGAAATATGAGATGTTAGGTCTTTTTCCTTTCCAAAGCTCATAGGGGGTTTTCTTAAGAATAGGTCTAATGAACAATCTATTAGATATGTAGCAAGTGGGATTTACTGCTTCGACCCAAAAATATTTAGGTAAGTTATTTACACATAGCATAGTTCTAGCCATTTTAATTAAAGTCCTATTTTCCCTTTCCGCTACTCCATTTTTTTGTGGTGTTCTAGGTGCCGAAAAAGTATGTTAAATACTAAATTTATCACAAAAATCATTCATTTCATAATTTTCATATTCTCCCTCATGATCACTTCGGATAGTTACAATGGAAAGCCCTTGTTCATTTTAGACTTTCTTGCAATATCTAAAAAAGACATTATTCGTTTTGTCTTTAGATGCAATGAAGAAAGTCCATGTGTATCTAGTGAAATCATCGACAATTACCAAGGTATATTTTTTGCCACCAAAGCTTAAAGTTTGAGTTGGTCCAAATAAATCCATATGTAATAGTTTAAGTGGTCCAGAAGTAGAAATGACATCCTTAGATTTAAAAGAATTTTTTGTTTGTTTTCCTTGTTGGCATGTTTAACAAATCTTATTTTTGTGAAAATTTAATTTTGGTAGTCCTTTGACAAGATTCTTTTTGACAAGTTTTAAAATAATGTCCATATTAGCATGCCTTAATTTTCTATGCCATATCCAACTTTCATCATTTTGAGAATATAGACATGTTTCACTAGAATTTTTAAAATTATCTAAATTAATTTTATAAATGTTTCTATGTCTGTATCCCTCAAAACAAACTTGGCAATTGTCGATTCTTTCAATAAAGTATTTGTTGGCACAAAAAGTTACTTTAAACCCATTATCACATAATTGACTAATACTAGCAAATTATGTTTTAGATCATCAACCAATAGAACATTCTTAATGAGAAGATCTTTGTTAATGAGGATGTTACCTTCACCAAGTACGGTTGATTTACGGTTATCCCCAAAAGTAACATTTTCTTGATCCCTTAAGATTAGAGATGTGAATTTGGATGTATCTCTAGTCATATGTCTTGAACATCCACTATTCAAATACCATTTGTTGTTGCTTATTGAGTATTCTTACAAAACAAGGAGTTATTGCTTTGGTACCCACATAGGTTTGGGTCCTTTGGGTTAGTTGCATTATGAGCTTGTCCCTAAGGGACCCAAACAAGCTTTTCTTTATGCAAATCACTTCTAATAAAACATTTATGTGCTATAGTCCAAATTTCCCACAATAATTATAAGTATTATTTGTTGCTTTTACAAAATAACTTTTATGAGTTTTATTTTTATTTCCTCTATTGTAACTAATTCCATGTTTATCTAGTGTGAATTTTTGTTGTCCTAACATGATCTTTTAAATTCTTTTCTCCTTGTACAAACTTTGCCATTGTTTCCTTAGACTCGTTTAAGCTAGATTTTAATATAGCATTTTCAATTTTGAGTTCTTCTAGCTCATGCATGAGTATCTCATCACAAACTTCTTCCTTTTGATTTTGGTTTTTTCATTTTCCTATCTCAATACTTAGAGCTTTGTGACCTTTGCATAGTTTTTCATTTTCATTCCTTAGATTGTTATTTTCATATCTCAAAAATTCATTATCATCATCTAAAACATTGATTATAGCTTCAAGTTTCTTATATTCATATTTAAAATCATCAAGTTCGTTTCCAATGCTAATCATCATTTCTTTTAGAGCTTTATATTTCTTTTTAACTTTTACCATTTCCTTACATAAATCATCATACATAGAAGCAAGCTTATCATAAGGAGTTTTGGGAGAATCACTTACATCATCATCATGTGCCATGAAACAAACATCTTCATCCGAGTCACTAGAGTCTTCATCACTCTAGGTGGGAATTAGAGCTTCCTTCTTAGGTCCTCTAGATGACATCTTGAGCAAAGGGCAATACTGTTGAATATGCCCCGATTTATGACATTTAAAGCATGTGATTACATCTTTTCTTTCCTTTTTATGCTTTGAGGTGCTTCCTTCATCATCATTTTTCTTTATCTTGTTGTTGAACTTCATGAATTTTCTAAACTGCTTAGCCATGAATGCTAGCTCCTCCTCATTATCCTCATCATCACTTGATTCATTACTCATGACCTTTAAAGCTATGGTTTTCTTGCTTGAATCTTCTCTTTGCTTCTTGATTAATTCATGAGTTTTAAGAGTGCTGAGGAGCTCTTCTTTACTCATTGTATTTACATCACATGCCTCCTCGATGGTGGTTTTCTTAGCTTCCCAATCTTTTAGTAAAGATCAAAGAAGTTTAGAGTTAATTTCTACAGTAGTAAAGTTCTTTCCAAGCACACGCAAGGATTTATAATGTTTATGAATCTATCATGCATCTCATCTATGGTTTCATTTGGTTGCATCATGAAGTTTTCAAATTGACCACAAATGAGACTTATTTTAGTGTCTCTTACTCTAGATGTTCCTTCATAAATTTTCTCTAATTCATCCCATATTTCTTTTGCGGATTTACATGTGCAAACTCTATTGAAGTCACTTTTATTCAAACCACAATGTAGAATACTCATTGCTATCTCATTCAAATCATGTTTTTTTCAATCTTCATCATTATATTCTCCTTCTTCATTTCCTTCAATCTTAAAGGGACCTTTTTCTACAACATTCCAAATTAATCTATTTTGAGGTTTTATAATGATTTTCATTCTACACTTCTAATAGGTATAGTTTCCTCCATTTAGAAGTGATGGCCTATTAATCACTTGTCCTTCTAGATAACCTAGTACATTAGATGCCATGATCTTTACTCTAAATGCGATTAAGCATAAGAAATTAGAGATCTTACTCTGATACCAATTGAAATACCCTAATACACTAGGTAAGATACTCAAGAGTGGGGGGAATTGAATATTTATGCAATTCTTTTCAAAACAAGACTAAATGAAAATTCAATTAAGTAGACGCAAATAAATTAGCAATGTAAGATACAATAAATAAAGAGAGTAAGGTTGAGAAAATCAAGCCCGGGATTTTTAATGTGGAGTTCGGCTTGCTTTCTAGTCTCCACGATCACACCAATGCCTCCAATGAAGTCTTCACACACTTTATTGATCACAATGTTATCGATGCTCAAATGAGCTACACCCACTCAACAATACTTGACAAGAATCACTTGAGTAATACTCTTTTACAATATTGCAAATCACACTCAAGAGTATTACTCACTTTTGTCTCTCTTACTTGAAAGCAAATTTAATAACCTAGAGACAAATACAATGAATTGAATAACAACAAGACTTTAATACAAGTTTTTCTAGCTCATCAACTAGTCTTCATATCAGAGAAAACATATATATATATATATATATAGGCTTCTTGTTTGACTTGCCCTTTGTGCCTTAGAACAACAAATTTCGTCTGCAATTAATGCTGCAACGGCTACTTTTCTGAAGCATACTGTCCGAACGATATGTCTGTATCGTCCGAATGGTACCAAGCGTCTCCACTAGCGTCCAAACCTTGCTGAGGATCCTGCATGTAAAACATATACCGGTCGGACGCTAAGAACTACCGTCGGACCAGTGAACCAGAATTTCCAAAACTTTGCTTTCGGCATGAATTTTAGACTTATGGCATCCGGATGCTAAGTTTGCAACATCCAGATGGTAGCCATCTGACATGAAGTGTTCCAATAAAGCATGTAATGTTCTAACAAAGTAATTCTTTAATAAATATATGATAAAACATGTATTTTCAATGATTTTTCAAAGATTCAATATATTCAACTTTATAATATTTGTCTCATCAAAATAATACATAGATTTGAGTCAACACATGTTACCTCTACCTTCCTTGCATGGAAATACTTAGTTGAACTTCAAGATAATGGCCCAAAATGGGACGTTAGTGCTATACAACAACATGTTATGAGTGATATTGCTATGGAAATTCCCTTTCATACTACCTACCAAGCAAAGAGAAAGGCACAAGCCATTTTAGATGGTGATGATTCAAAGCAGTATGGCCTGGTATATGATTATGCTAGTATGGTGTTAGCATGTGACCCTAGTAGTCAGGTAATGAATAAATGTGATGCATCTATGGAGGGATGTGTGCACATTTTTTAGAGAATTTATGTACAATTTAGTGCACAGAACGTTGGATTTCTTAGTGGGTGTCGTCCAATCATAGGATGGTTATTTCCTGAAGGGATGTTTTGGTAGGTACATACTTGTAGCTGTGGGTCGAGATGGGAATGAGAACATCTTTCCAATCGCCATTACAGTTGTTGAGTCGAAGAATAAGGACTTATGGTGTTAGCTCCTAGAGATCTTTGGGGATGACATTGGAGACCCAAGAGAGCTTGGGTTTGTATTTATTTCAAATAGGCAAAAGGTGATGGGAATCGTTTCATAGCCTCAACCGTTGGTATACTTGAAGGAGGGAACAAGGATCAACAAGCCAAGAAGGAATCAAGTAACATGTGCAAAGGAGCTTTTCCAATTTGTTCAAGGCTGGCAACTAATTCAAACAACACTAATGGTGTTAAAATTATGGAATTGAAATCACGGGCATGAAGTAGCAAGGGGTAGCTTCGGATTTGGCTATACATCGGCTCAGCCGACGGTGTTAAACCCCAAAATTGGTAGCGTTGGATCTAGGCCGGCGACGTACAATGTTAGTCTTCAACCAAAAGAGTTGTTTTGATTTTATTTCATATTTTTCTTTTCTTTTATGTGTTTCTTTTAGGTATTGATATAAATACCCTATTGTAAAGAACCCTAGATCAGATTTTGGATATTCAACAAACTTGTTTGAGAGTTTTCTCATTTTCTCTTATCAATCCATTGAGTGATTGCGGCGAGATCTCGTACTCATCGATCCTTGGATCGTGGAGAACAATCTTGTTCTTATCAATCGCTTGATTGTGGCGAACAACCCACTTTAGCTAATTTGTGCATCACATCAAATTAGTTAGGTAGTTTGGGTTATTTTTTATGCGTCATATCCAATAGTAATGCCATCCATATCATTTTTTTTCCTTGCATCCAATTACAAAAACCCGTAAAAATATCATTTCTATCATATCTGATCGGACCCTAAAATTGAGATCACTGTGTCTTGGGTTTTAGGCACATTAAAAGGTATGTCAAATTGATCTTCGTAATCATGCATTGATATTTGATGCATCCACCAAATCATTTTTCTAACACTATCTTGTTGTCTAATTTTGCAAGGACTTGACAATGCACTTGAGGAGCTTTTTCCAACATGTGAACATCGCTATTGTGAAAGACGTCTCCATGAGAATTTTAGGAAAAAATTTGTTGGTCAACAATTTAAGGATGCAATGTGGGCTATTACAAATGCAACAACCATATAGGAATGGGAGGCAAGAGTTACGGCCATGAGGAATAAAAGTGAGGCAGCGTGGGAATGGCTGGCAAAGATTCCAGCACCCTGTTCGTATAAGTCACATTTCAGTTATCACACTAACTGTGATACCTTAGTGAATAAAGTAAATCAGTCTTTTAATCACATGATTCTCAAGGCATGGGGGATGCCAATAATATCAATGCTGGAGTGGTATCGAGTGTGTTTGATGAAGAGGTTTAATCTAAAAAGAGAATGAATGGGGAAGTACGATAAAGAAATTTGTCCTAATGTAATGAGACGAATCGATAAGTTAATCAACATTGCAAGAAATTACTCTGCTATTGTTTCCGGTATCAAAATGTATGAGGTTGATAATGGGTTTGAACGCCATGCAGTTGACTTAAACACCCATACATGTACTTGTAGGTCGTAGGAATTGCAAGGATTACTTTGTAGACATGATACGGCAACGATTCTTAGGAATTATGAAAGGCCATAGAACTATGTTCATGAATTTAGAAGAAGTCTGTATACTTGGCAGTCTATATTGCAATCATACCCCTAATGCCTGGTAGGGATCGCTGGCTACATTCAAGTCATGCAAGACTTATCCCTCCTAAATTTAGGCCTTAGCCATGTAGGCCAAAGAAGGCATGAAGACGAGGTGAAAATGAGCCATGAAATCCTAATACAATTCCTCGAAGTAATAGGGTGAAGCGATGTGGGAAATGTACTAGTGTTGGTCAAAATTCTCGATCGTGTTATGCAACTACAACCAGGCCTACAATATGGCAAAGACGGCTTGAATGGTAGAACAAGAATTTGGTATGTATTAATGCTAATGAAATAATCAAAGTTTTAAATTCATACTTAATGCATGTTAAAATTTGATTGTTATATGTGTGTATATGTTAGTGTGAATTGTGGTGTGTTTGAAATGATGGTATGTAATAAGAAGTAATAATTAGATAATAATCTATGGTAAATATATCTAGGTTGATAATTTATTCATGTTACAAATTATTGTGTTGATACTAATTGACATTATAGTTAATAATATATGATGAATTAAGCTTGTTTTAAACCAAAAATTTAGTCCATAAACCTAGCAGATCTTTTGGCCTTATTAAACCCAAATTAAGCCCAAAATCAAAGCTTAATTAAGGCCCAAAGCCCCTTAGAAAATCTGCCTCAAAAGTCAACGCTTATTGGATAAATATTAAGCCTTATTTCCTACACTTTGGACATCCAAAACAGACCCAAGAAGAAGAAAAGCCGTAACTCTAGTAAGGCTACGTTTTCTAACATCCAAACCAAGGTTTCTTGCACCCAACACACCAAGAATCCATCCCTAACTATCATATATACATTAAGGTAAGTTTATATGATGTTTAAGATGTTTATTTCTCTTTTAATCCATGAAATTTCTGTTAAATATAATGCATGTTGGATATATATGTGTATTGTTATATTCTGATATTGAGATAGCTTAGGATTTGATTATGGAAGTGTAATGATGGTGTTGAGTTGTAGTGTAATAAGAAGTTGGTATTGTTGAGTTGTATTGAAGTAGTGGATGTGAAGAAAATGAAATTATAGTGTTAAGTGTATTTTAATGGTTGAGGAGGAGTATTGCGTTTCAATAATGTTAGAGAGGAGTTTGTGTGAGTTTAATGATATAGGGTTCTTATACCGTGTATTAGGAAGGTTATAATATGGTTTGAAAGAGGTTGGAAGAGTAAAATGTGAAAATTTCATGTTTGAAAAATAGAGGAAATCTGCAACATCAACTACAGTGTACGCCGCCTCGAATGCTGCCGGCATACGTACCGAGTTTAAAAAATTTGGCTATTGATCATTCGAAAGGCAGTTTGAACACCGTTGGTTTATACCCCAACACTGTCGGCGTTGAGGTTTACACAGCCGATGCACTACCGACGTAATGACCCAAAATTTTGTACAAAATGGGTTCTTTTAACAACAGCTTCAACGCCGCCAACGTAGTACCCCTATACTATTGACGTTGAGTCTTGCACTGCCGATATAAATTGCCAGCATAGGCCCTGCAAATTCCAATTTTTCTAACATTTTTCCAACATCTTCCAATACATGATATAAGACTTTTTTATTAAGGATTTGACTTGTATGATGTATATATATATATATATATATATATCATGTGATGACTTTGGATGATTTAAGTGAGATTCAATGGCTTCCTAAGCTTTTTTTTTTTTTAACTAGTGAGTATAAGCTTGGCTTAAGATAGTTATACTGATATAGTTTGATTTGTGTGGAATAGAGATAAATACTCAGTTGGAGATTTCCTTTTATTCTCAATCTGATCCAGGTACACAATAATTTGATTGATTATTACTTAGGATAGGCATATTCAAGTTTGACCTTAATTAAAAGACTAATGAAAAGCTTATTGAAATGGTCTACGGTTGAGTCGTGTCTAGTCCGGGGAAACGGCGACCTTGTCATGATGCAATAACACAGTAGTTTAAGCACTTAGTCCAAATCTTTGTCATGATGCAATGACTCAAATCCATGATGCAATGGTGATTTCTTTTAATGACTAAGTGGATAGCTAATGGGGTTAACTGTGTCGGTGTATACTCTACTTAGGTTCGGGAGGAAATAATATGTTTTAGTTCACAGTTATGGGACCGTTGAACTAATTGATGTTATAGACTGGGATAAATAGAGTGTATAAAGGAGTGTGAACCCTAGATGAAGCTATTACTAATCTTTATGGGTTAGATATAGGTGATATAGGTATCCGGTCTATCTATATCAATCCCCTTAGCAGCTGTTGTTACTCAGGATCTCCAAAATTCCCAAGCTTGAATCGGAGTTTGAATACTCCAGTGTTATCTTTACTCACTCAACTAAAGATAATAAAGTTATTGTGAATTGTTGCATTGCATTTAGGTAAGTGTGCTTGACATATATATTTGTTTGCACTATTGTGTATTGGGCCTTTGGCTCATGCTGCTACCTCGCAGGTGATTATGATGATGAGCTCTACGATGATATGGGCTATGGGACTGACTTGGAGACCTCTATGGATGATTAGGAGTGTGACCTAGTAGTAGTTGTTTAGGACTTTGTGATGTATTTTGTGAAATTTCTAGGCTTATTTGTTAAGCCTTGGAATGTAAATTTTAATTTAAGTTGTATATGTAATGTAGCTTGCTTCTATGTAAACTTTATATGTTTGGTGTGACCCTTGGGAAATCATCAAGTAATGTATGTGAAGTATGTTTTGTATATACGTGATGATCCACTACTTATGTGGTAGTAGTATTTCTTAATTCAAATCATGAATGTTATATCCGTTTTAAGCAAGCAATCATTACAAACACTTCTTTTTAGATGACCTTATATATAATACTTGGGTATTTCTTAATACTTGGATATTTTGCGTGGTCGGGAGATTTGGCATGCTTAATCTATGGGTTAAGTGGGTCGGGTCTTTACAGCTAACCTTTGCATTGAACTTATAATAAGGATCTTACAAGTGCAATATGATTGATTGGCTTTATACCTTCTAGTCTGTTGGAGGCAGTTATCGAGGCTAAAGAGGTCACATATCTAAAGGAAGTAGAGGTGGTGGTAGGGGTCATACATGCAAAGGAGCTGGTGGGCCAATGACTTCATCATCTCAACCTGTCCTCAAACATCCCTTTCACAGGTGAGTGTGCCTTGAACATATAATATCCTCAATTACTCATTTATGGGTTGTTACTCAAATTACTCTCTGTGTGTGTCTATGTTGGTTTATTTACTTATTTTTTTTCATTGACATAAGGACATCTATAATATAGAACAGCAATATGGTTTTCGCAGCCTACTTATAGTAGTTTAATTGGCGAGAATTTTGGTAGAGGAAAGAGTAGTAGAAGTTGTGAATCAGCTGTAGGGCAGTCCAATTCCATTGGTACTCATGGAGGTCATATCCATGGTCAATTTATGTATCGAGGTACACATGGGGGATGACATGGAAGAATGTGAATAGTAGTTCATTTGGTTGTTGTGCTATTTTTCGTTTTTTGAGGTTGCATTCATGGAACGACTTTTGACTTAGTAGACATATTACTAATGCTGATATAGTAGAAAAATGTGAATAGTAGCTATTGCAAATTGCAATAATGTATTTTGACTTAGGGCACATTGGTTAAAATACGCATGTTCCTTTGTTATTGCAATTTAGTTTGGTTACCGCAAATGTAAGAAGTTATATTGTGTAATGACTAGTGTCAAAAGACCCATATCCTTTCTTGTCCCGCTTCACATCCCTGTTTGCACATTTGTTGATATCCAGAAAATTAGACTAATTTATTTTTACCAATCTTCGTGTATCATACATGAATATCTAATTAAATATAAATACAAAAATGGATTAAGAAAATGAAATATTAATGGAAAGAAGATGAGTTGAAAAATTTGATGTATAATGGCATCTATGAAATCAAATTTAAGGACTACAATTATTGTAGACTCTTAAATTTTTCTAAAAAACCAATTGTCATATTAAATAATGTCCATTTTCTTCCTATCTAAATTCAGAGAGAACTAGAGGGTACCTTCCATCCTCAAACCCATCATTCTCCCAAAATAACAGGTTTTTCCCTACAATATCTGTCCAGTGTTGCACTGTCCTTCTTGTTTAATATATAGGCACAAAGAATATGCAACTAAACACAAAACTTCCAAGTTTAGGTGATATTTTTATATAAGAGATTTCATTCACAATAATATGAGGTGCCTTGAACTTCCTAAATTTACATAGCATAGATAGCTTTTGGACCCCAAAAACTGCACAGAGATTAGATACTATTTTCCTGATATATATTTGCCATCATATATGTAATATACAAGTAAATAACACATAAAGAAGGATAAAAGTGTCCATTGATATAAATTATAAGGCTAAATTTGTCAACAAAGTTTAATTTTAATGCAATTTTGGTCACATGATGGAAATGAAAAGTCACAAATCCTTATATATTATTTTTTTGTTCTTTTCTCCAAAAAAACCCTAAACCTAGATTCTTATCCTCTGAGAGTTTATAGCTGCCAAAGGATTCAGAAGTCCAGATCAGGTAATTGAATCATTATTTTTGTTTTAAGATCTTATGGATTATTAGATTTCTTAGGGTTTGTTTGATGAATTTGGGATAGAATTGGAAAACATACATATCGGGTTTAGAGATTTGATTCTGTTGGTCAAAGGAGATCTTGGAAGATCGGATTCAGGTAATCAAAATCATATCTTTCCTTTAGAGTCTTTCAATCTATGAATTATCTTAGGATTTTCTTTTGTCTTGAAGAATTGGAGAAACGGTTCTAATTGTCTTGGACATTTTGAAGAGTGGGTGTTTAAGGAAGATTGAGGATCAGATCAAGTAATCGACTAACCATTTTTCCTTTAAGATATACAATTTTATAGTTCCTTAGAATTTTCTATTGTTTGAAGGGAGATTGGAGAAAACTTTGATTATTTGTAGATTTGGTTTTGGTGTTAAAAGGATTTAGAATTGAATTTAGGTAAGTATGATTTTATAAAAATGGTAGTTGTTGATTTTTGGTATATATGGTGTTGAATGAAATTCTAGGGTTTGGAGAAGTGGTTGAGGAGATTGTCGAATTGAAGGATTTTGGTGTTGTGATTAAGGAAAAAGGTATAGATTTGATATTAGTTGAAATTTGGGTTTCATATATAAATGGATTTAGGTTTATCTGATGAGATGTATTTTGAATTTTATATATTCATGTTATCAAGTTCTATTGAATTAGGAGTTGTGTTATAAAAACAAATTTGGGTGATTTAGAGTACTGTTCCTAGAATTTGATACAGGTATGACCTTACCTTATTTGTTGTATGTGCTTATAGGTTTAGATTTATTTGTTGTGTGCGTAGGATTAGAATGTCAAATTAATCTAATTCTATATAACATATAAAATTGTTTTGTTGCTTATGTTTGGCTTTGGTTAATAAAGACCACGTAGAGTGCGATACTAACGAGGCACCCTGATGATCTATGTATAAGGTTGTCCTGAGTGGACTCATGCATAGAAATGATTTCGATAGATTAAATTTTGGCAGAGACCGCGGTGTGTGGATGATTCTCCAACACCAATATATTTATAATTACCTATTTTCTATATTGTTTGTTTTTTAAGGGTCATGAGAAATTCCAGGTTTGGAAATAGAGTACTATAGTTCTAAACTGTGTTGTTTGCTGATTAATTTAAGATAATAAATTGTGTTCGTTGCATTAGGATTAGATGCATGAATATATATATATATATATATATGTATGTTGTGTGGTATTTGCATTTTGTTTGTGGTTTGGCGTACTGGAAGTTTTCGCTCATTCTTTTATCATTTTCAAGACCAGGTGAGGATCCAGTTATGTATGACATATCAGGATATAACATTTATGTGGATGAGGGAGAGGACGCTAGTGGAGTAGACTATCCTGCTGATATTTAAGATGTTATAGATCTTAAAGATAGACTTGGAAGATGATGTGAAGTTGAAGTTTTGAAAATTTACTTTTTATAAACTTTGATAATATTATAGTTTTATTTGAGTTTTTGGATTATTAGTTATGTTGGCTTTGGTTTATGCCAACAAGGTGCTTTCTATACAATGATTTGTTTTATGAGATAATTTACACATGTATCATTTATGAGAGTTTATGAAGTTTTATATTGTGAATACTTGTGGTTTAGATTTTTAGCCTTGGTGTATTCTTAGAAAAGAAAGACCCGTGACGGGTTGCAATGTTTTTATTTTTAGGGCGTATCTTCTTCATATAGTTATGAATACACAGATCTTGTACGTATCCGAAGGGGCAAGGAAAATCTCCAACAATTAAGAGAGCGTTAATAAAACAGGAGCCCGTGCACTACGTCAAGCCCATCATCGTGCCCAATATTCATCCCCTCGACCGGGCCTCGATCAGCCCTCGATCACTGCTGATCGCTTCAGGAACCTCTTCCCGCCCCCGATCCCGCCCGTGCAGACGCCCAGGCTGACTGTCGCGCCTTGCAATCACGCCCAGCGATCCTCCCCTCGACGGCTCTTGATCCTTACCCCGCCCCCGATGCTGGCTGGGAAGGAGGGTGTGTAGACCTGTTCTACACTCATTTCTTAAAAATGTATAAGCCAAGTTTTATGTCCTTGTATTAAATCCATGGCTTCCAGTTCTTTTGTGAGGAACAAGTTGATGCTTTCGCCTGTATATTAGTAGTACTCAAGATAATGCCCAGGTTGGTGCAGTAGCATTTTTTAACTTTTAACTATGGTGGAAGACTGGTTCAACTATCCTCCAGTTGGGCAGGATTTTCATTTGACTTTTCAAGATTTGCCTTATTTTTATATTGATAGGATTTATTAAATAATAATAATAGTAATCATAAAAAAAAAAAAAAGAATAGCAGCTCGGTGTTAGTGTACTTTTCAACAAATAAATGGGTGTATTGGGTTACTTATGAGTAGTTCTAAAAGCATTACTGCTTTTATTTTTCCAAATGGTCCCCAGTGCAAAGATGAAAAATAATTGGCAAGGACAAGAGGATAGCTTTCAAGGCGCTGTCCAGTTCATTGCCACAGAGGCAGCCGTGCTCTCCACTAAATTGATTCCTTCTGACCGTTTTATATCTTCATTTTTATCTATCGGTGGATGTCTCCTTCTAGCTTATATAAAATGAATAATACACACACACACACATATATCTAGGGGCAGCATCATGTGTCCAGTAATTTTTAAGATCTTCACTTTCACATTTCAGATGCTGATACTTGCATTTATAAGATTATTCTTTTTATCATACTATATAGAGCACCTCTTTATTTCTATTTGCTCCATTTGAAATTTATATCGAAACATCTCTCTTATGTTCTGTGGGAGCAATTTGTCGAAATTTCCTGTTCCTGAATAACTTTCGGACTATACTAGTATTTGGTCGTTTTCTTAGTCTCATTAATGGCAATATGGGACTTCTGAGAAACTGGTTTTCAACTTTCAAACGTGTGAATTTTTCTTTTTTTTTTTTTTTTTTTTTTTTGTGCCATAGGGCTACTAAGAGGTGAATTAGAATGTATCCAAAAATTAATGGAAAAGCATATTGGTTATATAATAAGCTCAGTTTTGTCTTAACTGTTCTGGAAGATTATTAACTAGAAAAGTTCCAACGCTATGGAGCACATTGATAACAAAGCAAGTATAAGAAATATGTGGATAGGCTGAAATGAGCTTTCGAAAATGCACTTTCTATAATTTGATTTTTAAAGTCCATTGACAAGTGATGCTTAATCAACAATGAAAAGCTGAATTGGTGAACTTGTCAAAAACACATTCATCTCATAAGCATAAGCATGTGGTTTTTCAATTACATTATTCATACTTTTTTAACTATGTATACACAATTGATCCAGTAATATGCAAGTCATCAATTTAAAACAAAATTTAAGTTAATTAGACAAGAAATATGTGTAGCATCATGGTAAAATTTTAAGCAAGAAGGATTAGATTGAGCCTTGTATACACCTGATGAGTCATAGCATTGCAAGAATAGCAAAACACTTGAGCATAGACTTAACCAATCTAATGAACTTTAAGTACACTTTGGATTCTACCACAATTTGAGCAAATGTCTATCTCAATGCATCAAAATACAACTCCATCTGTAGCAGGTCTTGTACATAATAAACAAAATGAAAAGTATCACAGTAGTAGAACACAATACAAAAAGAAGTCTTCACAACTTCTTCATCTCAGAGTGCATATGGTTCATCTCAACTTGGAGATTTTCGACTGATTCCTACTCTCTTCATTTTATTGACTCCAATTCATGTTGAAGCCGATTAACTCGTTCTAACACCTTCTTCCCAAATTTCAAACATAGCTACACATAGGTGGATCAACCCATTTGAAGTGATTACAATTATCCCCATCCTGCACAATTAACATGATTTTTATTTTTTTGTGACCACAAGAGAATGTTGAAACTTTGTGTGGAACAAGTCATTACTAACACTTACCCAGTATTTAGGACATGCTTCAAATCTTCTTCCAAAACTTCTAGCCTTCCATGATGATACAATTACTGACCTTTCTCTGCAGTTACAAGTCGTTGTGTTCCTCTTAGAAGTTATGGAATTGTTTGATGAAGATCCACAGCTCATTTTGCTTGCTTCCCTAAACACAACTGATACTTAATTAAACAAAGCCAAAGAACGGTTGCACAAGAAACCAAAATATTAATTAGCTTACAGTAGTTTTAAGTTTTGCCATTTGAATAATCACTAAAACATGAGTATGCACATTTCTTTCTCTTTCGTAATTTTATTCCTGTAAAATTAGTTCATCTATCTAAACAAATAAAACAGTAAAAAAGAAAAGCACATCAGCGAGAAGCATTAAAAGGTAAAACACATTAAAGCATATTAATACAATGTAGGCCACGTGATAAACACCAAACTAACCAACAAATTTACACAACACGATAAACAAATTGAAGGTAAATTAGATACATGATCAACATACCAAACTTAATCGAATAAAAAAAATATACAAAAAAAAAATGATTCAGTGGAGACAGGATATTCCAAAGAACATGAAGAATGTGAGCAAGATAATGCTAGGGAATAAGTATTTTCTACTTTACAACATGCTTCAAATTTCACATTCGACACCTAAACATCATAATCACAAAGTGAAAATTACCAAATACATTCATATGATGAAAGCCTAAATTTCATTAAAAAAAAAAAAAACAGTACCTTTAATTTTGAAATTTCAAAACCCAATCAGGAACGGCGTCAGATTATTTAGATATGCAATCACGGGATTTAGGGTTTCTAATGTTGGATTTAGATTAGGGTTTTTACAATGTTGATTTTAGAAGGAATGTTAGGTATTGTTCTAGTTTTCACAATGGGTAACGTTATTTTTAGGTCAGAAGGGTGTTGTTTTTAATTATCATGTGACACGCAAGTGTCTTAGTAACGGTCATAATGAATGGAAACAAATGATGCAAAACACGGGTCAATTAATTACAAAAATGCTTGTATTATACTTGTTTGACAAGACTAATCCTCCCCGATCATTTACATTCAGCTTCTAATTTAATTTAGTAATAAAATCATGAACAGAACGGTCCCCTTCCCTTATTTTTTTATTTTAAAAAAAACGAGCTTGTAATTGGAAATCAATGTTATCACAATATATATTATTTAAAGAAATTTAATTTTAATAAAGTTAATCGAGTCAACTTCATATCCGTGGAGTATTGTTGCGAATTCCGGGTCCGACTCAACATTCTAAACCAGATTCAGCTCAAGTCTATATTCATTACAGGACTTGATCGGGCCTGAGTTCAAATCCATTACCGCATGTTTCGGGACTCGAGTTCAAACACAGTATCGTAACAACCCCAACTCATTTACGGCTCTACACGCTTCCATTCTGGTAACATAGCTTATGTTATGGTTCTTGGACGCTCGTATGCTTCTTTTAAGAATAAACACATTTTCTGGAAATGGATCGCGCATGTCCGAAAAACTTTCTTTAGAACCCAGCCTTGTAACTGGAAAATATAAAGGAAAGCACAACCTTTTGAAGAAGAGACCCAGTACAGTACAGCAACAATAAAACTTGGAAACACATTGGAACACGATATAGGACAAACAAAGAAAACCTAGTATATAATCTTGCAAAAAAACTTATAATTGCAAGAGACATTGCATAAAACAGCATGCGCGTGTCTTTTGTCTTTAACTTATCCCTTATTGGAATTGGAAATGGAAAAATTCCCAGTACAGTACAAATATAGATTCCTTAGTCTTTCACCTTATAGCCCGAGTAGTATCTTTTGAAAGCTTTAGGAAGATAAACAGGCAATAAGAAGCCAAACAGATTAAAGCACCACAACGCCATGTTTGCCAAAGCTAGGGCTCTCCCAACATAAAGTCTCCTTGCGGATCCACCAAACTCCTCGTGCTGCTTCGTAAATTCAGTCCTCAGCCACTCCACCAGTGTAAATATCCTCCTGGAATTGTAAAACACGGGCACGAATACCCCAATTGGAATCGAAAACCTATCGGAAAACGCTACACCCTCCATAAAAACCTGACTGACCAAGAGGAAAACATGAGGAGAAGCTGCTTTGATTCCTTCCTTATCGCCTTCATATACTCCTTCAAACATGTAAGCGATGGGGACGTAGAGACCAATGATTGCACTAACCGTCATGTAGAGGCGGAAAATCTTGTTTTTCGGGTCGAAAATTCTTGGTTCCTTGGAGGGACCAAGGATTGGGAAGGCTACTTTGGATATGAAATACATGTATAGCACAGAGAACACAACGAAACCGAAATCCTCAATACTTACCATTCCGCTAGCAGAAAGCACGACCCCAACGGCAAGGCAATTGAGCTGGCGGAAGCTGAGGAAGCCTTTTTTCGAACCCGGACGAGAAGGAGGAGGGACTTGACCTGTTGATGCATGTTTTGGAACTGCATGTTGTTCAAGCCCCTCCTTGGGGAGACTAATATCACTACATGGACCAACACCACCAGACATTTTGTTGATCAACCTACTCTAGCTTGGTTGGGAAATGAAGAGAAAGTGAAAATCACAATTACCAAACAGGCTTTTCTTTTCCTTTTCTTTTTTCTTTTTTTTTACCCCTCAATTTTTCCTATTGTCAAAGAGAATTCGAGGAGCAGGGTCAAGTTTGAGAGAGGAAGAGACTGAAGAGGCAAAAAGAGAGAGAAGGGAGATAATGTTGGCTTGTGGCTTGAGGTGTGAAACGAGACAAGTGGCTATGATTTAGAACTTAAGACAAAGGCTATTACCACTAAATACAAATTAAGTAATTGTAATTATTAATAAATAAGACCATATTATAATATAATCTGTTTGCTGAATCTTATAACTTAATTAGCTACATATTTATTACTATTCAACTATTTAAATGAATCAGCATATTGACATATATATATTTATATATTTACTAGTATCCTTATAATATGTCCTATAATTATCTTCTTACTAAGAGTAGTATATTATTTATTCAATTATATGAATAGACACTATTTTTATTACATTTTCATTTACTTATTAATGATGATTAATAGTTTTTGTCTTATTATGTTATTTCAATTATTCTTTGTAACATTAGTTAATTTTTTGGTCTAATAACTATTAGTATTATGTTGATATGATAATTATCATTATTGTTAATAACTCCTAATAACGATAGTTCTTTTAATCCTAACATTAAAGTCAAATTTAGATCGTTAATTTTAATGTATTTAAATTAGTTCGAAATTCAAATATAATAAATTTTTTTAGAGTTTTAATATTTCTATGAAGCATTGACTATATTTTTAATTAATAATCTCATACAAGCATTCAAAATTAAGTTTATTATTGATCCACTTACCATTTTAATTACATCTAATTACTACTTGAATCTCTTTTTTTTTTTTTCTTATTATAAGACTGTGAGTAGAAAGATTAACTTTCTAAAAATAAATAAAACATTAACAAATTTCTAATTGGTAATGCTAGCACTTAAATTGATATAACTAACTATTGCCCATTAATTTAATATATTTTAAATTAAAACTATGATTATTTTATTTAACAACTTATTAGTTTAATATAAAATAAGTTTATGTGTGTGTATGGTTTTTTTTTTTCATCACTTTATATTCTTTTGTATAATAAGAAAAACACTTTTTTATTGAGTGTTTTGCATCATGATGAATCAAAACATATCTTTTGTTAAATACACATTTATCAAGAATTCAATCTATAAGTCCCTTGATACCCACAACTCTATACCTTATTTATAATATGATTCTATTGTGACAAATCTCTCTTGTTAAAAAAAAAATTTAAACTTCAATGAAACAAATTTTTGTTTATTTATCCTTTTATTTTTATTAAGATTTTTTAATAACAAAATCAACAATCAAAATCTGTCAATACCTAGGGATGCAAGCGAAGCGGATCGTTATAGGGTACCCGACTGCCCAACCCACTAAAAACCCTATAGGATCAAACCCTATAGGGTTTTGGGACGGGTTTTTGAATTTTAAAAAAAAAAAAAACCATAATCTATCGGGTCGGGTTTTGGGTTTATTATGTAACCCGTTGGAAAAACCCGACCCGATATAAATTCAAAATATTAAAAAATTAAAAATATTAAGTTATTAAAGCAAGGATCTCATTTATATTATATATGTGAAAGTAAGTAGAAATTAAGTGTTTACATCATTTATATGATATTATTGTCTAAAATTTATTCTTTCAATATAAGTGTTTGTATCATTAATAACTTAAAACAAAATTCTTTCTTTTGCTTTTTTTTTTAAAGAAAAAAATTAAAAATCTTGGAATCGAGTTTGGTCGGTCAGGTTATGGTTCCTTAAATCTTAGCATGTCGGGTTTTGGGAATGACAAAAAAAAGCCGATAGGGTTTTTATCAGGTTTTGGGACACCCATTAAGGACTCGGGTCGAGTTCGGGTTTCAAAAAACCCGTCCCGAACCCGCCTTTGGTTGCATCCCTATCAAGACCCCATAGCAATAGTATCCCTTTTGTATCTTATAATACAATGATAATCTAAATTCGATAATTACCATAACCAAAATATGCATTTAAAAATTATGTTTTTACCTCGTACTTGCAACTAAAGATCAACTAGATCACCACCTTAATGCCACCATGACAATACTAACACACTAATGCCTTTTGCACCATCCACAATCAAATATTCAATTCCCTTCAAAGCACAAACTAGTTAAGAAGTCAAATCTCTACCAATCACATAATAAGGGTAAGGAAACTTACTAATTTAAAGAGTTATGGAGATTCTTCATAACTCACTTAACTTAGGGTATGACTTTGTCCTCGTGTCTCCTCTTCCAAGAGAAACCGTCAAAGTTAATCTTCTAGTGCTTAAAATTATAGGAAAACCCAAATAAAAGGAGAAGAAGGGATCTAAAGTGTATCTATATATTATTTATCTTATTGTCAAGCCTTGAATTGGATCAAGGCGTGTCCAATCACCATACATAACACTTAAGCGTTATACGAATAGGCTACCTTAAATGACTTGTTTACTCTTCAAAAGCAATGAGTCGAAGCCTAGTACAACAATAACATAAGCACACATGAGATGACACACATGCCTAAACTAATGTAATGCAACAAAACAACAAGTTATTATCTTTAATTTAAAGTGCAATAAGCAACACTAAAGTACTCACACTCCAAAACAATCTTTAAGAATGTAGGGTCCTGAGTAACAGGAACTACTTAGAGGGTCGATATAAGAAGTCTGGATACTTATATCTCCTATATCTAATTAAAAAAAAATAGCTTCATCTAAGATTCACAAGTATTATGCAACTTTACTTACTCAGCCCATAACATCATTTAGTTTAACTAGTCCTATAAACATGAACTAAACCATGTTTTCCTTTCAAGCATAAGCAAATGTTACACCAATACCATTTGGCCCATCAGTTACCCACCAAGCCACTTATGAATTGTCTTTGCATCATTACATACTGTTGCAGCATGGTAGGGGGTGGCATAAGCGCCTAACTACCATGTCCAGCTCTAGATAAGGTTGCCGCTCTCCAAATTGGATTAAACGACACAGCCACAAGCAACACTCAATTATTAGGTTGCCTTTAAGTTTTAATTCGTTTTTATATCTATCATAGCACATAACAAATATGTTGCTACGTACCTTTTATGACATCCATGATCCAAACAAAATCAGAGGATATATCAGCTATCTATAATATCTGTTCAAGAAATTAAATTATATAAGTAATTAAATAAATCATTTCTTATATTAGACTCATTTTATGTTTTCATTTGATTAGACTTAAAGTGGGAACCTACCATACTGTGAAAATCGTCATGCGACGATACTAATAGTTCTCAATTGTCAGTCAAATTATCTTTTATTAAACAAAGTTTTAGTCTAACATATTCTAGAAACAACATATTCTCTATATTAACCTAACATATTACATCTCAGCTAATTACAAGTTAGGTCTATAAATCTAATCTTATTCAGTTAATTAGACTTAATCAATCCAATTCTTCTCAACTCATTAAAGTTTATTAAGTCGAGTTAAACTTAAGTTTATTAACTAAGTCCATTTTATATCTGATATTTATATCAAACTTATGTCTATTAACTAGTTCACTTTATATTTAAAATCTATAAATTAAACTTACTTTAGTTACGAAGTTCATTTTATACTTAACTCCTATGTTTAATCTAATTAGTTATTAAGTTTATAAATTCTTTTAATTCATTGTTAATTATATAAGTTACTAACATATCTTCTATCATTTATTATTCATCTATTTCATTTTATCTTTATTTATTTTAATTTTTATTTTTTTATAAAGAACGCGGCAGATAGGGTTGTTGTGTTCTACCATGTGCACAAGCATATGAGAAGCACGACTAAGTACATTCAATCGTGTTCTGATCGTGTTTTATTCTTAGGTTGAAGAATAGAAAGAAGCACGACAAGATAGGGTGAATCGTGTTCCTTCCATGTTCCACTTAACATTTAAAGCACTCAAGAATCAGAGAGAAACATAGGGGGATAGGGAAAGCTATGTTCCAACTGTGCTGTTTTGGAATTGTTTTAATGGAGAAAAAGAAAGAAGCACGGTTGGATAAAAGCCGTGTTCTAATCGTGTTTCTTCTCAGGTGAGAAAAACAAAGAGATAATGAAGTTGTGCTCCAATCGTGTTTTTTATAGGGTGAAAAAAATCATTATTTTTAAGGTACAGGAGAAGCATGACTGAATAGGGCACCCCATGTTCCCCTCATGCTCTTTCACGAAAACAAAGCTTGTTATTTTTACCTATTTATCTATTTGGTTTACAATACAAAGTCAACACATAACATTTTATAATCAACATACAAGTTATAACCATGAATTACAATGTCTATATACCTATTATTACTTCATATTTCATAAATCATCTCATTATACTCCTTAATTCTACACTTGCTTACACAACCAAGGTCCTAGCATTCTAGTTCATATCTTACAGTTTACAAGTTTTATCTTAAATCCTATATTCCATTCATCATTTTTCATACATATACAATGATCAAAACAAGAAAAGCAACTTATCTCACATGTTTGGAAAAAATCAAACTACTTGATCTTCTTCGTTATTTCTCTTTTCTAGTTGATGAAATTACCTCTTGCATGTTTTTCATCTTCTATCTTCTATTCTAACTTCAATTTCTCTATGGTCCTATTCAAATTGAGATTTTAGGGTTGGTTTATAGAGAGAACAAGAAGAGAGAAAGAAGAGGAAAAGAAAAAAATAGAAAGAAGAGAAGTAAAATAGAAAAGGAAAGGTAAGAGAAGGAAAAAGAAAAAGAAGGGATAAGGATCAAAAATATTTTTAGAGATGGGTGTTAGGTTTAAACTTTTCTGATAATTATTTTATGTATTGTAAATAATTATAAAATAATTTGATAATCTATTTAATAAAAATTAATAATTGGATTTATAAATATAATTTAGACGTTTAATTTACAAGAAGCTGTTATTTAGATTGAGGTTGGGTTTAAGAACCGATATTTTTAGACATGTGATTGAATTAAAAATTTATGGGGATTAAAAATATGGAAGTTAAACCAAAATTTAAGGTTTAGAAATTTGCAAATATTTAAAGTGAATGTTTAAGAGTTTAGGATTTGAAATCAAAGAAAATGGGTTATAATTGAAAATTTGAAAGGAATTATGAAATTTGATTTGTTGAAATAGATAAATAAACAAATAGACAATTTAAAAAGAATATTTGAAATCTCAATTACAATTCAAGTCTATTTACCAATTTAATTATGTCCATCTATCTAATTATATCTTATAACTTACTTAATTTATTTAATTGATCTATCTAAATTAAATTTCTAAATTAAGTTCAAAATCATTCACCTATTATACTATTCAATTAATATAGTTTTAATTTAGTTAAGCAAAATTTTGCATGTTTCACTTATTTACCCATTATTATTGATCCTAATCCATTTATGTGGATATTTTATTATAATTGATAAGTCTTATGATATCTTATATATGTTATTGTATCTTATTTTATTATATATATACAATTTTAACAATTCTTTATCGTAAATAGAAATGTTGGACCATTTAATAGTTTTGTAAAAAATAAAAAATAAAAAGTTGGCTCTAGATTCTTAACATGTTGTATTTTAATTTTATTTGACTTCTTATCATTCTCCTTAAAATAAAATAATTATGGGGATATTTCAGTATTATTTTATGATAAGATTATTTTTTAAATAATAGTCATGTTTGATAGGAATAGCAATTCGTTAGTAAAAAATTATAAGAATTTACACCTTTTTCAAATCATATGAAATATGGATTGATTATAGAATGGTTTTTACTAACCAAATACGAGATTAGCTCTAAACTTATATACCATATACGGAAAGCAATGTTGATCTTATTTCAAACGTTTTAACATTTTTTTTAAACAGATATTTATCAATAAATAGATATGAATGAAAAACAAACAATTTTAATCATAAATAAATTATGTATAGATAAGATACAGATGAAAATACAAATACAAATACAAATTAGACAATTCAAGCTAAGCTGTTAGGATTGAGGGTCTTAGTTTTCCTTTTTATTTTTTTAAACCCTTTTGAAGCATCAAATTGAAATGTAGGTCTAATTCCTTTTTTTTTTTTTTTTCAAGAACGCTTTTTATTTAGTTTGATTTGCAATTTGAATCTAGTTTCTTAGAGCTAAAGAAAATAAATCACATAGTGATTAGTGAATAGTAAACCATATTTATCAGTGCAATTTGTAGAAGGAAAAACCCACAAAAATCATAAAAAATAAATGAGATTTGAAAAAAATAATTAAAATCACATTTATTAGACAAATTATATGAAACTATAGGTGATTAAAAAATGTTAGGTGTCGAGAGAAGGCAAATTTTGTATCGTCCTTTTTGTTTTTTTAATAGGACCTATCCTCTATTTTACTATTTTTTTTTTTTTTGCCGTCCTATATTTTACTACTTTAACAGGATGAATCATTTGAAATTATTCACACTTATTCCAACCATAATCAAAATTTCAATTATGTTAACCTTTTATATTTAATTTAGTAATAAAATCATGAACAAAATAGTCTCGTTTCCTTTTTTTTTAAATAAAAAAAATCTTGTAATTAGAGAGACAGGGAAAATAATATTTATAATTTTAAAAAATTTACAAAAATACCACCAAGATAAAAATAATCCTAATTTTATGCAACATTACCTCGTCTTTTGAATAGATAAGATCAGTAGCTTACATCCGAGCCATATTTTTTCCCTTCCTTCTTCTTCGTCCCCCATTCTACTCATGAAAAATCCCCAACATCCTACAACAACCGATGCAATCCACCAACTTAGCTTCCCTCCTCAAGCACGACCATGGCCACCACACACACACTTACACTCCCACTCTCTTCTTATCCTTCTTATTTTAGTAATTACTTATCTTATCTCTAGAGACCCACATCAAGATTTGCCTCAAAACTCATAAACAAAGCTAGAAAGAGAGTCTCATCATCCTCGTTAAACAAAGTGTCCATGTCCACTAACACCAGCGTAAAGGTGGCTCATGTAGTGATCGTGGGCGAAAGGCGCGTTAAGAGAGCATTACAAGACATGGGTAATAGTAACGATTTGTTGATGAAGAGGGGTGAATCTGTGCCGGCTGATTTTGAGGGCCCCATTTTGGTTTGTACTAGGAATGATGATCTCGATGCCGTAAAAAAACTTGAGGTATCTTTGCGAGTGGGGATTAGGGATTTTTCACGAGCAGAATGGAGGAAGAAGAAGTAAGAGGAAAAAATATGATCTTGTGACCTCATCGCTTAGAGGAAGAAGAAGAAGTAAAAGGAAAAAATATGACCTAATGAAGAGACGAGGTCTACATAATTTTTAAGAGATCGTCTCTTAAAAAGATGAAATCATTAAAAGAAGAAGGAAGGGGAAAAAATATGGTTTGATGACCTCGTCTCTTTAAGAAACGGGATAACTTCATAATTTTAAGACCTTATCTCTTAAAGAGACGAGGTCATATTACCTAAAATTGGAATTATTTTCGTGCCAGTGCCATTTTGATAATCTTTTTAAAATATAAATATTATTTTCCTTCTCTATGTAATTGGACATCCATATTATCATAAAAATAACATATATTATTTAAAGAAATTGAGATTTAATAAACTTAATCGAGTCAACTTTAGATTCGTGGATTATTATTGCGAATTCTGGGTCCAACTCAATATTGTAAACCAGATCCGGCTCAAGTTTAGATTCATTACAGGACTTGATCGGGCCTGAGTTCAAATCCATTATTGCATGGTTCGGGACTTGAGTTCAAACACTATATTATAACAACCCCAACTCATTTACGGCTAAAGATGCTACAAAGGCGGGTTTGAACAAGTCACATAAGACGCGAACCCGACCCGATTCCTATTATAGACTTGCTTAAATCTGACCCATGATCTTATAGGGTTTTCTATTCAATACCCAAACCCACGCTTATAGGGTTTCGACCCCATCCCGCCTTGCCCTACAACCCGCTTTTATTTCATTTCTTTTCTTTTCCTCTTTTTCTACTCTTAGTTAAATTACAATGTTTAACAATAATTTTATCATAGAGGAGCACAATAGTTAGTAATACAATAAAATATATTAAGTTCAGTTATACAAACAAAATTAACTTGCTCTTTTTTCTAATTTTTTCGGTTAATAATACAATAAAATTTATACCTAATAACTTTACAACAATATATCCTTAATCAATCAAACTAATAATTAAATGATAAAAACAAACTTCCCAATTACTAATTTCTCTTTTAGCAAAGCATATATGATACTAACAATTAACAACACATATCCTTAACTTAAAAGGCTAACTTCATGAGCCTTTTAGCTCTTTTTTCCACTTAAAAATATAGAAAAAAAAAATCCTGTACATGAACCTAAAATCATCAAATTTAACCAATAATTGGAGAAAAAAACAATCGTAAAAGCCTTAATTTTCTTCTGTACAAAAACCATGATAATAAAAACCCCCTCACTTCATATTCCATGGTTATAGAACTAATGAAATAAGTGTTTAACCAATAGACTTCGATCGTAAATATATTCGGTTACTTGATTAAAACCCCCTCACATCATATTACCAAAACCATAATACCCAATTGATAAAAATCACCACATTGTCCAAGGACTTCCATGGTCCATACTGCCTAGTCCATCATCAAATCATTTGATAGCTATAGATTTAATGAAATTGGGATTTCACTAAACTCAAATAATTATATTCTCCACCAAAAACCAATTTTTAGAATCAATCACCAAAAACACAAGACTGGACAATTACAATCACAATAACTCACATCTAAAAAATCAATCTTTTTTATTCTCTTCATAAGAACCGACATCTAAAAAATCAATTTTTTTCATTCTCTTCAATAAGTACACAACATAAAAAATATTAAACACCATTCCTTTACTTATTTATTTAGTTTATACCTGGGCAATACTGATGATGAATTAGATGGAGGCGTGTAGGGATTGGACTGAGTGGCTGAGGCGAGCGAGAGGCAAGCGACTAGAGAGCGAGAGGCAAGCGGCTGACGAGCGAGAGGTGGCTCGTGAGAGTCTTGGAGTTGTTCTTGTTGGAGGCGAGTGACTGAGGTGAAAGTCTTGGAGTTATTCTTGTTGCTGCCGTCTATCGTCGTCGTCATCTTGGAGTTGTTCTTCTTGTCGTCGTCTTGGGTCTGTTTGTTTTGGCTTTTTTTCGGCAGATACAGACACTTTTTCAAACTTTTTGCTAACAAATTATTTATCAAGAAATAGATATAGATAAAAAAAAGTTGACAGTTCTCATCAAAAGATCAAATAGAACAAATATAGATAAATTTAAATGCAAATCGGATATATTTACAAATATCATTTTAAAAAAGATACAGATACAGATGAAAAACAGACAATCCAAACAAACCCTGATTTCTTCTTCTTGTCGTCGTCTTTTGTGATGGTCCGTTGCGACTAGCGAGATCTTGGAGGCGAGCGGCCGAGGAGGCAGCAAATGGCGGGCAATGGCGTTCTTCTTGTTGTTGTCTTCTGGGAAGAGTCTTGAGTTGTAGAGTGGAGCTAATTTGGGTTTGTTTAACTATTGGAAATGAAACAGTAGGCCCCCCTCCTCCCAAAGAGACCAGACTACATTACATTATAGATCTAAGGTTTCTCTTTTAAAATTTAAAAGTCAATTTATTAAATTATTTATAATATAACGAGTTTGTTTACCTATCGAGTATTTTTAATGGTTCAAACCCACCTCGAAACACTATCGGATCACCTTATTAAATCTCAAATCCGACCAACGAAGCTATAAGATTTTTAACTGTTCAAACAATCGAGTAATCGAGTACTCTATAATGACCCGCCTAGCCAGTTGCATCCCTTCCATTATCGTAATATAGCTTATGTTATGGTTCTTGGACGCTCGTATGCTTCTTTTAAGAATAAACACTTTTTCTGGAAATGGGTCGCGCATGTCCGGAAAACTTTCTTTAGAACCCAGCCTTGTAACTGGAAAATATAAAGGAAAGTACAATCTTTTGAAGAAGAGACCCAGTACAGTGCAGCAACAACAAAACTTGGAAACACATTGGAACACGATATAGGACAAACAAAGAAAACCTAACATATAATCTTGCAAAAAAACTTATAATTGCAAGAGACATTGCATAAAACAGCATGCGCATGTCTTTTGTCTTCAACTTATCCCTTATTGGAATTGAAAAATACCCAGTACAGTACAAATATAGATTCCTTAGTCTCTCACCTTATAGCCTGAGTAGTATCTTTTGAAAGCTTTAGGAAGATAAACAGGTAACAAGAAGCCAAACAGATTGAAGCACCAAAACGCCATGTTTGCCAAAGCTAGGACTCTCCCAACATAAAGTCTCCTTGCGGATCCACCAAACTCCTCATGCTGCTTTGTAAATTCAATCCTCAGCCACTCCACCAGTGTAAATATCCTCCTGGAATTGTAAAACACGGGCACGAATACCCGGATCGGAGTCGAAACCTACCCGAAAACGCTACACCCTCCATAAAAACCTGACTGGCCAAGAGGAAAACATGAGGAGAAGCTGCTTTGATTCCTTCCTTATCGCCTTCATATACTCCTTCAAACATGTAAGCGATTGGGAGGAAGAGACCAATGATTCCACCAACCGTTACGTAGAGGCGGAGAATCTTGTTTTTCGGGTCGAAAACTGTTGGTTCCTTGAAGGGACCAAGGATTGGGAAAGCTACTTTGGATATGAAATACATGTACAGCAAAGAGAACACAACGAAACCGAAATCCTCAATGCTTACCATTCCGCTAGCAGAAAGCACGATCCCAACGGCAAGGGCATTGAGCTGGGGGAAGCTGAGGAAGCCTTTTTTCGAACCCGGAGGAGGCGGAGGAGGGACTTGATCTGTTGATGCATGTTTTAGAGCTGCATGTTGTTCAAGCCCTTCCTTGGGGAGACTAATATCACTACATGGACCAACACCACCAGACATTTTGTTGATCAACCTACCCTAGCTTGGTTAGGAAATGGAGCGAGAGTGGAAATCACAATTACCGAACAGGTTTTTTTATTTTTATTTTTTTTTCCTTTTTTTTTTTTTTTTTATTGTCAAAGCTAATTCGAGAAAGAGGGTCAAGTTTGAGAGAGGAAGAGACTGAAGAGGCAAAGAAAGAGAAGGGAGATAATGTTGGCTTGTGGTTTGAAGTGGGAAACGAGACAAGTGGCAACCTGTGAGAAAACTGAGGAAAATAAATGGGACGTGGCATGCAGATGAACAGAATCGTGTCTTTTGAACCTTTTATTCTTAATTCCGAGTCCTGAGTCCGAGGTTTCAGCTCTACTTTCAAGCCATGCGAATCGGGTTCCATTTAGAACCAGAAACTTGACAGTAAAAAGGACTCCAGACCCTGAAAATACGAACATATATGGTAGTACCATGGCCAGTCAAGTGTTTAAACATCCATACCCTGAAGATACTTTACCGTAGTTCGTAACATTTACAATCCCAATTATAAAAAGAAGAAAAAGAAGAAGAAAACCTAGTAGTCCGAAAGTTTATCGTAGATATGGAAAGTCCTTGCTCTTAAACTCATCTTAGAAAAGCAAAATTTATTACAAAACAGCATGGGAAGTAAAAGACTACGCAAAAGCTTCAAACTTTTTTCCCTTTTCTTTTTCCTGCTATACCATGAGAAAGGACGGAACCATAAAAGACATTTCCGACCAAATCCAACCTCGATATTTTGATAGAAAGGTAAAACTGGAAACTCAACTACCAGTATAGGCTATGCAAATTTCTATAACAATTATTATCCCATTTCTCCCACCCCGAACTACGTATTGACTCTTTGCTTTGGAATATACTTTTTCTTGAAACCCTTTTCTTGCTTCGTTTTCAACTTGAACTTGGCAGTTCCAGTGGGCAAGGCATTGTGAAAATTCCCATTAACCACCCTATTCTCATCATTGCCACCCAAGTCCGAACTTGCTTTACGATCATTTTCAGTCTCTGAAGATGCTGGAACTTCAGATTCTTGATATATAACCAATTTTATGTGCTCTCCTGAAATAGCTTCCTTCCATCCTACAAAATATGCAAAGATGGATATCATTCATTAAGAACCAGCGTATCCAAGGCAAACATAAATAAAAGACAGTCAATAAGTCACTCCAAACAAACGAACAAATGTGCAATAGTATTTAGTTGAACCCACTCTGTGCAAGAAATTCCTTTGCAGCATGACTCGGGAGCTGAGTGGCTCCTAGACCTTCGGCATCTGTAAGCAGCATTTTGCGTTCCATCTGGCTATTGTTACCATCTACGGTAGTTGCACCATCATCATTTTCAATTTGACTCGCATAAACTTCAGGTTCTCGATGCACAGTTTGAACATGCAAAGAATCTTCAGTTCCATGTCGGCTTACTGGCCTCCAAAGCTTTTGTCTTGGATGGTTTGTTCCGTATAGAAGAGCGTCTACATTTTTAGGTTTGTCGTGACTGCTGTATCCCTGAACTCTGTAGTCTATAGAAGAATTCTCATGTGAACCACCAACATAGTCAATCTCGCGTTGGTTATCACAGCTTCCAAGAGTGACAGCAATGGATCCAATCAAAACCTCATGTTTCTCATCTGTATCAGCTCTGCTAAATTCCTCCTGCACTCTAAATTTTAGATCCAACTCCTCAGTCTCAGGTTTTGGTTTCCGACTCCATACTTTCTTGCCATTAACCATATAAGCGGGTCTCAATCCCCGGTTTCCATGCTTATGCTTCAGTGTATTCTGGTGCTCATGAGAGCTACTGGATACAGCCCAAGCTTTTCGTGAAGCATGCCAGCCCCCAGTAACAGGATGTTGATGGCTATTTTCTGCATGCCTCGATGATGGTTCGACAGTATGATAAGCATCTGAGGAGCCAACCCCTGACTGAGATGCAGAATCTGCCTCTTTCTGAGTATCCGATGGATCAGGTTTTTCATGCAACAGGAGGACATTATTTAGAGGTGCATCTAGATTGTCAACATCTGAATCTGAAGCATCCGGAGAGCTATGCATTCCTGTTAGAAGCTCAGCTTCTACAGTATCAAAACCATCATTGTTACTCAACTTGTTGCCATTCCTGTGCTTTGCTTTTAGCTCCTTCTGCCTAAGCTTTTTCTGCCTTTTCCTTTCCAGAATATGGGCTTGCCTACAGATTTCGGCATAAATATTCAAAGGTGTATGATCAAGCCATCTAATAAATTAGTTCATCAGCAACATGATAAATGTAGATAAAATTACATTTATGAAGATATCACATCAAGTAAGCAAAAGTTTCACGATGCTAATGAGGAAAAAAAAAAAAAAAAAAGGATATAGCTATACATTGATGACTCTTTGGGAAAGTTTGGTTTGCATTAATTTGTGCACCTAGACTAGACAAGAATCCTACTTCCTTGTTTAGTTGTCATAAAATCCTAATTCCTAATTTAGTTGTTGTCATGGGTTTCGGTATCAGACAACAGCCTTAAAAGTACTGGAAAAATTTTAAAAAGGAAATAGTACCACATGGAAGATGAAACAAGTACTCCTCTTAACGGACAACTCAAATTCACTGAACAATTCAAACATTTTGTAACATTCTAGTACTATATTTATGTATGCCAAATAATGAACATTATAAAAATTCTTGTTCAGTAACGTGCCTACCAAATGTTGTACAAGCAAATTATACTATCCAATATTTCTTGCACTATGCCATCCAGTTTCTCTTGTCCTATCGAGTTCTTGTAACCAAATGCTACTTTTGAGAGAAAAGGTTACCTAAGAGAACTATATTATTTTGCTGGTAGGAAGATTCAAATCTATACCATTGACAATCATGCAAACTAGGCTATGGGGCCGAGAATAACTAATCTCCCATCTGACCACATGGCAAAGCACTGGCAAAGCACAATAATCTAATTTACCAACACGTATTTAAGAATAACTTACCTTTTCTGAGCAGCTTCCTCCTCTTCTACCAACAACTCCTGGCACCTCAAGGCTTCAGCATCTTTGTTAGCAATCCATGCTTTGACCTGATCAAAAACAGCAAAAAAAATGAGCCACAATCGACCTCCATGTTCCACTCTCCCACCAAGACCTGTTGGTATGAGAAGGGAAGGAGGAGGAATAAACCATAACCATCCAATACACTTGAACATACCAGTTTCTGTTCTAATAAGAAACATGTGAAAGCAACTACATTTTTGTTCTCCAGACCAATCTTCCCTGCTTCTCCATCGAAGATGTACTTTTGTATTGAATTTGTTGGGCCACTTAAGAATGTTTTCTCACTTGCATCGTCAAGGATACTAAACAATTCTTCCGAAGAGAGGGGAAATCTTGAAGGTCTTTCTTGGATAATATCCTGGAAGGAATTTTAAATTTTTGGCATATTGTAAGATGCAAAATTTCACAAAGTTACACTAGCTCGATGATTGAAAGCACATTTATGAAAATAGGTTCTGCTCACCAAAAGTGCTGAACCAGCTCTTAGACAAACTTGTGGCGCTGAAGGAACGCCAGGTTTACAAATCAGTGATGTCAAACTGTTTATCACCTCATCCCCATGTACATCCTATCAAGTACATTGATCAATTCATGAATACCAACATGAAAGGTCTCATGAACATATGAGCACAAGAGATGAAATATGTGAGGTGAGAATAAAAAAATAACAGAGTATTCAAATTTCCATTTCAAGGATTATCTCTTTGCAAATTACATATATCCTTTTTTTTTTTTTTCTCTGTTTCCACATGTGCATAAGGGACAAGAATAGTCTAACAACATAGGCAACACTCCAACTCACGATACATAGGTATTAAGGAAAAGAGAGGGAAGAGGAAGGAATAAAATCCATCCAACCATTATCCTTCATTAGTTCATTAGCTTTACCTCAAGCATAGAGCTTTGCAATGATACAATTTCTTTGGCTTCATCCACAGAGAGCTGCATTGAAATGAAAAATGAGCCAGAAACACAATGTTTCCAATTGTCAACAAGTAAGAAAGAAAAGAACTCTAACCTTGTCCCAGAAAGCTGCCAACAAATCTCTATTTTTAGCGGTGTCCTGTGGAGAGCAAAATATGGAACGGAAATGAAAACTTAAAATTCAGAGGACAATCAGAACTAAATAAGACAAGAGAAATTTTCAAGAATGCGTATAACTAGCAGGAACCCTTGGTGAAAGAAAACAAGTTAAATAAGAAGCATAATAAAAGCATATATACAAAATACCACAGTGTGTTGAAAAGTCACCTTATCGAGCTTTTTTACACGATGGTGTACACGCACATGACGTCTAAAATTGATTGTCGAAAAGAATTCTCGGCTGCACTTATCACATTTCTGCATTGGCAGCTTGATGGGAGAAAGTAAAGGCCAACCTGGCAAATCTGCTGAAAGACAGAACAGTAAAAAATAAGACATTTGTTTTGCCCACAGGTGACTACACTTCATACCAAATTGTCTCTTTCCCAAAATCCTTTTTGTTCCCCCAAAGAGAATACTTTAAAAGAATAGTACTCAGCCTTAAAAGAAGATCCAATTAAATAAAAGATAGGTGATAATAATCTTTCTCCTCTTGACAAACATAATTGAATTAATATTGAAGCTCATCACGGTTATCATTGGCAAGTTAAAACCTGCAGTCTGAATTTCTGCTATCTTTCTAGATAATACTCTTCAATGCAATTTATCTCACATGTTAGCAGGACATGGTATTTTCCAAGAGAAAATCCTCCTATTCTATAGTAGAAGATTGTCCTACCTTGGTTATCCAAAGAATTAAGAAATTGGAACCATTGGATTGAGGAGTCTGCTGATCTAGGGAAGGAAAGAAATGGCTCTGTTCCTATAGCTTGCCTGACTAATGTGGTTATAGAATCATTTCCCTCCTCCAATTTCATCCCATTGAGTACACTTGAGTTCTTGACTTTTGCAATTGACATTTATCTGCAGGACCTTATAGCAACTGATCACAAAATGCCACAAGGAGACAAATATTTATCTGCAAATACAAGCCACCGATGAAATCCATATCTATCTCATTATACAAATGCACAAACTGTTGCAGAATCAAACACAATAACGTGAAGAAATCATGCAAAATACATTTTCAAATTTAATACTTGAAGTTGACTGCATTTTATTGAATTTTAAAACTAAATAGTGGGCAAACATTTAGCAATGCAAAAGGCCAGCAGCAGAGACGTCATATTTCCACCAAGGAGGATGCATACAATTAATTCAGTAATTTCTGATTGAACCACAATCATCCACTGCATAACTAAGTTGTCCCCAAAACAAGCAAAAGCAACAAGTCCCTGCTTCTCTCATCAACTACATGTGCTGCAATAACTAATCCCATGCCTTCAACCATGTGTGAAACTAGCTAGTTCCTGATTGCCCTCCAAGTTTATAATTCTACACACAGTACCATAGCTAAGTAATAATCCAAATCCTACACAATACTGAAAACTAACAAACAGATCCATGTGCTAAGATTCTAACTCATTTTCCAATAAAACAAAACAAGCAATTCGACTGCTGAGCACACACGTTTTAAGAGAAAGTCATTTCTCACTCTTCTCTCCTCCAAAAATTAAACAAGGCCAGAAACATCTAGAACTTTCTTATAAAACAAGTCCTACAACCAAACTCCCACCCTAACACACAATGTAGGTAGCTGGAACAAACAAGAATGAATCTTTATTTTAAATTTAAATCTTTCACCATCTTTCCAAGTCCAAATTTTCAAAATAAAATAAAAAAAATAAAAAAAGCTAACAAGCAGTTCTTTAATTTTTTTTCAACCTATACGCATTCAAGCTCAGCTAAAACCACAACACCGTTATCCAAAACAGCGCAATTCGATTAACTTAACCCTAAAACATCAACAAGCCGTCAAGACTTCGATGCGATTCACAATTACCGCCTTCACTAATGATGATAAGCTATCAAAGTGAACATAAACAGTAAAAGCATCTTGTAAACGTGATCCGTCGTTAAGAATCAAAGAGAAACCGACACAGAAATGGATCAAATGAAAAGAGATTCGGTTTGTGAGAAATTTTAAAGGATCAATTTGTGTACCGCACCGGTGGTGCTGATGCCGGCGAGAGATCGGGGAGGCACACAGAGACAGATAATGAAAGAGAAAGAGAGAGATTCGCCGCCGGGAATGGGAGGCAGGCAGTCGCCGGAGATTACGACGTAGTCAGAGAAAGTGATCGGCCGCAAGCTAGCGAGAAGGGGGAGAGACAGGGAGAAGAAAAGAAATATAAAGGTGATGAAACTGGAACCCTCTTCTCGAGAAAGCAAAAAAGAAAAAAAAAAAGAAACAATAAAAAATTGGAAAAATTAAAAATGAATATGAAGTGAATATTGGATTCAATTTTAATGGGAATGTTCTTTTTCCTTCTTCAATAATTAATTATGTAATTCGGAATAAATAACTAATGAATATGTCGGTTTTTATTGCGTAAAAAAAAATGGATGTAACATATGTCTATCATTATTGTAAAAAAAAATTACATAAATACAAATTATATAAAAAAAAATTATCAAAATAATACTGTTATATTGCATATAAAAGAAGAGATATAAAGTTTTATATGCGTATCATATTTTGGAAGGGTGATACAATGACTTACTATGCGAAAAATTTTAAAAACTATTGCATCACATATTGGGTGTGCGATACAAATTTAGGGGTGTATCGTACCTTCAATGGGTGATACTCGTATAATTATGCGTGTGTCGCTACAATATAGGTTTGGCACTCATGTAATTTAAAAAAAAAAAAAAATTTGCATCGCATCTCTAAGGTACCATACAGCGATATTATTCTTATAATTTTTTTCCTGTGTAATTGTTTTTTGAAAATAAAAAAAAGGCCATGAAAAGTTATAACCTATATTTTTCATCATTTACATATTTTTTTATAAGAAAAGATATTAATTAAGTAATAGCTTTACCTGTTATTCTAAAACCAATGATTTTCTTAGACAATATTAGAGAGATGCGGTTCGAATTTGTTTGAGGTTTTGTGTGAATTGAATGTTTTGGATAAGTTTATTTATAATCGTTTTAACACATAAATATACTAAATTATATTATTATAACTTAAAAAAAAAAAAGACAAATTTCTTAACTCATAAATATGTTACAATCATTGTTAATTTGAAATTATAATAACCCCATAAACTCATCTCAATATGGATACATTGTATTTCGACCAACAAAAAAAATCTAAACTTGTAAATGTTGTAAGAATTTTGATAGATTAGAAATATAAAGATTGAAAGGTCTTTTAATTTAATTTTAAAAAAAAAAAAGTTTACTATTGTTAAAGTTTATAATGTATCAAAATATACTTTAATAGGTTCGAAAGAACCATGAAAGGAAGAATAAAGTTAAAGAAGTTATTGTGTTTCACTAAAAAGAATAAAAATGAAAATAAAAAAACTTATACATAGCAGATAAATAATAAAGAAAATTTTATGATCCCCATTAATCATCATATGAAACCATGATCGAATCACTAAAATAGTAAATATTTCATTTATTATAATTATTTTAACAGTTAGATTAATGACGAAAGGTTCCGTTGATAGGAACTTAGAGGCTCCTGATACTATAGCTAATAATACTCTTATTCTTTTGGCTAATTAATAATACTCTTACTCAATTAGAGTTTTGGTTATGTATTGCATATTATGGATAAGTTTAGATACACGTTTTTAAAACCTGCTTGTACAGGTAATTATACAAGAATGATTATTCTTTGTTTTCATCTAGAATATGTACTTTAAGTTTTCAAAGCTTTTATTCACTAACAATACCTCAATTTTTCAATTTTAACATAATTATATCCAAATAAAATTTCGCTATAAAAAAATATCTAAACTTTTTAATTTTTCACTCATGATAATTATAGATGAATCTATCCATTTTTATGTCTAAGTGCCAGCGTGACAAATTAAAATAACTAAAATATTATTTTTTTTCTATGTTGGCAATTTTTTATTTTCTTTTTACATTTTTCCTTCTCTCCTCCTCCTCCTCCTCCTCCTCCTCCTCCTCCTCTTCTTCTTCTTCTCTTCTTCTTCTTCTTCTATTTTAAAAATTTCAAGATACAATAGCAAATTTGTATCAAAATTTAATATTTCCTCATCCATTAAACATCCAAAAGATGAAAAGGAAAAATCATTTCATTTCATTTCAATATCAACTCAAAATGATTTTAATATTCCAATAAAAAATTACACACACTAAGCAATGACCCTAAAACAACTGTGTCCTCCGACCACTACCATCAACCACTACCTACAAACGCAACTAACTATGAATCCCAACTAAGCCCTCCGAACACCTCCTTCGAACCCAGCCAAACACGCCGCTGCAACCTCTAATCTCCACTACCCGAACAGTCAACACCACAACCACCTACCATGACAAACCCAGCAACCCCAACCTAACCACGACACGAACACCCCTAATTCAAACTTTGAAACTGCAATCAGCCTGGCCACAACCAAACCCCTAACTACCACTAACTTGCCATCCTCACGAACACCAAGACCACCTTCACCCAATCAATCGGGAAATCAATAGGAGATCTTCTAGTCATCTTTTCTTCCTCAGGAGCTATACAAACGACATGTCTATTCCTATTACACCTTCTATTATCAAATCTTGACCATAAAGCTCCAAACTTTATTGAATTAATGATGTAAGTCTTCCTAAAACTAATCGAATCGACACTGCACTGCCTCTTTTATGGGAATTTTAACGGATGAGCAACTGGGACAAAGAGTTTAAGCATTAAACTAGCCATAAGAGTTCATATATCAATATTATGGTTTTTTCAAAGCCTGAGGTTTGACCATAAAGCATTAGAAATGATCAAGTTTTTTTTTTTTTTTAATTGATGGTAGTGGCTTATCAAAAGTTGTTGATGTTGGTTTCAGGTGGTATTTGGTTTTGATTTGATAGATGAAGGATAGGGTAGTGTTTTGGTTGTGGTTGTTGAGGTGGTTGGTTGTCGGTATGAGAGTGGTAGGTGTCAAACCCAACAAATATATATTCTTACTTTAAAAATTCACATAACTTGTATATAGTAGTAAATAGGGTCGTATCCATAGAGATTGGTAAAATTTATTTTTATTAGATAAAGAAAACAATAAAGGAGGGTTTTGAGAATTCTAATGAAAACTAATTATATCTAAAGCAATTAAACAAAATTTAAAGATTGATTCAACATCAAAGAGTCCCTAACTAAAGGTACCATTATAGTTTAGTTCATAGAATTGAACATTGATGTAAAGATTTTTTTTCTTTATCTTAGATAAATTAGTTATGGCTATTAACAACCTCTAACAACCTATGTCTGAGTACTTTTTCGATAATCAAAACAGGCTCTTTGATTATTTTCCTTATTGATTAAACAGCCATAAACAAGCTTTAGGATTTAATCTATCAATAACATGAAGAACAAATAGACTACCAATTCAAGCCAACAAATCATAAGATGATCTATTTAGACTAGATTATATATTTTCATAGCACAAATCAATTATCTATCATATAATCAATCTTGTTATTGTGTCACACAGACTAGAACAACTGAACAATTACGGATTCAACGTTCTAATTGACAAAATATTACCTTATTAACTGAACAAACGGACCCTAATTTGTATCAATCAAGCGAAACAATAATATCAAAATAATCAAAAGATATACAAATACCCAAAATAAGAATAGAACAATGTAAATAAGTCAGATCTCACAATTCTTGAAGAATCGAACTTGCAATAATCTTTTGGCTAGAAAATTAGAAACTTTAGCCACTCATAATCATGGAATCCTCTCTTTAGGGTTTGGAATGTCTAAGTAATTCTTAAATGAAGAAATCAAAACTAATGGAATAGGAATATGATACGAATGGATGAGCAACAACTTGTAAGAAAAATGAAGGAAAATCAAAAGATAGGATTTAGGCAGGCCGTTTCAAATGTACGATGGCGGCTTACCCTACTGACTTTAATGTTTTTGATACTATGTATAGGCTACACGGCCAAATGTCGGCAGCTTTTCTTCTCCAATAGTTGGCGTACATTGTTTCATAAAATTTCTAAGGAGTAAATCATTGGCAGCTTTCATGTTTACACTGCCAGCTTTGGGCCTACGCTGGTGGCGTAAATCCTCCCAATGCTAGTGTACGGTATTTGATTGAAGGTTGTTGAATTATGTTTAAAAGCAGTTGGCATTGCTTTTCTAATAGCTAGGTTGCTTGATCTATTATAAAGGCTAGCTTCATTTTGATTAAGGCCGGCAGTATAGCTTTCTGAAATCCCGGTGTACATTGTTTTATTATGAAGGCTGGCAGCTTTCAATCACATTTAGTCGGCTTACTTTATCCGTTGATCTTTACTTGCACAAATTGGCACTAATTCTTATATTTGCACTCTAATTTCTTCAAAGACCTCAAATATCACAATTAAGCACACTTAACTATCAATTCCTCATGATTTCTATAATATCCATAATAATTTAAGTACGATTTGATCAATGAAAAGTGAGTATAATCTATTTTTATCAGAGAGACTGGTTGATGGTTGGTGGGAGAGGATGGGAAGAGAGGGAGTTGTGTTAGGAAGAAGAGAAAAAGTAAAAATAAAAATAGAAGAATGCCAAAGCGGAAAAAAAAATATTTTAATCAAGTAAGCTTGCCAGGTTAACATTTAGACAAAAAAAAGGACAAATTTCATCTATAGATACCATGAGTGATATAATTAAAAAGGTTAGGTATTTTCTTAAAAAGAAACTTTGTTTAGGTAAACTCTGATAAAATCAAAAAAGTTTAGGTAACGTAAGTAAAATTAACCCTCACTATCTACTGTAAATATTATTATCTCATAGATTAATATAAAACAATCTTATATCTTTACCAAACAAAATTTATCGAAAAGAAATATGCATATAAGTTATAGCATAGGCCCATCATTTATATAAAAAAAATTCAAAATATTTCCTATTTTATTTTTTTTTCCGCATTCCTCTCATCTCTTTTATACCTTTCTCTTTCATTTTCTTTACATTTTCTCTTATCTCCTAAGCTAATTTTTTATATCATGAGATAGATTTGAATAAGGTAGATTTTCGACAAACGAAAAATAGTATTAAAATTCAATGAAAATTTCTATAAGTCTTTTTAATAAGATACAGATTGTAGATTAGTTTATAAGGTGGTTTTAGTTTTAAAATTTAAGAAACGGTACATAGGAGGAGATATGGATATGTCTTACTACTTAATCTATACCTACTCATCCTTCTAGGAGTTTGTTTGCCAATATATAAAAGTAACAAATAGTCTACATCTCATTAATGTTCATTAATGTAATTTGATTTTAGAGTTTGTTAATGACATACGTAGATCGGTCATAACTGATTAATGTCCTTATATTTTGGTTTATTATAATAAGGCTATTCAAGTAATAAAGCAAGCAAAAAATGCCTTTTCTAATAATAAATAGTGTCATAGTAAGGTTTGTGTGATGACTTTATTTTAGATGTTTGTCAATTGTGTTTAGATAAACAAGAGAGCAAGTTCGTTATGATATCATATAAGCTCGAGAGGAATTGGTATTAAATCATAAAGAACACAAAGTTATGTTAATAGTGATAATGAAGAACAGCAGAGAAAGGCTAAAATAAAGATAGCAAAGGAAACTGAGTGTCAGGATTTGTAGTTGATTTAGAGAGAAAATAAAACTTTAGGAGTAAGTTACAAAATTAGAAGGGCCTAGGGCAATTTGTTTTAAGGTTATTGATGTTGGAAAGAGTAAAAGGAGCATGACCCATGAATTGAAGTGTTAATATATTCTCACTTGCAACACTTCCACAAGTTTAATTATTGCATGTTGTGAATGACACCCATTTGTTTTGTGATTGGCAACTGTATTTGTGTTTGATTAATAGGATTGTGATGAATGAAAAGAATGTAGTACATTGATTGCATTAAGGATCTAATTAGACAATTGAATGTTGCTTATGTTTGGTTTTACAGTTTACATGTGATTCAAGAGTTCATATAGATATCATACGAATTAACAAATTAAGAGATCAAGACCATTCAAGATGGAGCCAAAAGAGCCATTAGAAGACCCAATGGAGAGTGGAATCAATTAATCTTAACAAACCAAAGTTGACTACCTAGATCAAGGCCGGCAACTTATGGATAATTGATTGATCCTTTTACTATTTGCAACCTTCGTCCTTTCATATATTCATTCTTATTTTTTTTATATTAAGTTTTTTTTTTTCCAATTCAAGTATTTTTAGTTATCTTAGATATTTGGTTTTTTTTTTTTTTTTTTTGCACTCCCTCTATGTTATGCTTTTTCTTATCATTTTAGTTGACTAAGGTTTAATACTAATTTAAAAGACTTTCCATTGATTATTAAAATCTCTCATTTCTTCTACAAAGGATTTATGAGTTTATCTCCTATTATGTTTTTATCAACCAAGGATTAGATTGTAGCAAACACTAATGTCACATTTGGTACTTTAGAATGGAATGAATTGGAATAATAAGAATGAAATGGAATGGATTAAACAAGGGAATAACAAATCCATTCTTATGTTTGGATGCATTCATGAAATGGAATGGAATGGAATGAAATGATTATTTAATAAAATTTATCAAAATTCCCTCATATTAAATGTAGATAATAAATATGAGTAGGATTAATTAAATAAATAACCATATAAATAGATTGAATGGAATTGTGATTTCGTCTAGAAGCAAAATTGAATTCCTCCTAGAAGGCAAAATTGAATTCCTTTTTTAGAAGGTAAAATCGTTGATTTTAAGGAATCGCGATTCGGCTTTTAAAAATGCATCCAAACATTAAAAGGAATAGAAGCCGGAATCACAATTCCATTCAGGTCCATTTCTATGTACTAAACGTGTCATAAGTTATTTAGATTTCATGAGATTCAAGCATCACTAATGATTCTATATAATAAATTACTTTCTATAATTATATTAAGATTGAATAAAAAAATTGTTTTTTCTATTCGATGCATCATATCTAAATAATGCTTTATGATTTTTTTTATAATGTATCACAAACATTAAAAAAAAAAAAAAAGAAAGAAAGGAAAAGCCTATAAAAGTATGTCTTTTATTTATGTTTTCCAATTACAAACCTTGATCTCTTTTTTCCATATAAGCTTGATCTAATTCATCAGATTGATGTATCTTGTCATGTTTGCACATCTACCACAATTTAAAAAGAAATGTTCAAACAAGTTTAAAATGTATAGAATTTTCCTTTTCTTTTTTTTTTTCCTTTTTTGTGCACTTTGACTCTAATCTTAGTTTTTATACAGCTAGAACATGAAAAAATATATATAAATATTATTTGATGACCACTCAATATAGTTGTAGTGTGAAGACATTTGATTTCTAGTTTAGTTTGATTAGATAACAAAAAGTTCATTGGAACCAAAAAAAGCTTTGATAGGTGATACCGTTGGCATTTATGTTATTTAATGCTTAGAGTAGGTAGTTACTTTTTACTATGCAATAGGTAGGAAGATGCTACCTACCACATCATATGTATATATATTGTACCTCCCATATACTTTTTAATTAAAATAAAAATTATGCTTTGATCTTTCTTCAAGGTATCAGAGCTAGGTCGGCTTCTCTTTCCTTTCCGACTTAGGTAGGATCATAATGAACACTTCCAATCCAAAAAAACCAATCACACAAAGAACCAAACTTAGATTTGGTACAAATTCTGGCCTTGACGAAATGAGAGGTTATTCACATGGAAACAACTATTATCAACAGGTAAGGAAGTTCCTTCAAGAAGTGAAAATAAGGAATCGAATTTGACATCTAATCAAATCACTCTCCTTCAACAAATACTAGGTCAGACTTAAATTAATCATGATAATAGTGAGTCCTTAATAGCTAGAGCCAAAAAATACACTTGTCTATATCTCTCTAATAATTCAAAAGGTGATACTTGGATGGTTGATCCAAAAGCCTCTAGCCATATGTGCAACTCCAAATATTACTTCCATAATCTGAGCATGCATGATAATCTGAGCAAGATATCTGTAGCTAATGGAGATTTTATAGTTGCACGAGGAAAAGGAATGGTACACTTAGGTGGATTGAAATTAAAGGATACATTGTTTATTCTTCAATTAAAATATAACTTGCCGTCAGTAAGTAAGTTAGTAAAACGCATGAAATGCCAAGTGTTATTCACTCCAAGTAATTGTGTTTTGCAGGACCAATGTCCAAAGAAGATGATTGACAAAGCTAAAGAACATGATGCTAAACTGAAATATCCTAGATGTGATTTTGATGAGAGCAAATGTTATGTAAAGCTATTGTAAACACACTCCACTTTGATAAGATTAATATTTTGTTGTAAGGAAATATATATATATATATATAGAAATCTATGTGTTTATGTGTTTTGCTTTTGTGCTTGTAAGGCTAGCACTGGTAATCCGGTCCAATAAAATAAAGCATAGATGTGATCAAGTCCAACATTTAAGGTACGAAGAGGCAAAACTTGAAGGCGCAACAAGACGTAAAGTATGGACTGGTGAGTCAATAAGAGGTTACACTAGTGAGCTAGTAGGCCTTCAATTCAACCGTTGCGAGCATTTAATGTCTGCCATCTATCAAACATTATCTCCAACAGACATTTGATCTTTTGAAGACTATAAATACATGTTCCTTCGGAGTTTCAAAAAACTTTCGAAAAGGTTTTCACTTGCAATCAAACAAATCAAGAATCCACATTTATTATTATTCTCTTGTTTATTATTTTGTAAATTCTAAGTAAGAGAGAGAAAATCAATTATAAGCACCCTATTCATATTTCTTGAAAATTCACAAAAGAGCACTACAAAAGTGAATGGAATATTTTATTTCTTAAGTGTTGTATCTAGCATATTGCTCAGCTTGAGCTTGTGTGTTTGTGAAATTAATAAAGTACGTGAAGATTGGAGGCAATTGGTGATTGTGGAGAGCAAGAAGTGGGTCGAACTCCACATTAAATATGGGCTTAAATATTCTATCCCCCCTCTTTTATATTTCATATTATAATATGTTATTGCTATATCCGCTACTCTTGAAGTTTAATTTGATATGATTGCATAAAAATTAATTGTTTATGCATTTTAAGGCAAATACTCAATTCCTCCATCCCCCTTCTTAAGTATTTTCTAGTGTGTTTTCATTTAGTATTAGAGCCTCGTCTCTGATTTTCTATGCTTAATCACATATAGAGTAAAAACCATGGCATCTAATGCATTAAGTTTCTTAGAAGGTCAAGCTATTAATAGGCCACATTTTCTAAGTAAGGCAACTACCCATATTAAGTATAGAATGAAAATCTTATAAAAGCTCAAAATAGATTGATATAAAATGTAATAGAAAATGAGCCTTTAACTATAAATGGAAAAGAAGAAAAAAGATTATAACAAAGGAGATTAGAAAAGATTAGATCTCAATGATATAGCTATAAACATATTGCTTTGTGAACTAAATGAAAGAGATTTTATCAGAATCTGTACATGTAAGTCTGCTAAAGAAATATGGGATGAATTAAAAAAGACTTACGAAGGAACTTCAAAACTATGAGATACAAAAATAAGTCTTTTGTGTGGATAATTCAAAAATTTCAAAATGCTTCCAAATAAATCTATAGATGAGATGCATAATAGATTTCCTAGCATCATAAATCCTTTGAGTGTGCTTGGAAAGAACTTCACTAATTTGGAAATAAATTCTAAATAACTCATGTCACTACACAAAGATTGTGAAGTAAAGAGAACAGCTATTGAAGAAGCACGAAATCAGAGTGCCATGAGCAAAGAGGAACTCCTTAGAGCACTCAAAACACATGAGCTTATTAAGAAGCAAGAAGAGGAATCAAACAAGAAGGCCATTGCTTTAAAAGCTATAAGTTATGATTCGAGCAAAGATGATGATGATGATGAGAAACTTATCTTGATAGCCAAAAATTTGAAGAAGTTCATGAGGTCTAACAACAAGGCAAAAAGAATGAATGATGATAGTAGCTCATCAAGACACAAAAAGAAGGATGTGATAACTTGCTACAAATGTCACAAGCTAGGACACATTCAACAATACTATCTACTGCTCAAGAAAGCATATAAAGAATCTAGAAGAGAAGCTCTCATTGCCACTTAAAGTGATGATGACTTAAGTGACTCATATGAGAATGTGTGCTTCGTGGCATTAAATAATGAAGTATGTTCCCCCTGTTCCCCTTCTTATGATGAGATATGTGTAATGTATGATAAAGTATGCAGTAGATTAATAAAAGTAGAGAAAAAGAACAACATTCTTAAAACATTAATGATGAAAGTAGGAAGAGAGCTAGATAAATTTAGAATTGAGCATGAGGAGATTATAATAAAAATAAAAAGTTGCATGAAGAAATTAATGTTTTAAAATCGAAAAATGACAAGATGAATAATAAATGTAACAAGCTAAAAAGCAAAAATGATGAGTTAAACAAGATTAATGAAAAGTTTATAATTGAAAATGACTTATTTGATATTGAAGTAAAAACTTTAAATAATGATGATAATGATGCATGTGCTGGAAATAGTAGCGATGAAATCTTAAAGGAGCTAGAAGAATTAAGAAATGAAAATATTCCATTGAAAGCTAGCTTAGATGATTCAAAAACAACTATAGTCAAATCCATCAAAAGGAAAAAGAACTTGAATATACTTCTTGAAAATCAAAGGTGTGATTTAAATAAATATGGAATTGGCTATAATAGAGAAAATAGCTACAAGTTCCACAAAACTCTTTTTGTAAAAGCCACCATTGGACTTGCAACTACTATGGCAAATCTTGTCATATTGCATGCAATTGTGCAATAAGAAGAACCATGCATTTGAGTTATAAAGGCGACCTAGTTTGAGTTTCTAAAAGAGAAATCCTTAACACATAACCAAAAATGAGCCAAACTCAAATGGGTACCAAAAGAATAATCCTCTATTTTGTAGGAATCTTCAAGTGGAAACAATAAATGGTACTTAAACAGCGACTGCTCTAGGTACATGACTGGAGACGCATCTAAGTTCACATCTTTGAACTTGAAAGATCAAGAAATGTCACCTTCAAAGATAATTGTAAGTCAACAGTTCTTCGTAAAGGTAACATTCTTGTAAACAAAATTTAATGATTAAGAATGTGCTATTAGTTGATGATTTAAAACAATTCTACTTAGCGTAAGCCAATTATGTAATAATGGTTTTAGAGTAGCATTCTTGCCAATAAATGTTCAATTAAAAAAATTGACAATCATTAAGCTTATTTTACACAAAATTAATCTAGATAATTTCAAATCATCAAATAAAACCTGTTTATACTCTCAAATTGACAATACTTGGCTATGGCATAGAAAATCGAGACATGCTAAGCATGGATGTAATTTCAAAACCTATTAAAAAGAATTTTGTCAAAAATTTACCTAAAACAAATTTTCAAAAGGACAAGATTCGTCAAGCATGTCAATAAGGAAAAAAAATAAGACTTCGCTTAAGTCCAAGGATGTTCTTTTCTCTTTTAGGCCATTAGAACTATTGCATATGGACTTATTTGGTCCTACTTAAACTTTAAGTTTGGTAGGCAAGAAATATACCTTGGTTATTATTAATGACTTCACTAGATACATATGGACTTTTTTTCTTTGCATTTAAAGATGAACAAACCATATCTTGTTTAGATATTGCAATAAAGTTTAAAATGAAAAAGGTCTTAATATTGTAATTATTTGAAGTGATCATAGGGTAGAATTTGAAAACTATGAAATTGATGATTTTTGTAGTAAATATGGCATCGAACAGACTTTTTCAGTATCTAGAACTCCACAACAAAATGGTATAGTCAAAATAAAAAATAAAATCTTCAATGAAATAGCTAGAACTGTTGTGTGAAAACAATTAACCAAAATATTTTTAGGCTGAAGCTATCATATATCAAATGGAGTTTTCATAAGACTAATCCTTAAGAAAACCTCATATAAGCTTTAGATGAAGAAGAAGTCCTAACATATCTTATTTTCATCCATTTGGCGCTAAATGTTACATCTTGAACAATGGAAGAGAACAACTAGCTAAGTTTGATGATAAAAGTGATGAAGACATTTTTCTAAGTTACTCTTTAACTAATAAAGCATATAGAGTGTTTAATAAGAGACCTTAGTTGTAGAAGAATCTATTCACATTGCTTTTGATGATTTTGTAACTAATTTATATTCAAGTGATGATATGAATAATGTTTGTGCTGATTTAGAAAATTTGTTCTTTTGAAAATAATGATAAAGAAGAAAATGAACATAAGAAGGATGTTGTGAATGGATCTATTAATAATGATTGATAAGTCTATTTTACTTTATTCTATTCATATGAATTTGGGCTTGATCTGATGCATTTTGGGTAAATTCATATGAATATGGTGCTTTTATTATTTAAATGTTGTTTTTCAGCTCCTGGAATTAAAAGAAGCAGAAACAAAGTGATTTGAACCAGATTGGAGCAAAACCACATCACTTGTGCAAAACAGAACTAATCAAGCCCTCCAAAAGTTTCTATTGAAGCCAAAACAGCAAGCCAAAATAAGGTAAAATGGTCCATCGAGCCCTACATCGAGCCCTCGACATGACCCTCAATGTCTATTTCGAGGTGATTAAGCCTTGGACTTTATGAAAGAGATTTTGTTGCACCTAATGTCGAGCCCTAAATCTACCCTACGACTTAAGTAGAATAAAACCACACTTCAAGAGGAAGAACATAACTTTGATTGAGTGCTACCTTTGAGCCCTCGACGATCTTGATTTACCCCTCAGTTCAACTTAGACAAAGACTCGAGCTTATTTTTAGCAAAATGCCACAGCTTAAGTCAAGCCTTAACTTTCAAGCAATATTTAAGTGTTCAACCTTACTTCGCGAGAAGTCATCTCCTAAGATGGCAATTTAGATGCGCGCGTGTGAACTAAAGAACGAATTCTATTTTAAAGAATTTACCGTGTTAGCAAATAAAATCATCATGATTTCTATGTCTCTAGCCTATAAATAAACGTGCACAGGCATTCAGTAATAACATGTAACATATGTAACAAATTCCTAACGTAGTATAGAGAGAGAATTCTCGAGCAAAAGAACTGTTTCTTCTTGCTGAGAAATCTCAAGTTTTCTAGGTTAAACCATTTTAACCCATTGTTTGTATTTTTGCAAAAGTCTTATATTAATTTGTAATGTTTTTTGTTAATTCCATATTATTTCTCCTGAATTCATGCGTAATGCTTGCATCCATAGAGAAATAATCTCCTATAGCTTAGGGTTTGTGAATCTAAATCCTAATTCATGTGATTTCAAATGTGCTTTCAAGTAAACATTGACTAAGTATTTGTAATTAGTAGCTTGAATTTATTTTCATGGGTCTAATTGCATAGTGCACCTTTTATATTCACACCTGATTTCAACTAAATACATTGAGAGATCATTTTTTTTAATAGACCTGGGCTACTAATGGAGTTGTTCATAATTACCTTAAAAGAGGGATGGTGAAACTTTCTATCACTTGTTTTTTAAATTCATTAGGTTGGTTTTGAAACAAAGGATCTATAGATCTAGACCGCTGATAACTTGTGAAGATATTCTGTTGGTCTGGTCTAGATCAAGAGTTACTAACTTAAGAAAGACTTTAACTTATCCTAGTTGTAGACACCCAATTTTTGCCCAATTAAAAATAGGCTTAAATTTATAATAAAAATTAGTGTCATGTTGAGTTCATCAAAAATATAATAAAAAAAAAAAATAATAATAATACTAAATAGTATAATAAAAAAAAGAGAGTATAGGAAATAGAAAAATAAAATATAGAGGAATAAATAAATAATAATATGTATATGTAGGAAAAAATTAATAAAAATATAAAATTATTTGGGCTCGATATAACATATATTTTATTTTTTAAGCCTTAAATATTAGTGGTTTAACTACATGACCAAGGCACAGGCCAACGGCCTAACGGTTCAGACTATGGACACACTAGGTTCAGGAGCAAGGTGACCCAGGTTCGATCCCAGCCCAAGGTAGATTTTGCCTCTTTTTTGTTCATTTTTTTTCCCAAAAGACACATTGGTTCATCCACTTTGAGACACTTTTTGATCAATGAATCTTTGTTATTTTTCAAAATTAAGTGTACAGACACAAACTAGGCATGGGATACATCACATCTGTACACAATTCATGTATTATTTCATCCCAAAAGGAATCTTAATTGAGTCATGAACATTGGGAAAAATTCGAAATAATATCTTTCTTCAAATTCCAAAAATGGCCAAATCGTGTCCTTTGATCAAATTAAACACACCCAATCAAAGAGTCATAATATATAAACACATGATTAATGATCAATTTAAATAAACAATCACAAATCGAGACCCAATTTTGAATTGTTCTTATTTGAAAAAATACGAACGATTCATGATTTGAAAAATTGAACAATCATAAAGCTTCAAAACGATAAATTGATTCAAACTCTATAAATAGGATCACTACACAAGCCAAAAGGACAATTCAATTTTAGAAAATACATATTACAACATCAAGATTGGAAAATAGGAGTGAAAGTGTTCGAATTGCAAAAATCGCAAATTCGAAGTGATTGAGAGAATTTCAATCCAATTAAAGAGTGTTAGGATCATTAGGGAAGTGTTTTTGATTTATTAGAGTGTTTGCAATTGCTCGAATTTGCAATTTTGTGTTCTGCAACTTTTTGGAATTTTTTTCACTGCGCGTCGCTGTCAGATGGTCATCGGACCACCACCTACGGTCAATTTGGGCGCAATCCACCACCATCGGGAGATCAACCACCGCAAGACACGTCGAGCCGACGAGGTTTTGGAGGCCGAGCAACACTACAGCCGCCGGAATCCGCCTCGAAAGATCACGCCATCGTCTTCTTTGCCTGACTGGGAGGATCCGACCCGACTCCAACCCGGATCCAATCTGCCCACAAATCTAAAGGCCCACGTTTCATCATCAGATCCAACGGTTGTGATCAGATCACGAGATCAACGTCCCTGATTTAGTCAATTCGATCATACGCGCGGAATTGGTCAACGCGATCAACGATCCAGATCTCACCCGAGTTAATCCAACGGTCCAGGTTAGTCTGTAATTTATTTATTTTTATAAATATTGTTTTTTAATTACGTAAATTATAAAAAAAAATTATTAAAAATTCTAGAAAAATTTCTAAAAATCAGAAAAAATATTTTATTTATTTTTCAGCAAATTTGATATTCATTGAATATTTTTTTATAAATATGTTAATATGTGCATGCATGTTTTGATATTTTTTGAATATTTTATATATAAATGTGTTTAGATATTTTTTTGAAAAATATGTTAATGAGTATATGTGTGTTTAGATATTCTTGAAAAATAATTTAATATGTGTATGTATGTTTTGATATTTATTGAATATTTTTCATTAATAAATTAATATGTGTATGTTTATTTTGATTAAAAAAAAATTGTTTTCAAAATTAATAAAAGAACTACGTTTTGTCTAGCGAGTACGTAGGCACCTTCAGGGCGACATTAAAAAAATATAAAAACTTTTTTTATTATTATTTAATTAAATTAAATATTATAAGTCTAAATACTATTGATCTATTATTTCTTATTAATTAATTTTTCTTTATAAATATTCAATTTTTGTGGTCATTTGTGAATGTAATTATAAGTTTTTTTTTAATATATAATTTTTGAATGTTTTTTCTTTTCTTTGTAAATATTATCAGTTTTCTAAGAATTAAAAATAAAAAAATGAAAAAATTATTAAAAATGATTTCTGACTTATAAATATTGTTATTATTTTTTGTACATATTTTTTTTTTGCAAGTTTTTTTAGAAAAGGATAAATTTTGAATTTTAAACTTAAAGTGGTAACCGCTTAGGTTTTAATAGGTTAGCCCCCGGACTCAGATATCTGGTATTTTTTTTAAAGTTTGGTTTTAAAATCAAATTTTCCGCAGACTAGTAGCTAAGTTAGGATTAACCGACCCATTAATCCTAACTTTTCATTTTTTTCTTATTTTTATCGGTTGGCGACTCCAAAATATTTTCAAAATTCAATTTCTTTTAATCCCTAGTCGATGATTCATGTTAAATGGGTTAGGATTTAATGTGAATCGGGTTAAAAGAAATGAACCGGATGATTTTCAAAATTCAGGCTCGACAGCTTGGCGACTCCACTGGGGAACTTTTTGCTATAAGGTCATGCCATTTGGTCTCAAGAATGCCGGAGCAACTTACCAGCGAGCAATACAGACCATATTGCATGACATGATGCATAGAGAGGTGGAAGTATATGTTGATGACATGATCGCCAAGTCGAAAGAAGGAGAAGATCATGTAGAAGATTAAGGAAACTTTTCGAAAGATTGAGAAAGTTTCAATTAAAATTAAACCCAAAAAGTGTATTTTTGGAGTAACATCTGGGAAACTATTGGGATTCGTGATCAGTCAAAGAGGAATAGAGATTGATCCCGATAAAGTCAAAGCAATTCAGGAATTACCTCCCCCAACAACATTGAAAGAAATTAGAGGTCTTTTGGGGACTAAATTACATTGCTCGATTTATTTCCCAGTTGATGGATAAATGTCAACCACTCTTTAAATTATTGAGGAAGAATGCCCAAATTGAATGGAATGAAGAATGTGAAGAAGCTTTTAACCGAATTAAGCAGTATCTGACAAATCCCCTGGTATTAATCACTCCAGTACCCGAAAAGCCTTTGTTCTTATACTTGACAATTTTTCCGGAATCCATGGGTTGTGTACTCGGGCAAAAAGATGAAGATGGAAAAAATGAGCCATTTATTACTTGAGCAAAAAATTCTCAAATGGAGAGAAAAGTATTCAGAGATAGAAAGAACTTGCTGTGCATTAGTATGGACTATGCATAGACTCAGGCAATACACGCTCTTCTACTCAATTGAGTTAATTACAAAGCATGATCCCTTTAGGTATCTGACAAATAAGCCCGCCTTGGTTGGTCGAATTTCAAAATGGCAAATGTTGCTGTCTGAGTTTGATATTACCTATGTTAAACAAAATTCAATTAAAGGACAAGCCTTGGCTGATCAACTTGCTGAAAGCCCGATTGATGAGGAACTAAAGGAACAAGATCAATTCCCCGACGAAGGGATTCGGGTAATACAAACGGATGATGAAAGAATGCCGAATTGGAAATTGTATTTTGACGGAGCAGCTAATGTGTATGGATGTGGAATAGGGGCAGTCCTAATTTCACCTGAAGGAAACCAATACCCAGCATCGGCCAGATTAATGTTCCCTTATACGAATAATATAGCAGAATATGAAGCATGCATTTTGGGTTTAGAGATGGCAATCCAAATGGAAATTCAAGAGCTCGAAGTTTTTGGAGATTCGTCACTTATTATTTTTCAAACTCGAGGAGATTTTAAAACAAAAGATCCCAAGTTGATTCCTTATCATAATCACTTGGCAGAACTGACAGGAAGATTTAAGGAAATCTCCTTTGTATATGTGCCAAGAACTCAAAATCAGTTTGCTGATGCTCTGGCTACTTTGGCCTCATTAATTCAATTTACTGAAGATGCAAGAATACAACCTTTATAGGTCTAGGTGAGAAGTGAGCCCGCATTTTGCGCCATGATTGAATCAGATGAACCCTGGTACCAAGATATTAAAGTTCTTTTGCAAACGGGAAATTACCCTGAAGGTGCACCAAGAAAGATCAGAAATCACTGAGGTGCTTGGCCAGTCATTTTTTGCTAAGCGGAAATACATTATACAAAGATCATTCGAACGACTTTGTTAAGATGTGTAGATGAAAAAGAGGCCCAGAAGCTCATGGAAGAAGTTCATGAAGGAATTTGTGGTCCTCATATGAGTGGTTACATGTTAGCCAAAAAGATTATGAGATTAGGATATTTCTGGTTAACTATGGAATCAGACTGCATCAAACATGTGAGATCTTGTCATTTGTGCCAGATCTATGCAAATAAGATAAGTGCCCCTCCAAAAGAATTACAGTCAATGTCAACCCCATGGCCTTTCTCAACATGGGGGATAGATGTCATTGGGCCAATTTCACCCAAAGCTTCGAATGGTCATCGGTTCATATTGGTTGCAATCGATTACTTCACTAAATGGGTAGAAGCCGCTTCTTATGCAAGTGTAACAAAGTCTGTAGTTGTGCGGTTTATCAAAAGAGACATAATCACTCAATATGGAACTCCAGAAAGTATCATCACTGATAATGGTACGAATTTGAACAACAAAGAAGTAACAAATTTGTGTCAGCAATTCAAGATCAAGCATCGGAATTCTACTCCACATCGGCCACAAATGAATGGGGCAGTTGAAGCCGCCAATAAGAACATCAAGAGAATTATTGAAAAGATGACCATTGTCTATAAAGATTGGCATGAAATGTTACCATTCGCATTAATGGCATATCGAACGTCTGTAAGAGCATCGACCGGGGCAACACCCTATTCCTTGGTATACGGAACTGAAGCTGTTTTACCCGTGGAAGTTGAGATTCCATCACTTCGGATATTAGTTGAAACAAAACTTGATGAAGCTGAGTGGATAAAACAAAGATTTGAACAGTTGAATCTGTTAGATGAAAGGAGACTGACCGCAATGTGTCACGGCCAGTTATACCAGCAAAGGATGGCTAAGGCATTCAACAAGAAGGTCAAGCCAAGAAATTTCCAAGAAGGTGACTTATTTTTGAGAAAGATGCTGCCAAATGTACAACCTCCAGAGGAAAGTTCACACCAAACTATGAAGGACCGTATGTAGTTAGAAAAGTATTGTCGGGAGGAGCATTGATTCTTTCCCAAATGGATGGACCATTTAAAGGATCCTGTAAACTCAGATGCTGTAAAGATGTACTATGAATGATCTAAAAATTATCATTTTGTGTGTTCATTGATTTCATTTTTAGTTTTTACAAACAAAGTTGATATCCCAAAAACTCTAAGTTTGGTCAAATCCCAACCCGTTAATTAATTCATTCAAACAAATTTTCACTAGTGAATCCGATAGTGCAAATGCACCAGCAAACAATCTCTGAGTTTGTCAAAAAATCACATGATAAGGAATTAGTGAAGCAAATCCCTGGGCTCCCATCTTGCAATTTTACAAATTCATCTCTAATTTTGCCCTGGGAACATTTGTATATTTTCATTAACCTAATATAACTTCTATTTTTATTATGATTTTCTAAATTTTTCTTTTTCTAAATAATAGATGAAACGTGAATAAGGTAGATGCCAACAATCTCTTAGAATACGACCTAATATTTTTTATGCTATTTCGATGGGTACACTTAGCTAATGTTGGTAGTTTCTTCTAAAGTTGAATAGAACCTATTGTTTTATAAATTTTCAAAAGCTGCAACTTCATGTTCTTCAAAATGGTTTTAACCCAACAAACCGAACTAATGATCTTCCCAAAATAATGGAAATATGCAAGATCACAAGATCAGACCTAAAAGATCTAATAATAAGTGAACCTTCTAATAGGGTAGAAACAAGATCATCCTTAAGAAATATGAATAATCTAGTTTTTCTATCTCAAACCAAGTCTAAGAATATAGAAGAAGCTTTAAAAGATAAATTTTTGATACAAGCTATGCAAGAAGAATTAAACCAGTTCACAAGAAATGAAGTTTGGAAATTGGTTCTTAAACCTAATAGCACCGGTATTGGAACTAAATGGGTTTGTAGGAATAAACTTGATAAAGCCGGAATAAGAACAAGAAACAAAGCTGGATTAGTTGCTAAAGGATATAATTAAGAAGAAGGCATAGATTTTGATGAGACCTTTGCCCCGATTACTATTAATGAATTCCTTTATCATGTTTACAAACTAAACAAAGCTCTTTATAGTCTCAAGCAAGTTTCTAGAGCTTGGTATAAAAGACTCAATAGCTTCCTTTTAAACAAAATATTTTCTAGAGGAAAAATTAACACAACTCTATTTACCAAAAATCACAAGTCGACACATTGATTATGTAAATCTATGTAGATGACATTGTATCTGAAGCTATAAATGAGTCTTATGGATGAATTTGTTGAGTCCATAAAGAACGAATTTGAAATGAGCATGATGGGAGAATTCAATTATTTTCTAGGTCTTCAAATAAAGCAATCAGAAAATGGAACCTTCATAAATCAGTCTAAATACACTAGAGATCTATTGAAAATATTCGAATTTGAATAATTGTAAAACAAGAATTACACTTATGAGCACAAGTGTAACACTTGACAAAAATGAAAATGGTAAAAGTATTTGTGAAAAGCGCTACAGATGCATGATAGGTAGTTTGTTATATCTAATAGCTTCTGAACCTAATATCATGTTCTCGATGTATATGTTCACAATTTCAATCTTGCCTAAAAAGAATCACACTTGAATGCAGTAAAATGCATATTCAAGTATCTTGCAGCCACTATTAAAATTGGCTTGTATTATCCAAAGTTTAACCCTTTCGATCTAGTTAGATACTCTAATGTTGACTTTAGTAGGTGAAAATTAGATCGAAAAGCATAAGTGACATATGCTACTTTCTTGGAAGCTCCCTAATATCTTATCACTCAAATCAACAAAATTCAGTTGCACTTTCAACTGTCAAAGCTAAGTATATAGCTATCGGTAGCTCGTGCGTATAAGTTTCATGGATGAAACAAACTTTGCTAGATTATGGATTAAAGTATGAGAATGTTCCAATTCGTTGCAATAGCACAATTGCTATAAATTCAACAAAAAAATCGATTCAACACTCAATAACCAAGCATATCAAAATTAAACATCATTTCATTAGAGATTATGTTCTAAATAGAAATATTGGCTTAGAATTTGTTGAGACAAACAATTAGATTGCCGATATTTTTACAAAATCCTTAAGTGAGGATCGTATTAGCACATTACTTAGAATTGAGTATGATTAAAAATGATGAGTGCTAAATGTCATAGAGTAAAGATGATCTAGAACTTGTTTTTAGGATGAACAAGCTAATAAATATCATACATGTATATATTTGATCTGTTTATGAGATAATCTTTTCTTTTTATCTATTGCATGTCTACTAAGGACCGGCTTGTCAATCTCTCACTCACCGACTCACCGGTATAGCCATCGAGGACTCGACAAGAGGCTTACTAGCCTTTGTTTTGCCCAAAACTTGCACTAGCTTGCCAGTGGATTAAAGACCGACTCGTCAGTATGTCGTTCGAGGGATCTATCAAGGGCTTAATCCAACCCTCGATCGAGTCTGTAACCTTTTTTTTTTTCTTTAAATGTCTTTGTACTGTCTCATTGGTATATCATGCACCAGCTTGTCAATTCATGTTTTTGAACATGCACATAAATACGATCTTCTTCTCTCATTTCTCTCATTTCTTTCTCTCTCACCTCTCTCTAAAAACTCCCATCACCTCTCTCTCTATCTCTTTTCCTTCTCATCTCTAAAGTCACTATCTTGCTCCATTTCTCTCCCCCCCATGTCTCTAACCCCCTCTCTCTCTTTCTCTCTCTACTACCTCTCTTTCTCTCTTCTTTGGTTCCTTAAGATATACCTTCAAGAATTGCCAAAGTTCGTGTACCACCGGCACCACCCCCTTTTGATGGGTTCTTGTTCCCATCTCGGAAGCATTAAAATAGGTATACCTTATTCCGAGATCTTCCTATCGACGTGGCTAGAAACTATAATGCAGATGTGTTACAATTCTTTCGAATTCCCAAATGACTGGAGTAGTTCTGAATAATATTTTGGATACAATGAGATTTCTAGTTGAGGTTAATGAGGAGGCTGTTAGGTTATTTTATTGCAATTTGGCTAATTATTTAGAAGATGATTGTAAGTTCGGTATTAGAATGGAGTCTGGTTTCAATAGCTCAAGTTTTGTACAACTTGTTTTGTATTCATATTTATACGGTAGGAAGCTTGAGATATCACATCATGATGTTTGTAGCTTGATGGGGGTTGATGATACTAGAGTTAAAATGCCCAGTGCATTTGATGGAGCTTGATATTATGAAGAGTTTTTTCTTGTATCTAATATGGGTCTAAATTGACACGAACCATACAATCTATATTCTTCCTCGTTGTCCCTTAGGCATTAGGTTCTTCACCATTTTTTTACAGACAATTATGCCCACAAACGACAACAAACTATGGTGACACAATAGGATCTATAGCTTATGGTTCGTATCTTAATAGGGGATAAGATTCATTTCTCTGATTTGATGTTTACAACTTTTAAGAATGTGATCGATAAGCCTACTCGGGCTGTTCTAAGAGGAAGTCGGTTGATCACACATCTGTTGAGAAGTAAAGGAGTAGAATTCCACTCCAAGACTCACCCTATTCAAGTTCCTACTTTCTCTTTCAATACCATTAGTTTAAGGACTTGGAAAGGCAAGACAAGAGATGGGTACGAAAGGAGCCTTTAGAGCCTTTGGCTGGTGGCGATGCTTTACTTCTTGGTTCAGATTTGGATATGGATTCTAATAATGATGATGAGCCTCCAACTCCACCTTCTAGTTCTTGAGCTTCTAGTTCCTCTATTTCCTCTCTTTAGCAGCTTCGACATCATATGGACACTAGATTTGATACCATAAAAAACCAGATTTCTTATCTCTGCTATGATTTTCAATCTTTTAACTCTAACATTCGTGGATTCATGGATCACTTACTGTGTTCATCCTCATCCACCTCCATCTGATGATCTTCCTCTATGATCGTTCTTTCTGTTTATGTTTAGTTTTTGTATGAAACTCTATGTTTGACCATCTATGTGACTTTTTGCCTTGATTTGTTATATCAATCTCTTTATTGAATGTCTTACATGGCTCTTCCTATGACTGATTCTTTTGCTTACTATCTTTTATAAATCTTTTTGATAAAGTCAAAGGGGGAGAAATATTGGTATGATTGAGGGGAGAAACAGTAATGATGGTATGATTAATCTTGTGCTTTTGAGTATCTACTACTATTACAAAATTATGGGGAGCTTTATTTGGTGGGGGGGGGGGGGGGGGGGGGGGGGGGGGTGGGGGGTGGGGGGTGTGTTGTGTTGTTGGGGTTTAAATAACACATAACCTTTACATAACTGTTTGCTCCTTATCAAAATGAGGGAGATTATTAAACTGAAATATCCTATACTTTATTTTGATAGGAGAAAATGTTTTATAAATCTATTGTAAATACATTCCACTTTGATAGATTAATATTTTGTTGTAAGGAAATATATATATAAATGTCTATGTTGTGTGTGTTGTGCCTTTGTACTTGCGGGATAGCACCGGCAAGTCAGTCCAATAAAATAAAGCACAGATGTGATCGAGTGTAATATCTAAGGCACGAAAAGGAAAAATTGAAGGTACGACAAGGCATGGAGTGTGGGTCGGCAAGTCGATGGGTCTTTAATTTGACCATTGTGCACATTTAATGTCACTGTTCGCAAGACATTATCTCCAACAGATATTTGATCTTTTTGAAGACTATAAATACATGATCCTTCGGGGTTTTAGAAAATTTTTGAAAAGGCTTTCATTTACAAACAAACAAATCAAGAATCCACAATTATTATTGATATCTCATTTATTATTTTGTAAATTCTAAGTAAGAGAGAGAAAATCAATTTTAAGTGCTCTGTTCATATTTTTTTGTAAATTCATAAGAGAGTGCTACAAAAGTGAAGGAAATATTTTATTTCCTGAGTATGTATCTAGTGTATTGCTCTGCTTGAGATCGTATGTTTGTAAAATTAACAAAGTGCATGAAGTCCTCAATTAGAGGCAATTGGTGATCGTAAGAGAGTATGAAGTGGGCTAACCTCCACGTTAAATCTAGGCTTAAATTTTCTATCTCTACCTCTTTTATATTTTATATTAAAATCTGTTATTACTATATCCGCTGCTACTGAAGTTCAATTTGATCTGATTGCATAAAAATTAATTGTTTATGCATTTTAGGGTAAATACTCAATTCACCCCTCCACCCCTCCTCCTCCCTCTCTCTCTCTCTCTCTCTCTCTCTCTCTCTCTCTCTCTCTCTCTCTCTCTCTCTCTCTCTCTCTCTCTCTCTCGCGTTTTTTCTAGTGCAATTTCACATGATGGTCTCTACTACTTATCCAATATAAAACCTAAGTCTAGTTGTTATTCTGAGTTCAATTCCTTTGTTTCAATCTTAAATGACTCTAAGATAATGTTATGGCATAAATACTTAGGTTATCTCAGTTTTCCATACTTATATCATTTGTACCCTAACTTATTTAAGAATAAAAGAGTGGATAAGCTTAGTTATGAATGTCGAATCATGGCAAAATTGTCCAAATCCCCATATCATGTTGAACCATACAAACTATTGAAACCCTTCTAGGTGATTCACGATGATATTTAGGGACTGTCCCAAATTTCAGCTTAGAATGGGTATAAGTGGTTTATCATATTTATTGATGACCATTCAAGGGTTTGTTGGGCGTTTTTCTTGGAAAAAAAAAATCAAATGTCTTCCAAATGTTTAAGCAATTTCATAAATTCGTGATGAATGTTTTCAAATACTCTATACTAACAATGCCAAGGAGTATTTCTCAAATGAATTCGGGCATTATCTTAATGAGAATAGTAATGTACACTAAAGCTTATGTCCTTAAACTCCTCGGCAACATGGTATTGCTGAACAAAAGAACAGATATCTCATAGAAATTGTAAGAGCCATGATGTTCACCGGTTTTATTCTAAACACTTTTTAAGGTGATGCAATGTTAACTACCACTTATCTTCTCAATCATGTTCCTTCAAAGGTGTATAATTTGAGGACTCCTCGAAGTGTGCTTTTAGACACATATCCAACATGGTTAATGTAGAATTCCTTATTACCAAAAGTATTTGGCTGTATTGTATTCTTTCCAAACAATACACCGAATAAACATAAATTTGAATCATCAACTCTTAAAGGATGTTCATTGGTTATTCTTCATCTCAAAAGGGGTATAGATGTTACTGTCCCTCACAAAAAGTGTATATGTTATTACAAACACTTATTTTATAGAAAATCAGCCATATTTTAATTCATCTAATCAGAGGGACTTAGAATTACAACCAAAGCATCATGATTAACCTCTATTTCTTGACCTTATCTACTTCAACTCTGTTGTTTTTGTTTCTAAAGCCGAGTTGTCACTACAAGTACTTCTAAGCTACCAAATTCATCACCTGACAACACCAATTAGCTGCAACCTAGCCATGATCATACTTATCTTTTAGATAATGATCAAATTATTGAAACCTCTAGATTAAAATCCATTTAAGAAAAAATATGAGCTTAGAGTTTATACAACGAGCTTAAAATTTTCCAACCATAGCCAATCATCAAACTTGCAACCTCTGGTCTAAACAAATGAGGAAGGAAACAGTCAACAGGAGCCAAAAAAAAGGATAACCAATCAAATGAGGTCGAAAAGAGTCAGCATGAGCCACAAAATGATCTTGATTTACCTGCAGCTTTGAGAAAAGAGAGGCAGGTTTGCACTAGATATCTCCTCTCAAATTATGTAACATTTTCAAAGTTACCTCCAAAGTATAGAGCTTGCCTAACATGTGCAAATAATGAGATTATTCCTAGGAATATTGATGAGGCTTTAAGATACCTGAGATGGAAGGAAGCAATTTTAGTTGAAATGGGAGCCTTATACCAAAAAAGTACTTGAGAATTAGTTGACTTTCCATTGGCCTAGAAAACAGTTTGAAGCAAATGGGTATTCAATATCAAGTATCAATTTGATGGGAGTGTTGAACGTTATAAGGCATGGTTAGTTACACAAGGATATACACAGACATATGGAATTGAGTTTAAATCGGTCATTACCTCAGTTAGATGTAAAAAAATGCCTTTTTAAATGGGGAACTAGAAGAGGAAATCTACATGCAAATTCCACTTGGTTTTTAACCTAATAAAGACAAAAGAAACGTATGCAAGTTGAAGAGATCCTTGTATGGGTTGAAGCAATCTACAATAGCATGGTTTACAAAGTTTAGTAACACCTTGTTTAAAATAGGATGCAAAAAAGTCAAGACGAACATACCTTGTTTTACAAACAAGAAAACTCTGAACTCAAGTCAATTTTAATAGTATATGTCAATGATATAATCATAAGAGAATTAGAGAACAGTTTGAAATAAAGGAGCCTGGGGAGTTGGAATTTTTCTTAAGAATAGAAGTTGCAAGGAACCAAAAGGGAATCTTTATTAGTTAAAGAAAATACATACTTAACTTACTAAAAGAAACAAGTAAGTTAAGGTACAAGCCTATGACTACTTCTTTACTACAAAAATAGAAAAGTTGTGCTCTACTAGATGATATTCCAATTAATAAGGATATATTCAAGGTTAGTCCAAAAATTAATTTATTTATCTCTTTATAGTCCTGATTTGCTCCAATCTATTAGTATGGTTAGTCAAGTAATGCATTTTCCTATTAAACATCATATAGATGGAGCAAAACATATTCTGAGGTATCTAAAAGGTAGTATAGGAAAGGGATTATTTATTAAAAAGTCACGAAATAGAGATATTGAGGTCTTTTGTTGATGTTGACTTAGGAGGTGATATCTTGATGGAAGATCCAAAACTAGGTATTATACTAAAGTCTAGGGTAATGTTGTGACTTGGAGAAGTGAAAAGCAAGATGTAGTGGTTAGAAGTAGTGCGGAAGCTAAGTACAAAGCAATTGCTCAAGGAATTCATGAAGCTATTTGGCTTTAACGGCTTTTAAACAACTTGAGAATGGAGGTTAACCATACCCATTTGTATAGTGATAGCAAGTCAGCTTTGAATGTTGTAAAAAATCTAGTACAACATAATCGCATGAAACATGTGCAATTGGATCAACATTTTATTAAGTCTAAGATTAAAGATGGAGGAATAAAATTACATCATGTGCCCTCTCGAGATCAAGTTGCAGATGTTCTTATAAAGCCAGTATCAAATAGTCTCTTCACAAAAAATTATATGTGATTGCTGCTTTTATGGCTATTTAGTTTTACAATTTATAAATCTAATCTTCTACTCTAACTCTGTCTTTATAGGCAAGTGTACCTATCATTTTAGTAGTATGGAGTAGAGTATAGGGTCGTCTCACAAGAAATGGATGCAATTACTAATATAGATTAATCCTTCTACTATCTAATGATATGAATAATTGATAGAAGTATATTGAGTCTAATTTAAACAACTAAACTACACTAAATATAATTACAAGATTGATACCACAATCAACACAATAAAATGACAGTATTAATTCATGACAAGTTTTATTCCATCATTTCAACATGATTTATTAAAATATCTTCCTATTGATTATTATCTGTAGAAATTCTTGAATCATAACTATTCTTCGCAGAACTACTCAATTCTAATCCCGATTGCATTCATTAGAATCTCTCCTACTTAATGGACAAGTCAAGATTGCGTTAATCTCTAGTATTATTCTTGAATTCCTCCACAAACGCAGCAAACTTCCTAATAATATATCTATTAACAGAAGTAGTTTGTCCTAAGATCCAGATCTACTTGATAGAATTGTTTCTCAACATATTCCATCAAGATTTAATGCAAGACCATGTCGTGTACTGTACTATCTTAATTGTTTTTAAGTCCAAATCACTAGAAATCAATAATTAACAAGTGAAGTCATATAATTACATAAATTCATGTTAACATGACTTCGTAGAACCCTAAATTACCATTCACTCATAATGAAACAACAACAACGATAAAATGCAGAAACAAATAAAAAATAAAACATGGAAATAGAGAAAAGAATGAAACCCCTTTTTATTACGTTAATGAAGTCTAAATACACAAATGAACAATAGTCCCCTATTTCTCTCTCGAGTCTTAAAGGTGATTACAATACGAATTTTTACAGAATTCACACACAAAACTCACTATCTCACAAAAAACTCTCCAAAGAATAATAACTAGGAACTGGTATCAATTGGTAGGAAAAATGTTTAGATCATCTCCTTTTTAATGGGTGCGGTGTGTGTGTGTGTGTATGTGAAAGAAATATAATAGTCGTATTCAAGCCTTTCTAACTATCACACCCATGACATTTGTACTCTATGGAATTTTTGCTGCTCTAACTCCAAATCACGGATGTAACTCATGCCTTAGTAGACATTGTGCTTGTCAAAACTCCCTTGGATCTCAATTTTCATGCTTGTGATTCGTCATACTTCTATCAATATTTGACAATTTACACAAATCACTCCCATGATCCATCCTTAGGTAGGCATTGGTTGTTAATTTTCTTCAGTTCTTTATGTATCACGAACGTGAATTTTGAGTTCGCTTGCTCTCATTTATTCCTTGATTGTAGTTGTCAAGCCCGTGATCTAAGCCTTAGTAGATATTGGGCTTGAAATTCCTTTTTGCGTCAAGAATCATGATGGTGATTTTGCTATCCTCATGCTTATCTTTGCTTCCTTGATTTCTCTTTGACATAATTCTCTTCTAATTGTTCCTAATATCTCCAATATGCTATAATTTGACCTAATATGCCAACCAAGTACCAATTTTACCACAAAATATATAATAAACTATAAATTGAACTTAATTAGTTATCTAGAATAAGGATAAATCATGCCTATTAATATTCAAGTTAGATATGATAGATATCATTACCTTGAGGGGGGAAGGAGGGATGTAGTAGTAGCAAGATGATGCAACCTACCACATCATATGTATATATGTTGTACCTCCCTTTGTACTTTTTAACTAGAATAGAAATTATGTTTGATCTCTCTTAAGATACAAATCACTTGTAATATATGTTGTGAATTAAGTGTCAATCATCTTTTAGTGCATAATTGTATTCTTAAAACATGAATTGTAATCATTTTAGGAACTATTTACCATTCCTACTATACATTAAAATATGATTAATAATTATCTACTATGTGCATATGCACATTATATGTATTAGCTAATCAAATTTTTTATTTTTTATTTTATCGAGAAAAGTTGTGCAACACTCAAAAAAAAAAATTCCCCCTTTCCTCCATCAGACCCTTTTATAGTGTGAAGGGCCTGCTTGAGACTGGTCTGAGCAAAGTTTTCAGTCGTGTAAAGATAACGAGCCCATGCCTCCTAGTCCTAGACTCTTAGGTTCGCCAAAGCCCGATGAGCAAAGTCTGCTAGACCAATCTTTTTTTTTTCTTTAAATAAAAAAGAGGTCTATTTGACCATTAAAACAAAATTGAATTTGACCCATTTGGTTATTGTGGCAGCCAAATTACATTACTACTAATCTACCAAATGGAATATAGATTCAAAACCCCTTCCTTCCACATTGTTAAAAAAAAAAAAAAAAAAAGAAAACTCAACTATTATATATTCAGAAGAATATTCCAAAAATTTCCGCCAAATTTTAAAATAAAATTTTTCAAATTTGCACGCAATTTTACTAGATATAAGTTTCAAGTTAACTCCAGATATCACAAAGTAAGCTTAATACCAATTTGTTAAAATCTACATGCAAAGGGATAGAATCATTGAGTCATAATTGCAACGTATTTAGTTGATTTCATAGAAGTGAAAATGAAATAACTCTTCTTCTTCTTCTTCTTTTTTGCAAAACTATTATTGCTTCATGATCTACAATGTTACTATTTCAACATATATATAAAGAATTGCAATTTCTTCTTAAAACTGAAGGAATAACTCCACTTCATTTTAGTCGTTTCCAAGGTTATGATCTATTTTATCTAGGAAATATTCCCAGACCTTCAGGCTTATAAAGCTGTAAGAAATAATATCATATCAAATCAAATCCCATCCATCGAATCACTTTTTCGAAAAATATGAGGCTATAGCACCTATACATCATAAAAAATCTTATAAATTTTCTTTACTAAGTTTGGATCAACTTCATTGTGTAGTTTGTACAACTTAGTGTGTAAGCTGAGGCATTATAAGGATGTAAGTTTTTGTACAGTGGCCCGACCTTTATGATCAGAGATCTCACCACAAAGGCATATGTAGAAGACAAATAATTGGATGAGAGTAAGAAGAATTTAAAAGCTTCTATACTAACTGCTTCCATTCTTGAATTGCATAGAGAAGTGTATGATTGGGCACCAGATCACTGTTTTCCAGCTTGAGATTTGTCATTGGTGATGTATTGTGACTTTTCAACCATCCCCTTATAGCATCTGCTTCATATGTAAAACCATCAGCTGCTATCAGAGGATCTTGCATGACTTCCTGCAAAATGGAATTCCAAGTGAGACAAGCAAAGCCAGTTTACTTAATAACTGATAATAAGGATAGCAGAATGTTACATCCATCATGAAAATTATAAGATCTTATAACAGTCAATGAATCATTGCAAACAATATTTTTTTAACTACCTTTTCACATCATTGGGACATTATCTTTTGTTTGAAATCTCAATCATTGATTGCATGCAACAGTGTCCAAAGGGGGTAAATTGATGGAAATTGACAGACGCAGATGAAGAGGATCTAGATCTAGACAATAAAACACGGTCACTTCAACAGGCCACAGAAATGGGATCCTAAATAAGCTAAACTAGACTATTGATAGGAAGCAACATTTTTGGCCAAAACAAAGACCAAGAACAGAGAGTGATATAAAGACATTCTACCTGGAAAATGGGACACAAGAAATAGGATGGAGGTTGTCTCTGGTACATCCTCTTGGAACTTGATGATGAGTCTGAGGCAATAGACCAATCCCTTTGCTTGAATAATGGGGTGAATTTCTAACGCAAGATCCAGCTGATCCAGCTTATTTTCTTCACAACACCCCAGTGCCAACTGAGCCAACTGTATGGCTTCATCAATTGACCAATCCCCAGCTGAGGCATCCAGTAGTGTCTCAAAATTTCCCTTCTCTACAGCACAGTTCACACTCTTCAAAGAAATCGGCCCACCAGTGAGAAGCTCTAAAAGTATAAGTCCAAAAGAGTACACGTCTGATTCCTGACAGAATTTTCTGGATGGTGAATGCTCTAAGCCATCAAAAGCAGAATTATTTTCAAAATTTGTTTCCTCATTGCTGGTTTCAACCTTTTCACTTGTTGGGACAAAGCGTTGGATACCAAGATCACCTATTTTGCAAGCAAAGTTGGTATCAAGGAGGATGTTGGATGATTTTAAGTTCCCATGGATAATTGGCGGTTTGTGGGAGTGCAGGAAGACAAGTGCAGAGCATATATCAGCAGCAATTGATATTCGAGTTAGCCAGGATAATGGTGCGGTCTTGTTTTTGCAGGCTAGGCGGTCTTCAAGGCTTCCGTTTTCTAGGAACTCGTACACAAGTGTGGGTGGCTCAGGACACATTCCGACCAGTGTAACCAAATTTGGATGTCTCACCCGACTTAGGACCTCCACCTGGATTTCCATCAACAAGGTCATTCAGAAGTCCCAACCATATAACTTTTACAATGGAAGATGTGCAAGTTGAAAATCAATCAGATCAGAACCTAGTTCTGTTTGATTAATTCAGTTTGTTTACCTCATGAAGAAAATCCAATGTTCCCTGGCCAAAAGAGGGCAGCATTTTGATAGCAACACGCATATACTGGAGGATCCCCCTATAAACCGTTCCATAATTTCCTTCTCCAATTCTCCAAGATGGGTGAAAATCATGAGTGGCTTCAATGATATCAGCAAAAGAAAATGAAAGAATCTGTGGCCCGCAATAGATTTTAGACTCAATTTTTACAGACTTCCTTAACTTTCTCACTTCTCTCAAAATGTTTTCACGCTCTATTTGTAGCTGATCTCGCCTTTCCTTAAAGGATATTAACAGTTCAACCGCTGATATGATCTTCTCCTCCAGTTCCTTTATTGGATAATCTGCATCAGAAATTTGGGTCTTGAGGGCTAAACTCTGTGCTTGAACGGTTTGGTGCTCTCTTGTGACTTCTAAAAGCTGATTCTTCACCTTATCCACTTCTTGTCTTTTTCTAGCGAGCAATTCCTCCAATTCCCTTTTTCTATTCATTTCCTTGATATGTAAGTCTTCTGATGCTTTGGCCTATAAGAAAATAATGGGATGAGATCTGTGAGAAACACGTTAAAAAACTGCATGTCGCAGTTCAAAGAGATTCAAAAGATGTGTCAGCTGAAATGATTAGGTCAAAAGGGACACTTCCAAAACTCCAGGTAGCAAGGGAGGGGAACCTTCTTTTTAGCATCAGCGGCATTATCCTCCTCCTTCCATCTCTTCACTGCCTCCTCAGATGCTTGTCGTCTGCAATTCTTAGCTTCAATCACCACCTGTTCAATTTTAGAATATACGTCATCGACTGTTTTCCCTTTACTTCTTCGTTCCTGTAATATTGATGAAAAGCTTTTAGAAGCATGCAAATGCAGCCAATTCGCACTACTTTCTCCAAGAGGCTAAATCGAAGCACTGAGTGATATTTTATTTTATGAACAAAACCAGATCCCAGACATGCATATAGTTCAATTGTCAAATCAACATACATCAACATCTCTCATTTTTATCATCTTACAAATCTCACCTCCTTGTATGTAAATTTTGAGGTGCTACATGGATTTTCGGTGAAATGAGATGGAAGCCTCCTGAATATAAAACTAGAGTCATGCTCAGGTCCCTCCAATGGTTCTCGCCCACCATCACTCTTGGGAGAAGGCAATGGTTTTTCAACACTCATCTGGGAACTGTCTTCCGCAGATCTTGATTGTGTCACCATAGCACTATCTGGGTCTCTCTGCCTCTGACAATCCAACTTCATAGACTCTGATTCTCTACTTCCCACACTCAGAAATGTCAGTGGCGAGGCGATCTTTGCTTCAGATTTATCAGTCTTTCCTTTCCTGATTTTATTACCATCTTAGAGCCAAAATCTAGCATATATAAAAAATCACTTCATTTAACAACCTGCTCTGCATACCTTGTATGAATGAGGCAACCATCGCAAGTAAACCAAATGTGAGAGAAATCTGGTGCGTTTTGGCACACAAATAATGCTTTTCTAGACTTTATCCCAACCATGGATCTGCAAATATGATCATTAACCAATGTCCATGAAATCCTTGGAGAAAACTTAGCTAGTAATCATAATTTCCTCACGTGCACAAGGAAGACAGCATTCAGCACCAGCATCCACTGGAGGTGTGTTCCGAATCTTATGTTGCAAATTTTTTATTTTATACAGAAATGCTTTAATTGGAGGGGATTATCACATCAGTGAAGTTAATTGTCTCACATGCATAAAAATAGAACCACCATGCATGTCCACCAATATTATGACAACCAAGAAATGCAAGATAGTGGATTTAACCATTAAATTGGTAACAACTATTCCTTCAAAAATTTAGGGTTAATCACAAAAACATGAACAATGGCCCAAAAAAAAAAATCACAAAAACATGAACCGTTTTTAGTACTTTTACATCAAGTGATCTAAGTTTTTTTTTTTTTTTTTAAGACAAATATATAACCTGTGTTTTAATATTTTTGCATCAAGTGACCTGGGTTTTATTTTTAATAAATATATGATATGTATTTTGTGCTTTTGTAAATAAGTGACATGAGTTTTAACGTTTGACAAATATATAAACTATATTTTTTCACTTGTATTAATAATAGATCAGGAACACATGCATTTTATCATTAGTTAATTAAATCCATTTGATAATATTATGTACTAAAGAGAAAAAAAACCACATATCCCTAATTTATTATTAACATAAAATGAAAAAACATAGTTATATATTTGTCAAAAATAAAAAACTCAGGTCAGTTATTTACAAAATCACAAAATATAGGTCATGTATTTATCAAAAATAAAACTCATATCACTTGGTTACCAAAATATCAAAACACAATTTATATATTGGTTTAAATTCAAAACTCATATCACTTGTTAACCTAAAATTTAAATACTTTACTCTAAGTTTAAAAGAAAAGAATATTCCTCAAAAATCCCTTAAGAGAAAGGGTGCTTTCAAAGAAAACCTGACACTGGACTTAACATATTCAGCATACATCTGCTCATGAAAAAATAAACATACATGGACTAAGAATAGTTAAACTATCAAAAGCCTTGAATCTGTATCTTTTGACTGCCCAATTCAGCTGAACTAAAAGAAAATGCCTGCATGTCACTGGCTGATTTAGCAGCACAAGATACAGGCACAGGCAACAAGATAGTCATTTAATTTACCGTTCATACTTGGAATAACTCTTATCTGCTGCTGCTCCTAATACAAGCCATCTGATGTTGTAATGTGAAATACTCTCTACAATTCCTTTTCCGATGTTACTCCTCTCAATCCACACTTTGTCTGCCTGTACCTACAGATATCAAAACACCTTTTATTGAACAGATTCAAGCTAGGAAGCAACCATCAACTCGATGCCAAAGTAGGAAAAGCAGGTTGCCAAAACAGAAAGTAAAAGATAAAATAGTACCCCTGTCTCACCGAGAAATCTGGAATATTCCTCGAGAGTATCATGCATTTTTTGCAGCTCAGCTTCTTGCGATGCCTCCACTGCAAGATTATTCTCTTTGCTAGCAGTAGATGTGTTGTCTGTAAACAAAAATAAAAAGACACTGAGAAGCACTGGTATCTGATAAGTCTTTCTGACTCCCTTCTTTTATTGTTTTTCCATCCAATTCTATATTCAATTCACAATTGAATATTGTTTCATTGCATAAGAATCCACCCGATTCAACTTGCCTTTTTTTTTAATCGTATTCAATCGAAAGGTTCTGTTTGTACGGAAGTTCCTTTGACTATTGGTATGCAAAGCTTTAATATGATGCAAGAGCAAAATAGAAAATGGGACAAAATAATGGTATTATAGCATCTCCTACTATACACCGGACTTTTTCTCCTCTGATTTTTTTTGTACAGGAATCCAAGTAGAAATGTTTTATACTATCAAACATCGTGACACATTACAACCCATGATTTGTCACAACTTATATATATAATAAGAACCTTCAAAGATGAAACACCAATCACTGAATTGCACATTACTCAAATTCCCTTATCATGAGGCTGACAGGCAGAAAATTTTCCAGTTTTACAAATATCAGAATCACTGCCTGAAATTTGAATGTATTTTCAACTCTGAAACTGAACTTAAAAGTTGCTATATATTTTATCCAAACAAACTTTTACTCATCAAAATTTATTACTTTACACTTCTCTTTGATCAAGGATTATTTGCCACGGCCACGGTTGTAAATTTGACAAGCAGAAGTTCAGTTAGATATAACATTTAACAACTTCAAATTTCTGCATTGAATTTGACCAGTAAAAGTTTGATTAGATATGAGTAACTTCAAACTTCAAAGGTAAAACACCTAAGTTCAGATAGTGAACTTGACATTGTCTCATTACCGAATCATTGTAAAATCTCTATTTGTTAATCATCATGGACAACAAATCTAACTAGCAATCTTGATTTCTTCAAGAGCAAAGAAAGCACAAGGAACGTATTAAATCATATCCTCCAACAGCTTGCAGTGCAACATCACAGCAAAATGTAATCTTGGCATTGAACTGATCTGAACAAAAGCTTACTACTACAGCAGGGCAATTTCATGATTCTGATTATTTCAATAACAATTGATTACCCAAAAAAGAAAAAAAATGAAACATATGTTACTAAGAAACATAAGTTATCCTGATTCATATTACTCAATAATTCTTATTCCCCTTTCAATCCAAACAAATGATAAAACACTTAACCAAAGTTGGAATATCCTAATGACATGATCAAGCTTGAATCTTTCATACAAAATCCACTAAAACAAAGAAAACCAATAAACCCAAATACCAAATTGGACATCAAAATCGAACTTTAATCCAAACCAATCATCCAATTCCATAAAAACTCACCAAAATCAGTCAAATTCTTGGGCTGATGAACATGAAGCAAGCAAATTTTTTTACCAACAAAATTCTGAGCAGCCCAAACCAAGTTTGTTTTACTCTTGTTTACATTCTTGCTAACTCCAACATATATGATTTGTTCATCTTTTTCAGTTTCCTGCAAACTACCCATTTTTGTATGTGCGTGTAAAAAAGTTGGTTTAGTATGTGAATTTCATGAATTTTTGGGTTATGATAAAGGTAAGAACTTTGGAACATTGGAGTTTAAAGTAAGTGGGTCAGTGACCCAACCGACTAGGTGACCAGTTACTGCTAGAAGTGCTGATGAGGGGTTAAAAAGTTTTGTCAATATTAAATGACGACAACAAATTGGGTTAGTGGAGAGCTTCTGCCATGCTTGAAGGGATGTAAACGGGTCGGGTTCGGGTCGGGTCATCCTGTCCCAAACCCGACCCGATAATAAATGGGGTGTCCCAGAACCCGACCCGACCCGTTTTATTTAGGAACCCGACCCGACCCAAACCTGACCCGTTTAATATATTACATAATTAAATGCATCATTTATTATTTCATTAAATTATTATCGTAGTGAGGCATGTTGAGGAGGGCAAAAATTTCAATAGATTGATAAAAATCCTAATTTTTATTTTAAAAAAACTAGAAAACGTTAAAGACAGGTAAAAAATTACTAAACATGAAAACTGAATATATAAGGTAAAGTCAGTAACTCAAGACATATCATTGCCTAAAATTATTAGAAGACTTACATATATCTATATATATATATATATATATAATACATCCAACTCATAATAATAATAATAATAATAATAATAATAATAATAATAAAATGATGACACTATACGACGATCTATATATTCTTGATTTATTTGTCATTATATAATATATAATATCTATTTTTTCTGAGAAAATTAATTTTTATACTTTGTTGTGTTGTATGGGAAAGAAATGAATTTGAAAAAGTGGGGAAGGTTGCACATGGAAATCGATTTTCTCTGGATAATTGGTCAGTAATTATTAATTGTAAATATAAATCATATCCTATTATGTGACTCAATACATGAATAACAAAATAATAATATGAAAAGCATCATTCAACTAATGAATAAGTAAATTCCTTAAACTAAAATTTTAATTTTTTTTAATTAAATCGGGTCGGGTTTTCCCAACGGGTTATGAGTACAACCTAAACCCGACCCTAAACCCTATAGGGTCTGACCCTATAGGGTTTTTAGCAGGGCGGGCGGGCGGGTACGCTATAACGACCCGCCCCGGTTGCATCTGCTTGATGTACTAAAATAAAATCGAAGTAGAAATCGAGATTTCAAGTTTTATTCTATTTTTTATGTTTGCATGTACTTTAAAATTAACTATTCCTTCTAATGGGCCAGTATGACTTTAACAGAGAATTACGGGAATTCGATTTCACCTTTTCGATTTCACCTTTTATTAATTATATATAGTATAATTTTTTTTACAACATATTTATTTATAAAGATATTATTTACGTTTACATATTATTACTATTACATTTCATGAATGCTACCAAATATAAAAATAGATTTATCATTTTAAAACTTATTTCATTTTAAATCATTTAGGTATACTAAACATGACATAAGAATAATTAGAATTATTTAATAGCTGATTTTTTCTGTATTTTTTCTATATTTCTTTTCTCATAAAAAAGTATAATCAAATAAGGGAACTATTTTATTCCAATAAAAAATTATTTATTTAATATAATTAATATAATCAAATGGGAATATAATTTTCAATTTTAATATTGCAATTAATAAATTATTCCAATTAATACTTGAATATGTATTCTAAATATAGGCTGTAAAATTTTTGATGATGTAAAAATCAAAATACATCATTTCTAATTTATTATTGATAATACCATTGCAAAAGTTTTAATTTTTTTAATCTTTTATCTGTTCTCTAAACGGACCATAATATTAATCTTAGTTATAAGATTATTTCGATAATATAACATGAGACCAAGCAAGAAAAGATGACGTTGTATCGTAGAGGCCAGAGGGGATACCAGGGGACGCGCGGACGCGGTAAAGCAACGGCGTCGAATGGTATTAAGTAACGGTAATTGTTGGAGCTTAGGAGTCCCGTTTTATGAGAAAGACACACATGACTTTTGTAATGTGATTTTCATGAATACGGCAAATAACATAATAATTATATAAATTCAAATATATAATTTGATAAAATTATACCTATAAATTAAAGGAGAAAAAAACATGTAAAATAATTCTAAAATAAAAGATTAATGTCCCATTTGATACCTAAACTATATTTGTAAAAATTAATTACTTAAATTTTAAAAGTGTCCATTTATCATTTAAACTTTATTAATTTTACAATTTAACTACCTCAATTTTATCAAATTTCGCAATGAGATACATCAACTACTTATTTTTATAATTAACTACTTCATTTAAGTATAATGAATAAACTCGAAAAGCTTATAAGTAATAAATTAACACTTTTAAATTTCATGTAGTTAATGATATAAATTAGCAAAATTCATATATCAAATTTTACATTATCCAATACTAAAATTCATGTAGGAGGTTACCCATAACCAATAGATGATGGATCCTTACTTAGAGATTTACCCATTTAAATATATAGGTTAAGATCTAATTGCAATTGAGTAACTTAACCTACAAGATTTGCGAATATTAAGTGCAATTATGGCTTTTTATTTTATAGGTGATTCAAATTGGTTGGACCAAATATATCCAAAGGATTACGTTATGCACACTTAACATCATGATGTCTTGGTGCACGTATCCAACAAGGTAGCGACTAGCAACGCGTAACAAGGTCATGATAGAAGTCCAAGAGACCAAAATTATTCAACCCTTCATCTTAAAGTCAACTTAATTAATTCTAACTTTGAAATTTATCCCCTCGCAATTTTAAGTAAAGCTGTTATTATTATGTTTAACTGAAAGAGTAGTAATTTATAATAAATTACTAATTATTATTATGTAAAATAATAAATAGTAATTCATGTTTCCACATATACTATTTATTTTCAATTTTTTATCATAAATACTAATGTATTAAAAATATCCTTATACGATATTATTGTTTTAATAAAAATAAGGGATATTATAGATATTTTATTTTTACTTCAATAATTATTTATTCTTATTTTTCATATCAAGTGAATAATATAAATTACAGCTCCATTTCATTCTTATGGATTTGGAATGCAATGTCTTCCTTATTCCATACAATAATTGTATAAATATTGGTATTTTAATTAAATGAATTTAATTTTAATTCTTTTTCTCTAAAGTTGTACTATATAATAGTAGTTGATGAGGAAAAAGAAATAAAAAGGTAATCGTTTTAAATTAATAATTTCATCCCGATACATACTTAGAAATTTGAATACATTTCTTATTTTTCATTCCCTTATATGTGTGTGTGTGTGTTATATGAAAATTTTGGTTCATGGATGATAATGATAAAAGGCGTTATCTCCTAGAAAGTAAAAGGCCCCCTTTTTATTTTGACGGTTAGGGTAGACCTAAAAATGTAATAGTTAAAATAAGTGGTATATAAATGTAGATATATGAATATGTATAAAGTGGGGAATCATGTTTCCACTGCTTCAATATAATATGGATATATAAACCATGATGGAAAAGCACTTTATGTATTATAAATTATAATGTTATATGTATATGTCATCAAAGGGAACGCAAAGAAATCGGAGAATCTCTAAAAGATAGAGAATCTTGTTTCGCAATATAACATAGGAAGAATAGGAATAATGTTGGAAATTGGAAACTGGAAAGGCGCTTATATATTATATAAATTTTACACATTACACAATTATATATTCTATTCCAATTGTAAAACAATATTCATGAGGACTATTCGTGTGTCATCTAGTCTCGAGATGCTAAATAGAGAATTTTAAGAATTGAATCCATAAAAATATATTTGTTATGTATTATTGTGTGCTTATATTGGTGCTGATTCATTATAAAATCTCATGAGATTAATATAAGATATTGGCACTTAGGTATAATTAGTCATTAAAGATTTGATGACATTATGTTATATCTAAAGAGAGAAAGAGAAAGAGAGAGATATTAAGTGAGTACCTAGTCGAGATAAGGCTATAAATGATCACACGTATCATTATTACTTATTGATTGAGAGGATTAGATTTAGCTCATTTTTTAGTAAATCTATGTAATTAGTCTTTTAAACTTATGATCACCATGTCCTAAACATACGGTATCATGCTACAAGTACTTTTAGAGCAAAACTCATTGAAAATCTCTTTATCAAGCTAATTATTGTGTATGGCCTAAGGATTCATGAGCGGTAATAACAAACCAAGACGTGATACATTTATTCTCCAATTAGGGAATGCATATTCTACATCATTTGTCTAAGCATATGTGACTTGCCATGACCATGGAAAGATTCAATCGAGTCTAAGTTTTTCCAGTAAACTATGCAAAGGATCATGCTCATCATGTAATATTATTATAATTTGCATTCTTATTTCCCTCACATTTCATTACTACACAATTTACACCTATGTCTTACACGTTGTTGCTAGAAAGCCCAAAAAAGAACTAAGGCTTCGTTTTATTAGTCTCTCTCTCTCTCCTCTCCCCCTCTCCTATTGATGATTACGTGATTTTTTCCTCGCCTTCTTTGCTAATGAATCATCAAGTCATCACTTGTTAAATTTGATCTCTTCTATCTTATTTCTATAATTTTGTTTGTTATAGGTAACAAAAGAAGATCATATGGATTATCAACTAGTATTATGTTTATTGATCAATATTCATCTGTAATTCTTATAATGGTTACCAATTAGTTATGACTATAATTTTTTAATCAGTTAACTTAATTTTTCTTAACTATTCTTCAATAGTTTGATTGTTATTTGTCAAAATGTAAACAATATAGGTAGCTAGAACTCAAACTAATTTTCTCTCATAGTTTGTGTTATGGTACTAGAACTTAAACCTAATGAACCTTCTTTTCCTACTCTCATAAACATAGCTCAAGCTAGTCCCTTTGTTTTTTTAACCCATTATCTAAGAAAAAGGTTTTTCCTTTTTGAAGTCGCTCGAAGTGATTTGATTCGAGAACAAAGTGGTCTAATCATGATTGAGACTTCCCTTTCTTTTCAAATTCATGCTAAGTTGGATGATTTTTGCAATGGTTGGGATTGAGTTTAGGATTAAGGAAAACATTATACAGTAGAACGAATTGCTTATGCTATGTGTAATATGAGATGGGTTGGGATTAGATATGAATAACAAACATGTGATGCTGTGAATAAGGGTTGAAGTTAGAAATGATTGAAAAACCAAGGTGCTTTAAATAAATTAAAGGTTAATTACAAAAACATGGCATGTGTTTTGACTAATTGCAAACACATGAGGTGGTTTATCTTTTTATAAATAGGTGGCTTGAGTTTCATATAAAAGTGCTATTATAATTAATTTTTATTAGGAAAATATATGTTAGAAGCTTATTGGTCTAAAAAATTAATTTAATAAAAAATATTTATAAATAAAATATTAAAAAATAATTTTTAAAAAATGAGATAATTGAAAAAAAATGTAACATTAATTTTGATTACCAACAAAATATTGATATTTGTCATTCTAAAATTATTAAATAATATCGATATTTTTGTATGAAACTCGAATCTCCTATTTGTTAAAAAAATAACACAGATTATGTTTTATATTGGTAAAACCCAGGTCGTGTTTTTATAATTAACCCATAAATTAATTTGTTGGGGATTTTTAATGCAGACAAACGATCTTGCTTCTCCTGAATTGAGAAAATGATTGCACAAAATGAGATTTAGAAAAAGGAGGATTAAATGAACCCATTTGCCTCTGTGCATCTATACTGGCGTGGAGCGTCTTGTAATGAATAGGCTTGCACTTTATTCAAGACTTCTATTTAACAGTCACATAAGCTTAAGCCCACAATAAAATTCATCCATATATTTATAATACACACATGATGTGTCAACTTGATTAGTGGAGAGCAAAATAATGTACAAATAAAACCACCCATCTGTATATATAGCATTCCACTTCCACCGGCCATCAGCTAATGCATAGAAGAGAGAAACAAAACAAAACAAATAATGAATGCTTTTTCGATTTGGACTTGACACATGAACATAAAAAAAAAAGGCATAAAATTTGCAGCCAGCAAATATCCCATGTCAAACATGAATAATCCACCTTGGCTCTTTGATTAGTAAATCATGGGAAAGCACATGGGAACATTAATTGTCGTGTGCTAATCAAGCTGGTCGAATAATCTATATGGAGATTTCGTAAAACTTGAGAAATTGGGTCGACATCATGGACCACCAGTATAAGTTAAAGCTAATATTTCACTATCATGCTAGATTCAAAGAAGTAATAAAAACTATCCTAATTGATTATTCCTCTCTTCTAGATAGATTTTCATGCGTGAACTACTTTTTTAATCAAATGGTCTATTGCATGTGAAGCCATGAGCACAAAAACAAAAGATCCTAATTGATTATTCCTCTCGGAGTGGGACAAATAATAATAATAATATAAATAATAATAATAATAAAATGGAAAGCCTTGCATAATATAAAATTTTAAAAAATGCAGGAATTAATTTCTCCAAAGTGTTCGTTTAGTGATTACTTTTTAATTTTTTTTTGTCTTTTTGCCAAGTTTTTTAATAATTTTTCAACACTTACTGACACAGCGTATTTTGTTTTCTACCTTGAGATTAAGAGTTCTTGTTTCAGATATTATGAATATTGATGCTTGATTAATGTGAGTTGTGTCACGCCCCTATAGGATACCTTAATTGTAATAATACACCATGTAACTAACTGAAGCCTTTACAAAGTTACATAAGTATTACACGACTAACATTCTCCATTTGAAGTGGACAATTAAAATAGGATCGATAGTTGTTTTGAGTGAGAAAGAGATTGCATATATATATATAATATATTAAGCATAAAAGATCATAACATACAAACCTAGGTCAAAACATAATTATTACAACCATGATCTTTAGGGCTTTGACAAAACCCTATTACAAACAAATTTACAAGGAAAAATCAAATTTAACTTATACTATTGCAAGATCAATACTAAGTCTTTATTAAACATACGGTCTTTCTTCCAAAAGAATACATAAGTCCATCCTACACTAACTCTAACACTTGAGCTTGGTTTCGGTCATCTTTCTTAAAACCCTATAAATTAATAGTCTAAGAGAGCATAAGCATATAAGCTTAGTGAATAATAGAATCTTAACACATATTATTAGTATCAAACAAGTTTAGATAGTAACCATATGCAATGCAGTCATCAAACATATATAGCAAATATGGTTTGAATAACCGGAATTCAAACCTATGAGGATTTATGCCCTTCCTAGAGGTTAAAGGATTAGTTAAGTAATTCATACCCGTGATAATCCCAAAACTAAAGAAGGAGAATTCTTTCAAATCATTTACTGTTTATAAATAGTTATAACATATAATCTCCACTTCATTTAAAACTTGAAAATTCCCATTAAATATTAATACTCTATAGTCAACTCCAACACAGATGACCCCTTTCGAAGCCTGCTTAGTTCCTATGAAGCTAACAAATGGTAAACTTAACCAGATTCATTGGACTTTATAAGCATTACCACAAAATCAAAATATTAACACATGACATGAAATGCCATGCCAATGCAATTATAATGTTATGTAACACATGTCGTTTTGAACTTAAGGTCCAATAAGCTTTAGTCTATATTATATGGTGATAAATTCAATTTCAGACACACATCATTGCAAACTACACAACCATTATCACCCAACAAGGTTATCACTTGGAATATCAAAGTTTGTCACTCATTCATAGACATATAACAAGCAAAGTCCCCAAATCCTCAAGCAGTTTTTCAATTTAATTTCAATTAAAACAATGTTCAACTACTATGTTACAAGCACAATTCAAGTGAGAAGATATGATTACTCATCTGTGCATGGTGGCTAAACGTCATAGTAATTAGCTAGAAAGTCCAAGTCTTGATTAAAAAATCTTATAAAATAACAAATAAAATTCATTAAGCATGTGTCTGTGTAGGACTACATAGATACTTAAATATTCTAGACTTTTATTATGGTAATCCTAGTTCATCAATCTTAAAGAAATTATAGAGTATTAAGCTTAACTATCATCACTTAACTAGTATAACGGGTATTTAACTTGATTTAAGCATGATACTATTTGAATAATCAAATTTTAAGCCTTGATACTTTTGAAGGCTCTCAAAACTTAAAACATAAAAGTTATAGAGCTCTTTTTAAGCTCTCTATAGCCTCTTATATCACCTAAAACTGAGTCCAGATGAAAAAGTTACGATCAATTTACGAAACATGAGAGACTGTCACGAGTGGATATACACGACCCGTGTATGGGAGTGGTGTATATAGAATTTGGCTACTTTTGAGTCACGAGTGAATATACACGACCTGTGTATAGGGGTAGTGTGTGTAGAATTTGGCTACTGTAGAGCCACGAGTGAATACACACGACCTGTGTATGGGAGTAGTGTGTATAGAATTTGGCTAAAGTCACAAGTGAATACACACAACCCGTGTATGGGGGTAGTGTACTACCCTGTTTTTTCACTACTTCATTTGCTTCAAAATTTCACTTTTCAAACACTTGTTTTGACCTTTAACTTCATCAAACACACTCCATTACTCACGTACATACATCATATACCCTTCCAATAACTTCACATGGTCATTTTCACTAAAAACCTATATTCTACATCCACTATATACTCCATCAACTCCATTTACAAACAAAAGCCTATGCTATCAAAAATTTTAAGACTCATACTATCAATATCATTATTGTAAACCCTTAGATTTTTATGCCAAGTCTTAAGTTTAAACCTTAGAACCGGAAGTTAACCCGAAACCCTAAAATCAACCAAAACCTATATCAAACCCTATAATTTGGATCCGGCAATCTCGCACTCTTAAACCCTAAACAATGGAATTGAGATAATTGTGGATAATAGTTCCTAATAATATAGGAAAGCTTAAAAATATCAGATTCGTTAATATTTATTGTGCTTTAGATCTAAATAGGATCAGTTTTCAAAAACCGTGCCCCACTACACCGAACGGTAAAAAAAATTATGATACACCACGTAATAATATAAGGAATTCAAAAATATCAGTTTTATAATTTTTTTGGTAGCTAAAAAAATCAGATATCGAATTTATATGCGTATTTTCTTTACTACGGGTAAATTATAGTCTTATTTACTATTCATTATCCTATTCTATTATTCATCTATCTCTACTTTTTCTTACTACTTATATATCTATTTTCTTACTTTTTACCTTCCTCATACATCTTAATCACATCATATCTTACACATTACTTACTTCTTTTTACAAAATATAAAAATTAAAATTCCCCCCCCCCCCCCCCCCCCCCATTCCTCCCAAAACCGGCGCCGTCCCTACCTCCCCGCGCCCCTCCTTCCCCCCCCCCCCCTCCCCCCCCCGGCGTCTCATCTATATATTTTTTCTTTTTCATTTTATTTTATTACACTCAATTTCCTTCAATCTTCAACTATAAATACCCTCTCTCCCTCCACTTATTTCACACATCTACTTTTACATAACAAAACTCTACTAAAATCTCTTCACAAATTTCTCTCTACCAAAAATCCTCTCCAATCAATACTTCCCAACTTTCTTTCCTCTAACACAAAAACCATCTTCCACATATTACTACCTACATATTCCTACAAGCATCACCTTCTTTCTTCAACATATACACACCTTTAGCTAAGAATTTATTATATTTATTTTTCCTATATCGTGTAACTTAGCATGACCATAGTATTGTTTTTTAAAGCCCATGTGAGTTATGGCAGTAATAACATGTTCATGTTTTGTTCTTGCACATGTCAAGTATTCCTATTATGTTATTATGTTGATATTATTGTTATTATGCTCTTATCCTAACCTTGTATATATATATATATATGTATATATTATTAAGTATATGTATATCTATATATTTCTTAGAGCTTAAATACTCACTATCTCTCACCAACATGCTTTTATTATTCTTATTGCTTTTATTATGCTTTTTATTTTCTTTCTTTTTTCTTTTTTCTTTGGAATTAGTCTATTCTTAGTTTCGGGATACCTTGATGGAGTTAAGGTTCTCAATAATTGACCTTATTATTTTGCTTATTATTGCTTCTTATATCTTTCCTATATTTTTATGTTATATTTTATTTTTTTTCATAACTACATAATCATATGCATACATCATCACAATGACATTGTCTCAACAAAAATAAAGAGGAATTTTCTTTAATAAAGGAAAATGGAACCAAACTTTTTAATTATATAACTTTATCTCTAAATAAAGATTTTGTCATAAAAAACATAGGAAAATTATTTTAAAAACTTCTTTGCAAACTCATTTTTTTAGATGTCAATAAGGATAAGTTTATCAAAGAAATTAACTAAGGAAATAAACACTCTCTTTTCATGATAAGTAACATGAAGTTTATTAAAACTTAGTGTTAATTATTCATTGATATGCAAATTTTTCATAAAAGCTTAATTGTAGGATTTTTACTAACTCTGTAATAAAAACCAAGAACTAGACTAGTTTTCAAATTAAAATAAAAATCAACTCACTAGTATTATAAATCCACTTAGAGAAATAAAAGTTTGTCAAGTTTCTAAATGATAAACTCATTTTCAAAGAAATAGAAGAATATAAAACATGATAAGATCAAAAATAATAAATATTATCAACAACTTAAGAAAATATTGAAAGTGTTTTCTTCCAAGTAAAAAAGGGTAGAGAGCTTAAAATACCAAGTTCTTAGAAATAAAATTTATCTTTAAAGAATTAGGAAATAAAAATATGAGAGGAAAAAATTTATTTATAATTCTCAATCAAAACCATTTAAAAGGAAAGATATATGCAATTCAACTCAAATTATTAGAGACTATGAACAACTTAGGAAAAAATTTTGAGAACTTCATTTTATGACTAGAAATAAAATTTGTAGATACCCTAACTTTCAAGAAAAATTAAATTATCTTAGAAAATTAAATTTATAAGGAGATACTCACTTATAATAACCCAAGAATTTATAATGCTCTTTTAAACCACTTAAAGAGGGAATTGTTAAAGTTTAAGTTTTCAACACCTTAAGACAAGTTGTTTTATGAAGAATAATCGTTGACACAATACCATTAAAATTTTGCATACAATATGAGTCTATATATATATTCAAAGGATTTTTCAATAATATAAATATCTATATTTTTGTTAAAGGATTTTTTGATAAAGAAAAATTTGGAAAATTGTGTTTCAAGGGTTAGGATTTTCGTGTGGATTTGTACCGATCTATTTCATGACCCAAAAGACTTTTATGACAAAAATAATCTTAGAAATAGATATATCTTTTCAAGTAGGTAGAAAACGGTATATAATATGCGAAATTTCGAGTTATAATGAGCAAATTGTAGCCATTTTGAGTTGGATTTCACTCTATATGATTTTTTATGAACTTAGTGAAATACAATTAGCAAGTTTAAATAGAACTTCCAAAAAATACTCATTTTTGGTATTTTTCTTGTATAGGTGATATGGAGACTAAGTTCTCATACCCAAAGGATTATTTTGACTAAAAGTTTCTACTCAAATGGCTGAGTGAGTTTATTTATTACATTTTTTGCACTTATGCCTTTGCTTGTAAATCGGTGGCATTAGAATTAAGAAAAGATAAAATGGAAAAATTCATGTGCTTTACATATATGGTTGAAATTTTGATTAAGCGTATCGATGCGGAAATTGTTTATAATAAATATTTTATAGTATAAGAATGATTGTCTGCAAATTCTATGATCACCCGTAAAATACTTAATAATGCCATAAGTACTTAATTAAATTAATTCATGTGTACCATTCGGCGAGTTCATTGTATTCATTACTATACCCTTGGTGAGACAAAGGCATAATAGTGAGGTTCATAGAGCCTAAAAGATCTATAAAGCGACGAATGGCCGCCCGATTAAGTTGCGATGCACAAATACTGAATAAACTATATTTTTAAGCTGGGTAGTGGCATGAATAAAAATTATAAGTAAATGGATTATATTTTTGCAGCTGGGTAGTGGCGTAAATAAAAACTACAATTGAATTGTATTTGTAAAAATCGGTCTATACGGCTTGGAACACCTAATCCCGAATAGAGGGGTAAATCCATTCAACATATGATTCCAAGAAAATCATATGTATTGCATGCTCATGTGCTTGTACATCTCATTTTATTGTTTAAATTAACTTGTTTTGAATATTGGTTATTAGGTGTTTAATTGTGGAAATAATTATCACTAAGTGTGTAGCGTATACTCTCTTAGATATCTATTGCAGCACTTGTACCTTTGGTTGAAGCCTAGGCTATACTTGACCCAGGTAATATCTTTTCTAGGCAAGAGCTTTTAGATAGAAGTCAAGAGTTAGAAGTAGATATAGACTTCCAAGTGAAACTCAAAAATGTATTTATTCTGAATATAGACTCTGTTGGACTTAGTAATTTTGATGGGGAATGCCCCTTAATGTTTTAAAACTCTCTATATTTTTGGAACCTTGGTTATATTGTTATAATCTACCTTCTTAATTGCTTTTACTTAAACGGATTGATTCAAAATTTGGTCCTCTATGATCGTGAAGGTACGCCTTACGTCCAATATTGAGACTTTTGAGATGACTAAGGTCGTCATTCTTAAGACTTAATATTGAGTATGGCAGGCTGTCACGTTTGAGGTACCTTTTGGGGCGTGACAATTACTCAATTTTACTTGTCCAACATCAAACTCATCAACAACCTTCCAACCATCAAAACCCAACATAAACACAAACTACTCTTCCTCAAATAAACAAAAATCAACAAAAGCTAAAGAGAAGCTATAGCTTACCTTGAGCTAAGTTGACTTGTTAATTGGATTAACTTGAGTTTTTTTATGAATTTTGAAAGAGAAAAAGAAGAAGATGAGAGTATGAATGAGTGTGTGTTTCGCATCTGGTGAAATAAAAGAAGCAGATGAGTTTTGCCAACAATTTTTTATAGTTATCTCTTATAAAATAGGTAAGGCTTGGTATGACTTTTTGGCACATGCAAGAGTATATTGTTGTGTGTGAGAGCATGTTAATTATGGTGGAAATGTGACTAAAAGTTGCATAAATTTAGGCATAAATTTGTATTAAAAGACATCGGCAAATTATTAATTTTAAAATCAATATAAAGTTTTAACAATTTAGCTTGTGAATTTTGTTTGGAAGGAAAATTTCTTATGAAACTCTACATTGGAATGTTTTATAATTTAGAGATTAAATTTTTAAAATCTAATTTTTTAATGAAGTTTAGAAGTAAAATAATTGATATATAACTTGAAATGAGTTACTTGAACTATTCAATCTTTAAAGACTTAACTAATGGAAAATTTGAAACTAATTCAATTAATATACAACGTTAAAAAGATTTAAATGAAATTTTGAATTCTTTATATTATTTATCTAATTTCATACATGTTAATACACTTAAATCTAATCATCAAAAATGCATTCAAAATTATATACTAAAACTTCACTGATTTTTAATTCTATTTTCTAAACTTATACATGGAAAAACTTGGGGATTACAAGTTGTGCTAGAGATTCGCTGCAATAAGAAGTAAATAGGACTTACCTTCATTAAGGTATTATGGGATTTCTTTGCCATTAGAGGGGAAATTATAAATTCTGTATATTCCATCTTAGAGATCGGTGATATTATGAAACATTTGAAAGATAAGGCATGGTTCTATCTTAAAGTTCACTCTATTTATTGAGAATATTGTATGATTACTAACTTGTCTAATAAAAATTACACAAAATAATTATCAAAATAGATACAATTTTGCTATTTACATATAAGTTGTATGTGTAAGGTGCGGCTTCAGTGTTTACATATGGTACATGCCATTCATTAAAGGCTAAACCTTTTAATGACAACTGTATGTGAATTCCAATGGATACATACAAATCATGTGATGCGATTCATTAAGATTGAAAATGAATCGCTAGATGTGATTTACTAATATAGAACTTTCGGCAAGTATGACCTTTTTTTATATGCAATTCTTTTATTAAATCATAAATCACATTACCTACATATGATTTAACATTAAGTTTTATGTAATTAAAATTATATTAATTTTGTTTTGTTTTTTCCTACGATTGATAGACATGCGTTCCTTCTCTATTTATTATTGAATGTATTAAGAAATACTTTGATGCTTTTTAATAAATGTAGATTAATATTATAGAATGGAAAATTGTTTCTTTCTAAACCCGTTAACATGGCATTTTTTAATTTGATCTCATACAAGATACGTTGCATTTGGTGATATATTCGCTAATATAAATATTGTAATTATTGTATCGAACCAATTGCAACTAACAAGTATCAAACATTTTGGTGTAAACATCGACTGGAAAATTTTATGGACTCGTTTGTTATGGTAGGACTAGTCCAATCATATATTTAACGGCTCAGGTTTATACTAATTGTGTTTGAAGTCTTTAAATTTTTTATATTAATTTAATTATAAAATTAGTAATAATCATATATACTAATTGTGATTGAAACCTTTAATTTTTTATATTAATTTTTTAATAATTAATTTAATTATAAAATTAATAATAATATGATCCTGTGACCAGACCATATAAAGCAAAAGTTGTAAACTTCTTGTTTATATAGTCAGATCGTGAAAATTTGCAAAGTCACTAAAATGTGAAATGGCAAATTTACATTGATTGGACAACGCTTCCTAGCTCTCATGCCACCATCGTATTTCTTTTCTTAATAAATACTATTTAGTTCATTAGAAAATAAGTAAATTGATAAAACATACTAAACTTCCAATTCAATAACAAAACATAACGAATGGAAGAGCATGGTTAAAAAAAGGAAAATTTATATATGATTTATATTATAGAAAATAATGATAATGTTATGAAAACTTATCCTCGTTATAAAAAAGAAAATTTAAATATGATTTATATTATGAAAAATAATGATAATACTATTAAGTTATAAAGTCTTAACAAAGTAGACGTCAGCATTCATAATTTATTACATAAATAATATTATGATTATTAGATTATTTATCTATAATTTTTTTTTTCATTGCAAAAAATTCAAAAAGGCCATTTGCATCCACCATACCTTGCCATTACTTTGTCACGAATGTACCTTTGTTTTCCTTGTTCCTTTTTTATTTGCTTCTCTTTTTTTTATGTTAGCTAGAGTTTAGTATCAAGAAAGATTTGTAAACATACAAAATGAAGGAAACTTCCTTTTGTTTTTCCATTGGTTACTGGATGGCTATTTCCGGGATTTTATTTTCGTAGGACCAAGTAAATCAGTAGAATTCCTTACTATTTAAGTTCAATAAAAGAATTTTATTATTCGATACTTTTTTTTACAAGACCGGTTCTATAAATTATTCAATGATTCAGATTTATAATTAAGTATGATTGTACCACTAAAATAGGAGTAAAACATTTGTCTAGTTTTTTTTCAATAAAAAAAAAACATAGATACAAATTAAAAGAAATACAAAATTAATATTGCTATATCGCATATTGAAGTAGAGATACACATTGCTTGTGTCACATATTCTACCAGGGATATAGCAACCTAACTTCAAAAATTTGCAAGTTCGTATATCGCATTTGGTCTTAGCAATACCTTGTATCGCATCTTCTTTTGGCAATACATGCGAGTCTTTTTTTTTTCTTCTTCCTTCTTCGCCAACCCCTCCCACTCCTACCTCGGATGGCTATCACAGCCATAGCTACTATACTGGTAACAACTGCCGTTGGAGCTACTAAAAGTTTTGTCGTCCCCCAAACCCGCCACCTCATCATCTTCCTTCCCCTTATCTCGTTTCGGATCCCGATCCTGGTCCTCACTTGCCACACACCTGGTCTTATCCATCGAGTGCCTTAAAGGAAGCTCTAAAACTATTGAATGGACAGGCGACATGTTGCAAACTCGGAACATAGTCAAGGAGCTAAGGATAGGCGATTCCCCACCGATTAAGTAGCCATTTAAGAATAGTTAAGATTAGCGCATGTATCTCATAGGTCTGTGCAATAGACATGAATACCTATATCGCACTTTTTTTTATGTGATATATTGATACTATTCATACAATTTTTTTTCTCTAATTTGTTTTATGTGATTTTTTTAAAGGTATATTTGATAAGTGCCATTAGACCCTTAATTTTGATGCTATTTGAACATTCTTGGTATGTAATTTTTGAGATTTCATGGAGAAAACATTTATTTTGTGAAAAATTCATTTCTTGGCTTAAAGATCATAATTGGAAGTTTTTAGATGGTTCAAAGGAAATTAAAGCAATTTAAACAAGTTTGAATCAATTTTGTTCAAGAAGGAAGTTATGTTTTCATCCTTTTGTTCATCCTTGGCAGGGAAGAACTGGGAGAAGAGGTCAGAATGCAAAAGAGAATTTAATCTTCATCCTTACCTTTAATCCTTGGCCAGGAAGGACGCGAAGGATGCGTACAGCAGCTATACATGAAGAAAAGATTTCAGCTTTTATTCATCCTCGCCCAGGGCTGACAGCTGAGGAAGAAACAGAATGCTCTTAGCCAAATTTCAACTATTTTGCCTTCATCCCTGCCCCGATCCTGGCCAGGATGACACCTGAGGATGAACTGGATTTTCCAAAAGTATAAATAGAGCTCTGTTTTCTGTTTTATAACTTTTAGATCATTTTCTTAGGCTCTAAAACAGAAATTACGAAGGAAATTACGAGAAGCTTGCTAGGGCATCCATTGAAGATCTCAAGACAACAATTAGGGTTTATTCTTTCTATCATGATTCTTTCTATTTCCTTTAGATCTTTTGTTCTTATTGTGAATCTTATGGAGGAGTAGATTCTCATACTCTTCATCTTGTGAAACCCTAACCATACGAATTGAATTGTCTTTTGATTGATGAATGTTCATGCCTTTGTATCTATTCATATGATTCAATAGTCTTGTGATTAATTTGTGTCACAAATTAATTGCATGTTGATTCATATTGAAAGAGGTTTCATTCAATTAGATAGATCTTTATGAATAGAGGAATTGCTTATTTCACCTAGAGGTAGGGAAATTACGATTTTCTGCTATAAAGAATTTAATTCTTGTTCAAGGATCATGATCTTTAATGCAATTCTATGTGATGTTAGTAAGGGAGAGGTCTCTACTATCTCATTTAGGGTTAGGAATTGATTAACTCGAGGGAGGAATTGACTTACTTGTTGAGATCCCGTAGTGCAAAGCATGAATGATTCATTAATCAATCTTTTATTATAAGAACTTTAGGTTAGGGTGGATCAAGGTGGAGAGTATGTCTTGTGATTGAATTCATTTTTGACAGCAAACATTAGTTGATTTTAGAGCTTGCTTAATCTTTTGCTTAGTAGTTAATTGTAGATTTCTCTCCAAAATTTAGGCTAAATAGTAGAAAACCGGTAATAGTACTTGATTTTTTTCAAAATCCCTGAGGACGATACCCTAAAATCTATGCTACATCAAATAGGTGCGCTTGCCTAGCTTCGATCGTAGATTTAATCGGGTTTACAAATTTTAGAAATTAATACGATCGGTAAAACATCACCAAGTTTCTTGGCGCCGTTGCCGGGGATTTTGAAAAGCAATATTAGGAAAAGCCATATTATCTACTACTTTAGTCATTTTTTTTTTAATTTCTTCTTCTCCTGCTGTTCAATAATTCTGATTTGTTCTTATTTGTTGTTATAGGTGTATGACAAGGAGCCTTCCGACAGATCTTCTCGATTTAGACCCTGAAATCGAGAGAACATTCCGTAAAACTAGGAAGAATACAGTTGTTGAACAGTTTGAGCAACCATTCCAGATTAAACAAGAGGAAGAACAAGTCATGGCTGGAGAATATCCTAAAACCAATTTGGAGTATTCAAGGCCTACTCTTGATGGCACCGGTCCAACTATTGTGAAGCCTCCCATTGGGGCTAATAACTTCGAAATTAAAGGTGTTGTCATCCAACTTTTGCAGCAATATTGTCAGTTTGATGGACTTCCGGATGAGGATCCACATGCACATATCCAAAGTTTCTTAGAAATTTGTGAAACTTTTAAGAGCAATGGAGTTGCTGATGATGCCGTGCGTCTTAGACTTTTTCCCTTTTCATTGAGAGGGAAAGCTAAGAATTGGTTAACTTCCTTAGGAGCGAACTATTACTAGTTGGGAGGATATGGTTAAACAATTTTTGGATAATTATTTCCTCCATGTAAAACAGCCAAGTAAGGAATGATATCTCTTCTTTTGTTCAAAATGATTCAGAAACTTTGTATGATGCATGGCAAAGGTGGAAGGAATTGTTAAGGCGATGTCCACATCATCAGTTACCATCATGGATGCAAGTGCAAACCTTTTATAATGGTTTGAACACAACTACAAGGCAACTAGTGGATGCCTCAGCTGGAGGTACTTTGAATTCTAAGACACCGGAAGAGTCCTTGAAGCTTTTTGAAGATATGGCAAGAAATAATTACCAATGGGGAAATAACCGAGGCAAACAAAGAACAGCTGGATTGTATGAGGTAGATCTCATGACCTCCATTGTTGCTAAAATGGATGCTTTGAGTAAGCAAGTTGCTAGCATCAAGAACACATCAAATCCTATAAACCAATTTGGAGAATCATCGGAAGATCATAGCAACTTCTTTGATCATCAGGAGCATGTTGATTATTTGGGAAACCAAAATAGGCAACAAAATAATCCTTATAGCAACACATACAATCCGGGTTGGCGCAATCACCCCAATTTCAGCTATGGTAATGCAAATCCTCAAAGGACTAATTATCCACCTCCGGGATTTCAAAGATCAAATCAACCTCCACTTCAACTTCCAGCTCCATCTCCACCTCAACCTTTGCTGCAACTTCCAGCCCCACCTCAACCAGAAAAGAAATCAAATCTGGAAGAATTGTTGACCAAATTCATTCAAGGCTCAGAAGCAAGGCATAGGAACCAAGAAGCTTCCATCCACAATCTTGAAAACAAATTGGTCAAATGGCTAAGTTGTTATCTGAAAGGCAATTGGGTTCTCTTCCTAGTAACACCGAGCCTAATCCAAGAGAGCAAGCAAAGGCCATCACCTTAAGAAGTGGAAAGGAGTTGCAATCTGAAAAATCACAGGAGCAAGAAAAAGAAGAAGTTCCAAAGGCTAAATCAGAAGAATTGAAGCAAAAAGAAGTGGAACCAGCAAAGAAATCACCATCTTCCGCTGTGAAGGAGTATGCACCACGGATTCCTTATCCTTCCCGCCTCAATCAAACAAAGGACAAAGAACAATTTGGTAAATTTCTTGAGCTTTTTAAGCAATTGCATATTAATATTCCTTTTGTTGAAGCTCTCTCACAAATGCCAAAGTATGCTAAATTTTTAAAAGATCTCTTGTCCAATAAGAGGAGATTGGAGGATGTTGCTACTGTGGAAGTAGGAGCTAATTGTTCATCCATTATTCAAAATAAGCTTCCACCAAAACTTAAGGATCCGGGGAGTTTCACAATTCCTTGTGTGGTTGGTGATATCACTGTTGATAAGGCTTTAGCGGACTTAGGAGCTAGTATCAATTTGATGCCCTTTTCATTCTTTAAAAAGCTAGGTCTTGCAGAACCAAAACCTACTAGGATGAGTTTACAACTTGCTGATAGATCTTTGAAAATTCCTAGGGGAATTATTGAGGATGTTTTGGTCAAAGTTGGAAACTTCATCTATCCGGTTGATTTTGTGATCCTAGATATGGATGAGGATAGGGATGTTCCTTTAATTTAGGAAGACCTTTCCTTGCAACAGCCAGGGCATTAATTGATGTAGAGAAAGGAAAGCTTACTTTGAGGGTAGGAGATGAAGACTTAGAAGTGAAGATTGCCCCAGACTTGAAATATCCATTGAGTATGGATGATTCATGCTATGCTATTGATGTGGTTGATTTTTCAGTAAAGGAGCATCTTGAAGAAATTTTGTGTAAGGATGAGTTACAATTGAGCTTAGTGCATAAAGAAGGAAAGGATGTAATAAATCCAGAGGTTAATTCAATGATATCACAGCTAAATTCAACAAAAGAGATTACACCTCAAAGTGGATTTGAAGAATTGAAAAAAGAGAGTGAAGCAAGACTTAAAACTTCCATTGAAGAGCCTCCAGTTTTGGAATTAAAACAATTTCCAGATTATTTAGAGTATGCTTTTCTAGAAAAAAATTCCAAATTACCGGTTTTCATTGCTTCGGATTTGTCTTGGGCAATAAGGCAGATGGATTTTGATTTAGCAAGTACAGGGATTAAAAGAAAGTTGCAGCTTAATGAACTTGAAGAATGGAGGATGTTGGCTTATGAGAATATGAGAATTTACAAAGAAAGAATGAAAAAGTATCATGATTCTCATATTCGTCACCCTAAGAAGTTCAAAGAAGGTGACAAGGTGCTGCTATTCAATTCTAGACTTAAACTTTTTCCCGGAAAGTTAAAATCTAGATGGTCTGGACCTTTTGTTGTTAAAAGAATTTTTCCACATGGAGCAGTTGAGCTTACACATCCAGGGCATGATGATTTTAAAGTCAATGGACAGAGATTGAAGCTTTACTTAGGAGGTGAAAATGAGAATGAGAACCGAGAGGAGTTTAGACTCCTAGCACCAAATGTTTCAGCTGCAAATTTTGTAAGATAAAGTCGAGCCAACGACGTTAAACAAGTGCGCTTCATGGGAGGCAACCCATGTCTAACTTTGGTGAGTTTTGTTCTTTTTGCTTTTCTTTGTTTTTCACCAATTCTAAGCCCAAATTTTTGTTAAAGTTGCAGGTGTGGATGTTTTGCACAATTAAGGGAAGATGAGAGTATATTTTAAGTGTGGGGAAAATACAATTTGGTATGCATTTAATTTCTGAAAGAGAGTGAGGTAAGTTTTCATCTCAATTTTAAGAGTTTTGAGCTAATTTCATGTTGAATTCTTGATGAAACTTTGAATTTTTTGTTGCATTTTGAATAAATTGGACGTTTATTCATTCAATCTTGTTAGAATAAAGTTTTTTTAAAAAAAATAATAAGTTGATTTCAAATAAAACCAACATTTTGAAAAAAAAAAAAAATTTTGCTTCTGTATTCATCCTCACTTCCATCCTGCCCTAGGATGATGGTTGGGCTGATTTCAAAGGTAGCTACTGTTTCTATCCCGGTCCCGATCCTGCCTTAGGATGACGCTGAGGATGAATCTGCTCTGATGTCTCGTTTAGCTTCTGTTCGCATCCTCACTTCCATCCTGCCCTAGGATGATGGTCGGGCTGATTTCCAAGCATGCTACTATTTTCATCCCTGCCCCGATCCTGGCCAGGATGATGCCCAGGATGAATTTCCCTGGAGTTCAACTGAGCTACTGCTCTCATCCCTGCCCTGATCCTGGCCAGGATGACGCCCAGGATGAATTTCCTTGGAGTTCAAATGAGCTACTGCTCTCATCCTTGCCCCGTTCCTGGCCAGGATGAAGGTCGGGATGACTTCGGTCAGCCTCTTTAAAAAATAATAATAATAAAAACAAAGATAATAATAATAAAACTTTAAAAAAAAAATTGAAAAAAAAATTGTTAAAGATACGAAAAATTTAAAACACATTCAGGTTTGAAGAAAAAAATAATAATAGAATCAAATAAAACTATTTCATTCTTTTCTGCATTTCATTTTCCCTCTCATACCATTTACTCTCATTTACTTTCTCTCATCTTCATATCAATACATTTTTGCACTTTGCATTTCGAGGATTCTCTTGCCATTGTCAACAACAAGTGTTAACTTCTAGCTGGGTTGAATCACAATTGATTTGCTGTTGTTGATCAACTCTATTGCATTTTCTTCCTTCTTTTTCTGGTTCTACAATTTCATGTTGACATCAACGTTAAACCAGGGAAGTTATTTCATGTCCTTTTCTCATCATTTCTTTCTTATCCTTTTTCCTTGCTTGTGCTTAGTTAGGAAAGACATTGGGGACAATGTCTTGTTTAAGTGTGGGGAAGGGCTATTATAGAAGAAAGAAATTATTTGGGTTTTAAATTGAGCTTCATATTGCATATGCACTTGTTAATAAAAAATCCCCCATTTAAAAGTTTGCTAATGAGCTTTTAATGTTGATATGATGTAATATGTCAGAATCTTGAAATTATACTCATTTTTGTTTAGAAAGATAGCATTAAATAAAAAAATAAAATGAAAATGAAGAATAGTGACTTTGTGTGCCTTACTCACCTATTTTGAATTTAGTTTACTTAGTCAAAATTTTAAAATAAAATCTAAGTGAGGTAAACTTACTTGCCATTTAATGATTGAATTTAGAGTTATGAAAAAGGTCAAAGTCCTTAGTTTAAAAGTTTAATGGTTGTGCTTCTAAGCTTGTTAGGAGTATATTTGCTTTTCAATCACTTTAAGAGCTCTTATAATTTTTTGTGAAAGAGGCATATGAAATCTATCACTTAGTGATTCTTCTTAAATAATCTCTAAAAAACAAAACAAATGAAAAAAAAAAATAAGCCTATACTTCGATGACTCAAAAATTTGAGTTATGAGTATCCAAACTTGAATGTTAGAGTGAGTAGAGAGTTCTTAGGGGTCCCTTTAAAACCTGGTCACTTGGGTGATGAGCCCGGGATGTGCCGACTCGATGAACTCACTATAACAAGAAGGGCGGAAAGGCAAAAGTTCATTACATGAGCTTGAAAAAAAAAAAAAAAGCTGAAAAGAAGCGGGCAAAAACCCTTCCAGAGGTAAAGAAAAGATGGAGGCAAAAAACCTTCCCCTCTGAAGGCTAAAAAGAAAAAATTATTAAGAGATTTTAAAAAGAGGAAAAAAAATCTAGGGGAATGATGGATGCCATATACTTTCATTTAAGGTTTTTGAGTTTAGAGAGGTGATTGAACGGTTTATATACTTGCTAGTAAGTGGTGAGATGTGATCATGACACTTTTTGCTTTGTTTGAATTTGTATCTCCCTTATAACTTTGGAATCGGTTATTAAATGGCGAGATTAACAATTTGACTTACTTGGATTAGTTCTGAAATTTTGATTGTAGTATGCTAAGTGCAAGTACAAATATGGTAGGTTTGAGCAATAGGCACCAATGAGTCCCTTTGGCTTGATGGAATTCTAGAATGTTATATTTGTTGTGAAATTTTCTGATGAGTATAATTGATGATAGATTCTTTTGTTTTTGTTTTGTTTGCTTGAGGACAAGCAAGCGACTAAGTGTGGGGAAGTTTGATAAGTGCCATTAGACCCTTAATTTTGATGCTATTTGAACATTCTTTGTATGTAATTTTTGAGATTTCATGGAGAAAAGGACATTTATTTTGTGAAAAATTCATTTCTTGGCTTAAAGATCATAATTGGAAGTTTTTATGATGGTTCAAAGGAAATTAAAGCAATTTAAACAAGTTTGAATCAATTTTGTTCAAGAAGGAAGTTTATGTTTTCATCCTTTTGTTCATCCTTGGCAGGGAAGAACTGGGAGGAAGAGGTCAGAATGCAAAAGAGAATTTTAATCTTCATCCTTACCTTCATCCTTGGCCAGGAAGGACGCGAAGGATGCGTACAGCAGCTATACATGAAGAAAAGATTTCAGCCTTTTATTCATCCTCGCCCAGGGCTGACAGCTGAGGAAGGAAACAGAATGCTCTTAGGCCAAATTTCAACTATTTTGCCTTCATCCCTGCCCCGATCCTGGCCAGGATGACACCTGAGGATGAACTGGATTTTTCCAAAAGTATAAATAGAGCTCTGTTTTCTTGTTTTATAACTTTTAGATCATTTTCTTAGGCTCTAAAACAGAAATTACGAAGGAAATTACGAGAAGCTTTGCTAGGGCATCCATTGAAGATCTCAAGACAACAATTAGGGTTTATTCTTTCTATCATGATTCTTTCTATTTCCTTTAGATCTTTTGTTCTTATTGTGAATCTTATGGAGGAGTAGATTCTCATACTCTTCATCTTGTGAAACCCTAACCATACGAATTGAATTGTCTTTTGATTGATGAATGTTCATGCCTTTGTATCTATTCATATGATTCAATAGTCTTGTGATTAATTTGTGCACAAATTAATTGCATGTTTGATTCTTATTGGATTGAAAGAGGTTTCATTCAATTAGATAGATCTTTATGAATAGAGGAATTGCTTATTTCACCTAGAGGTAGGGAAATTACGATTTTCTGCTATAAAGAATTTAATTCTTGTTCAAGGATCATGATCTTTAATGCAATTCTATGTGATGTTAGTAAGGGAGAGGTCTCTACTATCTCATTTAAGGTTAGGAATTGATTAACTCGAGGGAGGAATTGACTTACTTGTTGAGATCCCGTAGTGCAAAGCATGAATGATTCATTAATCAATCTTTATTATAAGAACTTTAGGTTAGGGTGGATCAAGGTGGAGAGTATGTCTTGTGATTGAATTCATTTTTGACAGCAAACATTAGTTGATTTTAGAGCTTGCTTAATCTTTTGCTTAGTAGTTAATTGTAGATTTCTCTCCAAAATTTAGGCTAAATAGTAGAAAACCGGTAATACTAGTACTTGATTTTTCAAAATCCCTGAGGACGATACCCTAAAATCTATGCTACATCAAATAGGTGCGCTTGCCTAGCTTCGATCGTAGATTTAATCGGGTTTACAAATTTTAGAAATTAATACGATCGGTAAAACATCATCAAGCATGTAATTTTCTCTTGAAATAGTTATATTAATAACTATATTTTTAAATTATTGCTTAGATTGTCTAACTTAGCAGATCGTAGAAATTTTTGGAAACAAAATAAACAAAAGATGCAATTCTATGCTCTTATCTAAAGAATAATCATGGACAAGATAAGCAAGTGCATGCACAACTGTTTGAATTATGACTACAAAATTACTTAAGGAAACATCAAATCTAAATATGGTTTAGGGAAAATACTACAACATGTTATTTTAACGGGTGTGTTATCTGTCATTTTTTCAATGACTTATTTTAATGATTTTATCATAAAAATACTTAATATATTAATTATTGTAATTATTTTAATGGTAAAATAATTGATCGTATGGTTACAAAAGTTTCTCATGATTTAATAGTAAATTGGATTAAGTAAAACCGAAAAATTTAAATAATTTATCAAGTATATTATTGTCTTCTTTTGCTTAATTCGTAACAATTTAGATTGAAATTTTAGAAAAGGATATTAGTTGAGAATGTGATGATTATGTTTAAATTATTGCACAAAGCATTTGACAGATTTTTATACGTGAAAAAAGTAGTTACTATCCATTTTTATATGAAAACTTTTGACAACTTAAATCTTTTTAGTTTTTAATATGAATATATGTGATGCAGACGAGGTCGTGGACACGTACTTAAGCAAGATGAAAGCATCGAAAAAGGAGTAGAAGACAGCACGCGTAGGTCGGACATAAGCTGCCATCCTTTATTTGAAAGCTATCATCCTTCATTTAAAGTTGCTAGCTTACTCCTAGCTTATATTTTGTGTGTTTTATTGTTTTATTTGGCTTTTCTTTGTTATTTTTTGAGACTATAAATAGTCTTTTAGGTTTTTTGTTATGGACAACTCTTATTCTATCAATTGAAACCCTAATTCTAGAAAACTTTTTCTATCTGAAAGACTTGTTGTTCTTGCAATTCTTTATTTGAACGCTTTACGCTGCGTCAGGTGGTATCAGAGCAAGATGGCTACTGAAAGCAATAATGGTGCTCTCCGTGAAGGTGTTCAGGGGAGTAGAGCCCTTCAGGAGGATGAGGCATTGCAATGATTGGATCAACGTTTAAAGCAATTGGTGAATCACATGTTCCAGCGTTTCGAAGAACGTTTGGAGGAGATTATAGATTGTCTGGATGCTTGTGCGATTGATGCAAATAGGAGAAGGAATGACAATAGAAGGCCAGGGGATGATGTAGCTCATGGTGAACCTATTGACACGGACCGATTCTTGCACAAAAACAACATGTCTATGAAGAGGACTCTGAAGAAAGCGATGTGGAACCACCTTGGTTTGCTCACAACCCACCCTATGGTTGGTGAAGAAGGAATGATTTTGATGATAGAGACGCCAGGAATTTTCACAATCAGCAATATGGTGGCTATAAGAGAGATGGGTATGATAACAGGGATGGTGGAGACTTTCGGTTGAAGGTTGACATCCTGTACTTTAATGGGAACCTAGGAATTGAAGAGTTCTTGGATTGGGTTGCTGACATCGATAGATTCTTTGATTATGCTGAGACTCCTCCAGAAAGGCGAGTTAGTTTGGTTGCGTGTTGTTTAAAAGGAATGGCTTTTGCATGGTGGGAGCGGATCCAATATAAGAGGGAACGAGAAGGAAAGGGTCCGGTTCATACTTGGTACTAGATGAAGCATCTCATGAAGATGGAATTCTTATCGCTAGATTACGAACAGATTCTATTCCAGCAATATCAAAGGTGCCAGCAAGGAAGAAAATCCGTTCGTGAATTTACTACTGAGTTCATGAGGTTAGTAGAACGCAACAATCTTTTAAAATCTGAAGGCCAGCAGGTGGCTTGATATTTGGAAGGGTTGAAACAAGGCTTGTGGGACAGAATTGGGTTACAGTTTATTCGCACTTTGAGTGAAGCAAAAAATCTAGCATTGAAGGAATAATTGATGCAACAGGAACGTGACAAAAGGAATTTTGGGGGATATAGAAACTCTGTTTGGTCAAAGGAGAAAAATAAAGATAGCGATGAACCACCTACCCGTGGTTACAGTGCCAACAGGCGAACTATAAGGGATAAATCTGTAGGGAAGTAACCTGTGAATGAAGGGCAAGACAAAGAGAGTAAGAAAGTGGATAATCCTTATGCAAAGCCGATTGTTGGGAAGTGCTTTCAATGTGGTCAACCGGGGCATAGATCTAATGAATGTCCTAAGAGGAGAAACGTTAATATTGTGGAAAGGGAAGAGGATGATGAGGAGAATTGTTGTGAAGTCGATGAAGATGAAGAGTAGGACTATGAGGAAGAAGATGAAGGGGTGTATGTTGTTCGGGAGTTGATGTTGACTCCAAAAAGTAAAGATCATATCCAACACCACTAGTTGTTCAGAACTAGATGCACTATTGATGGTAAGGTGTTTGGAGTAATTGTTGATAGCAGTAGTTGTGAGAACATAATAGGGAAGAAGACAGTGCAAAAGCTAAAATTACCTGTAGAGAAGCATCTGAATCCCTATAAATTGGGGTAGATTAAGTCAGCTGCTGAAAAAATTGAAGTGATGGAGTGTTGTAAGGTCCCATTCTCCATAGGTAAGTACCATGATGTTGTGTATTGTGATGTTGTTGATATGGATGTATGTCACCTCCTGTTTGGTAAGCCTTGGCAATATGATGTAGATGCATAACATTCGGGTAAAAGTAATGCGTATAAGTTGGAAAGGAAATGAGTGAAATATACTTTGCTACCACTAAAAGACAAGACTACTTTATAAAATAAGAATATGTTTCTGTCTATGGTGAAGGATTTTGGGTTGAGATTAAAGAAACTAGGCAAGTGTATGCCTTGATTGTAAAGTAGGTCCTGGTGAATTATGATGAGTTGCAAGTGAAGGAGAAGCCAGAATTAATTCGGCCTTTGTTGCAGGATTTCAAAGAGTTGATGCCAAATGATATTCTAGCTAGGTTACCGCCATTGAGGAACATCCAACACCAGATAGACCTTGTGCCTGGGGCTAGTTAACCTAATCTGCCTCATTACAGGATGAACCTGAAAAAGAGTGAGATTCTCAAGGAGAATATTGAGGAGCTGTTAGGGAAGGGGTTGATTTAAGAGAGTTTGAGTCCCTGTGCAGTTCCAGCCTTGTTAACACCCAAGAAAGATGGGAGTTGGAGAATGTGCATTGACAACATGGCTATTAATCAGATAACTGTGGGATATAAGTTTCCTATACCATGGCTGGATGACATGCTTGACAGGTTGCATGGGGTTAAATGATTTTCCAAGATCGACCTGAAGAATGGATACCATCACATTAGAATCAGACTTGGGGATGAGTGGAAGACCACTTTTAAGACGAAGAAGGGATTGTACGAATGGCTAATCATGCCATTTGGTATATATAATGCCCCTACCACATTCATGTGACTAATGCACCAGAATTTGAAACTGTTTCTCGGTAAATTTGTAGTGGTATATTTAGACAATATTATGATCTATAGCTCCTGTGAAGACGAGCACTTACTGCATTTGAAGAGAGTACTAACAATACTGCAAGAACATAAGTTGTATATTAACCTTAAGAAGTGCAGTTTTATGACAATAAATTGCTTTTCTTAGGTTATGTTATTTCGGATGATGGCATACGAGTTGATGAGGCAAAGGTACAGGTAATTAGGGAATATCCAACTCCAAAGAATGTCTCTGAGCTACGAAGCTTTGATGGTTTGGCGACCTTTTATGGCAGGTTTATCAGGAATATCAGTACTATTACTGCACCCATGACAAAGTGTTTGGAGAAGGGGAAATTCTTGTGGACTAATGAGGCAACCATTAGCTTTGCAGTCTTGAAGAGAAATTGAGTACAACACTAGTACTTGCCCTCTCCAACTTTGAGAAGTTATTTGAAGTGGATTGTGATGCCAGTGGGGTAGGCATAGGATTTGTTCTTCCCTAAGAAAAGAGGTCAATTGCATTTTTCAATGAGAAGCTTAGTGATGCTAGGTGGAAGTGGAGCACTTATGACAAGGAATTTTACTCTGTAGTGCATGCTCCAAATACATGGGAACACTATCTAATTAGCAAAGAATTTGTGCTTTATTTAGATCATGAGGCCTTGAAGTACTTGAATAGCCACAAGAGAATCAGCTGTGACATGCACGCAAGATGGTGTCAATCTCTACAAAAATTTCCTTTCAGATTATGACATAAATCTAGAGTCAAGAATAAAGTGGCAGATGCTTTGAGCAAGCGAGCTTCTTTATTGCTAACCTTAAGTCAGGAGATATTGGGTTTTGAGCAGCTTAAAGATGAGTATGAGCAGGACGAGGGGTAATATGGCACCAGGTATCAAATAATCAGTTTATTTCTGGTTTTTACTTATCTGATGGTTACTTGATGCATAAAGACTAGTTGTGTTTGCCAAGAACTTCTTTGAGAGAGCAGATGATTAGTGATATGCATGACAGTGGGTTATTATGTCGTTTGGGGCATGATAAGACACTGGTAGTTGTGAAGGAGAGGTTTCATTGGCCACACTCAGGCAGGATGTGAGCTGATTTGTAGAAAAGTGCTATGTTTATCAGAGATCAAAGGGTAAGTCCAAGAATACTGGACTATACATGCCTTTACCGGTTCAGGAAAATATATAGGAGGATTTGTTCATAGATTTTTGTGCTGGGATTGCCACGTATACAGAGAGGAGTTGATTCCATCTTTGCAGTTGTTGACATGCTTTCCAAAATGTCACATTTTATTCCTTGCAAGAAAATTGCTAATGCAGTTGGTGTGGCTAGGTTGTTTTTCAAAGAAGTTGTTCGCTTGCATGGAGTTCCTAAGGCCATCACTTCAAACTGTGATAGCAAGTTCCTAAGTTACTTCTGGAGAACATTGTGAAAGTTGTTTGATTCTTCTTTGCAATTTGGCAGTATAACCATCCACAAACTGATGGTTAGACGAAGGCAGTCAACCGAACTTTGAGAAATCTAATTTGAAGTCGTTATGGTGATAGACCGAAGTGATGGGACATCATCCTTCCACGGGCTGAGTTTGCTTACAATAGTGTTGTTCACAGTGCCATTGGACGATCGCCTTTCTCGATCGTCTATATTAAGGTATCACAACATACTCTTGATTTACTTAAGCTACCTAAGGGAGAAAGTGTTAATATTCCGGCTAAGCATATGGCGGAGTAAGTGGTAGATGTGTAGAAAGAGGTGAAGCAAAGGTTGGAAGAAGCCAATCAACATTATAAGAAATATGCTGATAAATATAGGAGGCGTGAGACGTTTTAGGTTGGTGATCAGGTTATGGTTTTCTTGTGCAATGAGAGATTCCTAGTTGGTACCCATAACAAGCTTCAACCGAAGAAATATGGTCCTTATAAAGTGTTGCGCATATCAACGGCAATGCATACATAATGGATTTGCTTGATAGCTTGGGTATTTCTAAAACATTTGATGTGGCGAATTTATCCTTGTTCCATGATTCTGGGGTTCACTCTATCCAAATTTTCAATCAAACTCGAGGACAAGTTTTTCCAAGTGGAGGAGACTGATGCGAATGAGGTCGCAGGCGCGTACTTGAGCAAGAGAGAAGCATTGAAGAAGGAGCAGAAGATAGCACGTGTAGGTCGACATAAGCTGTCATCCTTTATTTGAAAGCTGTCATCATTTATTTAAAGCTACCAGCTTACTCTTAGTTTATATTTTTCATATTTTATTGTTTTATTTGGCTTTTCTTTGTTATTTTTTGAGTTATAAATAGTCTTTTAGGTCTTTTGTTATGGATAACTCTTATTCTATCAATTGAAATCTTAATTCTAGAGAACTTTTTCTCTCTGAAAGACTTGCTGTTCTTGCAATTCTTGTTTGAATGCTTTACGTTACGTTAATATGAAATCGTTAAGATTCGAATGAAGTATGAAAAAATCTATAATTTTATACTTTTTAACAGGACCGATCACACATCTTAATTAATTAGCTTATATATCTATTGTAGTTATGCTTCAAGTCTTAATATTTCTTTTACATAAATATAATAATCAATTTAATACTATTCTTATAGACGATCGGTCCATAACAGAAGCATAAGAAGTTCCGACTATATTTCATGTGCTAAATTTAACAATTATTACATCACTCTAATTTATCTCTCTCTCTCTTTTATAAGTAAAACCATGGCTAATAAAATTTGGGACCATGATATCTATATATTTTAAATCATAGAAGCAAATGGATTTTCCTTTTTATTGGCATCAAAGAAAGTATATATATATATATATATTATTGAAAGACGAAGCTAGAGGAAATGTATTACACAATCAACAAAATAAATCCATATCATTTGGTATACGTTAATTAGGCTCGATTAGGCTTGCTAAGTCCCATAGGAAAGGCTATGAGCAGATTGATTAGAAATTATAAGCCCACCTATAAAATACGGACGGGCCTGCACAGTTTTAAAACTATGCTCGAACCAAAACATAAACCGTACTCTTTGCGTAATTGAGCTAGGCAATACATAGGAGCGAGCATGGCTTGATTTACTAAATAGCAAACCGGTTATAATTTATAATTCGATTTTTCTTGGTTTGGTCTAAACTACATATTACATAATGATTTTGTTTGGATAAATTTTTTTTTGAACAATCAAGTAACGAATTGATTGAATCCGTATTACATTACGGATTAAATCAAACATTTAATTAAAAAAAGAAATTTAAAATGAGTCAAGCTACAATAGTTCTTAATAGCTTACATATACGTGTTTCATTGATAGCCCCAATTCCTAAAGTGAGCATGGTTCGATTTGCTAAGTAGCAAGTAAATCATAATTTAAAACCAACCATAATTTATAATTCGATTTTGCTTGGTTTGGTCTAAACTACATCTTACATAATGATTTTGTTTGGATAAAAAATTTTCCAAACAATCAAGTAATGGATTGATTGAATCTGGATTACATTATGAATTAAATCAAACTTTCAATTAAAAAAATTAAAATGAGTCAAGCTACAATAATTCTTAATATCTTACATATACGTGTTTCATTGATAGCTCCAATTCCCAAAGTGAGCATGGTTTGATTTGCTAAATAGCAAGTCAATCATAATTTATAATTGGATTTTCTTTGGTTTGGTCTAAACTAAATCTTACATAATTATTTTGTTTGAATAATTTTTTTTGAAACAATTAAGTAACGGTTTGATTGAATTTGGATTATATTACAGATTAAATCAAACTTTTAATTAAAAAAAATTTAAAACAAGTCGAGCTATAATAGTTCTTAATAGCTCATAAGTAATTTGTCTCATTGATAGCCCCAATTCCCAAAGTAAGGCTTTAATCTAATTTGGTCAAGTTTTTCTCTCAAATCAAATAAAACTACAAAATATAGTATCATTTTTTTAAAGTCATTTTCAACTAAATAGTTTAATAGATTTTAAATAGTTATTACACTTTTATTATATTTCTATGAAACTATAAAATAATTTTATTCTTATACCATATATAAAGTAAATAAGCTATAAATTATTTAATGCTGTTAAGTAAAGTCATCAAGACATGACATAAATATTTTTTTTTAAAAAAAGATACAAACAATGACTTGTACAAGAAGTACTATAAACTAAAACCTCTTCTTCTTCTTCATTTATAAGACTTCGAATTTTGTACTGTAGATATTTTTTTTTGTACGATCAGTGTTCATTTAAAATATACAAAAGTAAAAAAGTCACAGCTTTCGGCCTTACTTTATTCCGTCGACTTTAAATTGCCGGCAACCTTTAACTCCAATAATCTTATTGGTGCTTTATTTTTTTAATTTTTTACATGTCATTTTTGTTTTACCTCTTTATATGTCATTTTCTAAATACGTTCTATATTGTATTTTAATAATTACTTTGATATAATAAAATTTTAATGGTTTTTTTAATAATAATAGACATGTACTTAGATATATATTAATAATATTAAATATTTTTAGTGCTTGTGCTTATTATTTTTTATTTTTTATAGTTGCAATAACACTGTGATAATGCAATCAGAATCAGGATCGGATCCGATTAGACTAAAAATCGACATCGACGATTATTTTAATTTTAAACATCTTTCTTCATTCCCTGTTTCCCTCCAACCCTTCCCTGTTGACTGTTAGGTCTTAGACACGTCTCTCCATCATACACATGAATTCTTCTTCTATCTTCGTCTCGTGTCCCGTGTCGATCCCGATAATCCCCTACAGTGCGGACCATGGAGCCCTCACCTGAACCTCCCCCCGATCGCCAAATCAACGCTCCAGATTCACCCCACCACCACCACCACCACCGCTCCCACTCACGACCATGATCATCTCCAAACCGAACTCGAAGCCCTTCGCAGCTCATACCAAACCCTACGCTCCAAATCATCTTCCATGGAGGAAACCCTGATCGCCCTTCAACGCGAAAGAGATGATTTGATCGATAAAAACGCGAACTTTTCGCGAATCATCGAGGGTTTATCGGGCGAAAGAGAGGGGCTTTATAAGAAAATCGAGGAGTTCGAGGGTTTGGTAAGAGAGAAAGAAGAAGAGTACGCGATTAGGAGTGAAGAAAGTTGGAGGGAAAGTGAAGGCCTTAGGGTTGAAATTGAGGTTTATAGGCAAAAGTTTGAAACTTTGGAGAAAGAGAGGGAAAAGAGAATTGGGGTTTTGTCGAATTGTTCGGGTTCGATTCAGGCGGTGAATGAAGCTCTAGTGAGGATTATGGCGTGTTTAGATGAGGAGAAGGCGATGGAGATGGAAGCAGAAAGGGAAAGAGGCGAATTTGAGATGATAGCGGATGGTGATGATTATGATGAGGTGGGGGGTTTGTGGAGGGGCATTGAGGAGGTTAAGAAGCTTGCCGGTGCCATGGAATTGAGAGTGACTGATTATAAGGAAAGGAGGAAGAAGGAGAGGAAGCAGTTTGAGAACAGTGTGGTTAGTTTAACTGAGGAGAATCGGGATATTAATACCTTGTTGAGGGTTGCATTGGTGGAGAAGGAGGTATTGGAGAAGAATTTGAATAAGTTGAAAGGGAATAATGAGCAGAAGAGAGTGCCTTTGTTGCAGTTTGCTAGGGCTGGTTTTGGTTTTATGATGGGAAGTGGGAGTGGTGAGCAACCAGTTGTGGCATTGGAGAGTTCAGCAGCTTCTAGCACGGGGAGTAAGTCGGATGGCAGTGAATGTGAGGAGGAAGTTATTAGTCTGGTGTGTTTGTTTTCTCTGTTTTGGGATTGTGTTTTCATTTTGTGTTTGTTCATTTGGGTTTGCAGACAAACTGAATTCCTTGCTTGATCCGGGTTGAATATATGCACTGCACTAGCTAATATAAGATCATCATTTGGTGAAATAATGCAAAAGTTTGAGTAATTATTTTAGAAACTAAACTTATAATATCAAAGAATTCATTTTCCACACTAACACAATCACAATGTGAACTTTTAGTAATGAAGAAATGGATCTCCTCATAAATGGATTTGGTTTGGTTCCATCACTTATGCAATACATGTTACTGTGCGGCTATTCTAACTCAACAATATGCTTTTTGATGCTTTAGCCTGAGATTCCATCGTAAATTAGAAATATCTAAAATTTAAAGTAAGAAATTCTTAGCTAGTGGTTGTTGGAAGTAAAGTTGACTTTAGCATATCGCCTTGTGTCACCTGCCGTTGTAACTGGTTTCTGTCTTTCAGGCGTCAACTGTTGAGAAAATAATGAAGAATCTACGGCTTGAGATTACACAGTTGAGGAAATCGTTGGAAGAGTCCAGGTATTTTGGTCCATGCACTTAATTTGCATGTACTACTAGTACTACACACTGTCAATTAACTAGAATTATCTGGCTGCAAAGACTTTGTTGTAAGTGTAAGTTGAAGAACTAGATATGTGTGACTTGTGAGATTGTCTCCCTGTATGATTCTATGGATATTTAAACATAGGCACAACATATCAGCGTAAAAGAATTTAGCTCCTGCTGTTGTGTAAAAATTTCAAGCCTTTTTTCTCCATCCATTCAGTTCTCATTATCTCTAGACTTTTAGAGAAAAACAATTGCAATTCTAGAGCTGTGCAGACTCAAGAATTAGTCGTTTTGAGTAAAAGATAGAATGGATAAACTATAAAGCAATGGTACATATATTTTTTTTCCTTCAAAATTGTAAGGGCAGTTTTTTGGGAGAACTTCAAAGCTTGGGGAGTAGCTGCTGGTTTAGCGTCCCCTTGGTTTTCCACTGCTCTAGGATAACCTTTATACACCATAGATGCAGTATTACTGTTCACTGTAAATCATTTACTTGGAATTGAAGGCCCTCATGGAAGATTCTTGTTTATTAGAGATGTAACATTTTTCTTATTGTTCTGCATGCTCTGTAGACCCCATTTTGTGCATTTCCATGTTGAGACCAATGTTAGGGAGACACACGGACAAGGAAATTTATTTATATGCTCAAATATTTGAGATTTTTGGGCAATTCATGCTGTTCCTTTGTCAGGTCAGACACTGAGCGCTTACAGAGCCTTACAAATAAACAAGCCCAGGAAATTGCTGAATACAAATTGTACATAAGCGAGTTGGAAGAAAGAGAGAGGCTACTAGCTCAGAATGTATGTTTTGAAATATTAAATGATAAGGTGGCTGTTTCCTTGACTTTATCTGATTTTTCTTCTTTGTACTTTCCTGGAAGGCGGAAGAGCTCCTGGCTGAAATAAAAGAAACTGAAGTGGAAGTAGCTAGATGGCGAGAAGCCTGTGAGTTGGAAGTAGAAGCTGGGAAAAATGAAATTGAAGAGCGTGATAAAGTGGTGAGGCTTCTTTCCAGCTGTTTTCAAATATTCTGGAGGCCTTTTGGTCTTATGCAAAGAGAAATTAGGGTACAGAACTAGAAATTTGGGGGTCTAACAGTGATGATTGCATTTGAGACTCTTGGGGTCTGTCAGTGCAAGTCAGCTGAATACCATGATTGATGAGTGGATAAAGGTGGTTTAGGTGCACCTCACGCCTAGTGGGAAGTTATGAGGCTAGTCATTCTCATTCGCTCCCATGAATGAAGAAGTAGTGGGACCCCCTTCTCGTGAATGCTTCTACGTCGCATGCCCTTCTACATCTAATGTGCTGGATCATTTGTTTTTCTCTATATTTCATTACATGATGGACATAGCTGTTTTATGATGGATACCCTTTCTTTTTTTACAAGGTTATCATTCTGCAGCAGGAGTTGGAGAAAACAAAAGCAGCTCTAGACATAGCAAACGGGAAACTAAAACTCAAGGAAGAGCTTGCAAGTGCTGCAATGGCTGCACAGGCCGCTGCTGAGAGGTCTCTTGAGTTAGCTGATAGCAGATCAGCTGGACTCCGACAGCGGATAGAGGAGTTGACAAGGCAGCTAGAAGAAGCAGAAAGCAAGGAGAGTCGTGGCCGCCGAGTCCTGACACGGATATGTTGGCCATTTGGACTATTGAAACTGAATCCTGTTAATAATGCTAGCTCTAGATTTCCTAACGTTAAAAGAATGCTGCCTGAAATGCAATCATTGCTGCATGGGAAAAGCGAATGATTGTTTTTCATTTTCACTCCCAATATTTGTTCATAGAAATTAAATTTCTTGTGTATAATAAGCTGCATATTTTGGTGGAAACATCGTTTCGCAACCTGTTTTAAATTGTTTATTACTTAATAAAACTGCTATATTAATTGACTACTGGAAAATGTTAAATGCATTATATTAAGATGTTGGGGCAAATCTATTACTAATTCATTATTTGTTTGAGCTTGACTCTTTCAGCCGAGTTTCAGAGCCTAAGAAATTTAATTCTGATTTGTAATTAGCATGATTTGGATAGACATGGTTTAATAGGCTCTAAATATGGAATTGTCAAACATGCTGACACATTCAATAATATAAGCTATTAATCTTGAGCTTATAGTGTTCTTATCAAAATACGTTAACATCCTTTATCAATCATCAATATGATATGATAGAGGTTTGCAAGTCTAAGAGTGTAAAAACTCGTACTTTCCTATTTAAAAATTCTAGAGATTGTGAAAGTATGTATGGTTGTGAGTAAAATCTCTCTTTTCAAGGACTAGATGGAGCCCAAGTTTATGGGGGGAAAGAGCTCAAGCAAAGAATGAGCTTATACTCAATTTCAATTGTAAATAAATATGTTTGAGTCATTGATACCATTTGCATCTCTATTATTATTAACTCTAAATCTTCTCATTAAGTGTCACTAATTCCTCCAAATTGTGAATCATGTAGCATACATGCATAAGTAAAACCCTATTAACCTTATTAATAATGTAATTTTTGTTATTATAAATTTACATATTGCGGTTCATTAGAATGAAATAAGTATAGAAAAGAATAGTAATTTTCTTTACTTTATGATTAAGATTATTTTTTTAAAGAAAATTTTCATGAGAATTAACATTTCTCTAGTAAAAAAAGAAATAAGAATATATTATTAAGTCTATATTTCATGGAATAGATATTTGTTATGATAAAAATTTTTACAAACCAAACAATAAAATAATTATTCTATGATAATAAAAGAAGAATACAAATTATATATCTATTTCATTATTCCACGTTATATGGAATATATATTCTTATGGTAGAAATTTTTTGCATACCAAATGAGTAAATAGTCAATGGCAAGAGAAGAAAAAAAGTAAATAGAATAAATCCCATTGACTATTTAACGGTTCACACCTACCCAACTATATTCGCAATAATGTATATAAAATATTAATCATATCACATCAACTAAATGACAAATGTGATGTTAGTCTTCAAGATCCCAAATAGAGTTGCAAACTAATCAAGTCAAACTATGTTTTTAAATTTAAAATCCGATTTCTTTAAAAAATTATCAAGATTAATTGAATTTAAGTAACTCATAAAAAATTTGACTTATTCAAATATAAGATAATATAAAATCTAAGAAGTTTGTATTTTTTTTCCTTTGCTAACAAAAGTAAAATTTCAAAAGGGTAGATATATAAAATAAATATATAGATAAATAGATATTATATTAAAATAATTTTATAATTATAATTATGTAATTGGAAAAAAGAATCAGCCTACTCACTAGTCAATAATCGCGAATAGTGCCCTAATCTGGATTAGTTAGAAAACAAGTGTCAACATATATATCCAGTGGCGCTGACCGCGGTGAAAGGGAGAGAATCTCAAAGGGGAGAAGAGAAAAATACATTCTTGAAGTGCTTTGAGAACTTTCTGGGCAGCAAACAAGGGGGACGAGGAGGAGGAAGAAGAAGAAGAAGAAATGGATATCGAGGGAGTGAAGAAGAAAATGTCACCATGTGACGTGGAAGCCCTGAAGAAGTGCTTGGAGGAGAATAAAGGAGACGCCACCAAATGCCAATCCCAAATCCATGCTTTTCAATCCTCTTGTTCCGTCAAGAACCCTAACCCTAACCCTACTAACGCTCAAGCAAAGTGAAGCTCCTAGTCTGCTCTTTTATTTATTTATTTTCAAATCTTTTTATCCTTTTCTATACGTATTATTGGCTTTTGGCTTTTGTGATAGTTAAAGTTTATAATTGTGGAATGTTCTCGAATAATCTTTGAGGGATTGCAAAATTTTGAAAAAAGTTCAAAACTTTTTGTAGAATAGTGACAGTATGATTGTTTTAAAGGAATGTGTCAAAGGTTTCAATTTGTTATTTTCCCTCATCGTTTATGAGATGTTGAGTTGATGTTAAAGATCATTACATAGATATGCTGCGATTGATTGCTAATCTAAACTTATCCTCATTCTTTTTTTTCGCCCCCCTTAAATAATTATTTTAAAACATTAATCTGATTCTAAGATCATAGGAAGAGGTAAACGAATTGAACTGAAACCATGTACATGGAGCTTGACTGAGCTTAACGTATTAATATTAAACTTGAGCTTGACTGAAAGTAGCATTCTGCAAGTACGATGATCTCTGACTCGAATAATCTCATGTAATATCGCAAAATGCTTTTTAAATAAAATGACATGACTATGAATGTGTTTACTTGATTTGCAGTTTGCTCGATTCAAGTTCAATTAAACTCGTAAGCTTATTGAGCTAATTATCATTATTCTCGAACTGTACTCAATAATTTATGCAGTTTAAACTCAGATTTGATTTGATAGGAATGTAAGCGAGTGGAAGGTATCTAAATATAGAGATGAACTTAGAGTGGTTTGCAGGTAGATGGGATTCATTTATACTTCTAGTCATTGCATGATGTAAAGTTGAGAGCTTACAAAAGTCCAGGAGACAAGGGCGCCTATGACAATGCCATAGAACTTGGGTGCATTCATGAATATAACAATCTTAGATGAGGAAAAAGAAAAACTTGATTTATGCAACAGAACCACTCCAAGGTTTCCAATTCTTTTTGGTGCAACGCTCGCCAACAGGATGTTCCATTTACATGTTTTGGCAGGTTCAGCATATCATACCATCAAACTGAGTTACGCTAGTTTGAGGAATGAACACATAAAAAACGTAATTCTCTGAATTGATTTTCCCAGTTCCATTCATTCTAAAGCCAACTAAATTTTGATCAAAACAACCAAAATTCCAACAAACAAATACGCTCTACACTTGGAACAATGAGCTGCAACAAGCTATCCACCATCAGCACGCATTTCAACTCTTCCTAGGAACAATAAACCCTAACAAGCTATCAACCGTCAGCATGCATTGCAACTCTTTCTACATGTCCCGTAATAATCAGGAGAACCGATCATGTAGACGGGGTTCTTTTGACATTCACCAATTCCAGCCCATTCTGGACAATTCTCATCCTCATCAGTGCATTCGTCTCCTTCCAATCCCCATTGTTGGTCGTCCCTATTTTGATTTCTAAGGTACAAAGACTTGACAGCACACCACATTTCCCCCTCAAGGACAGGGCATCTTGTGTGGGAGCTTTTCTCATCTGGAACGGCGCCAGGTTGAAGAGTGAAAAACAAAATTGCATTCCCTTTAACGGGTTTCAAGATCTCCTCACTGTTGCCACAATCAGACCAGCTCCTGCTCTACAACGAGGGCCATCGACATAAGAAGAGTGTAGCACAAATACTAGCAAGAAGAAGAAATGCAAACGTCTCTTACCTCTGCCTTAGGAAAGAGGATCTTACCACCTTTTGTGACATTTGAAAGGAACAGAATTACTGTTGCAACTAATCCGTCATTTGTGGTAGAAATGGATTCACTGTGAAAGTAGTCATATTTTGTATCGGACTCTTCATCTTTGAAATGTAGAACCTTTGTTGGCCTGCCACTCTCTTAGAGGTAACCAGCACAAGTACAAAATATCGTCAGATTACCCAAAAGAAAAACAAAGCACATAGCCCAAGAAAGGCTATTACATAGAAGATCGGAGCTTATACCTTTGGGAAGGAAAGTCCAAGTTGAAATTCTTTCATCGATTTTTGTACGTATGTCATCCTATCAGAAAGGAACTCAAGTGATTTAGATATAGTAAATCCAACTAGGGAAAACAGGCAATTATACCGGCAAAGGGTTTGTATCGGTTTGAATGTTTGCCTCACAATATCAAAGCAATTCCACTCTTTAAAGGGAGGAAAAGCAGCAAACTTTTCAGAAATTAAGTTTAATTACAAAATCACCAGAAGATGAACGGTTCAAATATATAAGAAGCTAGTTTAAGGACAAAGTAAATGGTCACGCATTGGATCTGCAAGAATACAAGAAAAGATAAGACAAAAAGAAATAAACTGTCCAGGAGAAGCTACCTAAGAGGAGGTCGAGAGTGATATGAGACTGCCATAAATGAATGACTTTCAATGAGACTTATATGCGGAGACCTCAACAAATAGTGATCAGCAATAAGATAATGTGCCCAACAAAGCAACTTATCTTATAGAAGGATGGAAGGTGGTCCAATAAAATACATTGATGATTCTAAACAAACCCATAATATTCGATCTAGCAGACATGTTTTTCTACATTGCAATACATTCTGTAGCCAAATTTCTCAGACAATCAAAGATTTCAGTAGTAACACCAACTCTACAGCAAACAACTTTCTTATTCTTCTTCTTTATATAGATAAAATTTAAACCCAACAAACAAACAACTCACACGGAAGAAATTCCACAGAAAGAACACGACTGCTGCATCAAAAACAATAAGTGTCACGACCATTGATGTAGCTTAGTTACTAGTGATCAATTGTCTGCACTTGATTTATGAGAGTCTCTTTGGTAGAAAAGAATCAAATTCAAATGCTACAATATGTAACTAGACCCACTATGTAAAAATATATAAAAATAAGAAATAGTTGATTGGCAAGCTGCAGTAATCTTTAAAACTCTCAAACCTATACTTAAAATTGAACGACAACCAGAAACTAGTCATCAAGCAAGTCATATATTGCTGGTGAATGTGAAAATGAGAGAGTGCAATAACGCTAGCTTTTACATCACCACGAACTTCTGAGCTCTTTAGCTGCCTGTTTTCAGCACCACCCCCTGAACCATTATCAGATCCCTTGACTGTGTTCATGGCTTCCCTTCCGCGAGCCTACACAACCATAAATTGTCCTTACACATCTCTTTCCTAGCGTAAAAAGGTGTTACTGCAATGGAATAATAGAGACATACCAAGGTAATGAGGTGATCGCACTCTTCATCTGATAGAAACCCCCTATATAAGAACACTCTGCTAAAAGGAAAATTCACTTTAGCTGCTTTAAGTAAGCACATCAAATCTCTGCAAGAAGATTTTTCAAAACTCACACCACATTCACAGCATAGAGACCTGAAGACATTATCCTGATGAATTCTACATTTCATTGTAATATTTGAAGAAGATGAAGGCTTAAGACAAATTCAAGATAAACACCAATGAAAAAAACAGCAATTGTATTTGAAACTTGTCCATGTACCTGACCTTGGTCGCCAGGAGAGATGGACAACTCGTGATGGGTTTATACTGTTAGGATTAAATGAGGAACCAAATTGCACTATAGAGCTGCGTGCGACTTTGTCCCGCAGTTCCTTCCTGCCACTGTGAAAAAAATCATACCAAAAGCAAAGTCATGAGCATGGCATGCATTGAGATTAACATTCCACCTATAAACCATTAGCATTAAGGGGGGAAATTTTGTGCTAGATTTAAATAGGAAGCCACAACCATCACTGAAATCATCAACTTGAAATATACACATAATCATGATTTTTTTTTTTTAAATGCCTTGTATAAAATAAATAGAAATGTGTTTACTAGTTGCACGTAAAAGGCACCAACATATGAAGAGTGTCAGCATAATAATAAATAAAGCTCAAGCTGCATTCACCTGTCAGTGCCAATTTCTTCACTACACTTAACTCTCACCAATAATCTCCACGGGAACAAACACCATCCTTGAAGCTGTGGCACATCTCTCACTATAGTCTCCCCTTTGGTTATCAATGATATGAAATATATGGCATTGTGACAATCACCGCAAACTCGCAAATTCTAAAAAATTCGAATAGGAATCTTTGGAAGGGTACTTAATATTCCATATGCAATTGCTAGTCTTTCACTATGACCTGTTAGGATGTACTCTTTCTCATCATCCTTCATCTTGTAACACAAAACTATAGTCTGGAACATAACCTAGACTTCTCATTTTTGAAGCCAAAGTTCTCAACTCCTTTTGGATCTCCTCAAAGTGTGGATGGGATTGATTGTTGATGTAAAAGACACCAACCTTATTATTAATTTCAATTAAGCACCAACCAGGAGTTTTCTTTAACCCTCTATCTCTAGCTAATGACCTAATATCATTCAATCTCCATTTACCAACATTCGCATACATATTTGATAGCAAAACGTAGTAGCCTATATTTTCTGAATCAACCTCAAACAGGCACTCAGAAGCAAATGGACCTAACTCTACATTACCATAGCATAAGGTAGCATAGGCATATTCCCAATAAAATGATAAGCCTTTTCTAAGTAACCAGCTCTAGCAAGCATATTAACCATGCAGCCATAGTGCTTTAATGCAGGCACAATACCAAACTCTTTTTGCATTAGTTCAAAGTACCTTTGAACCTCATCAACCACACCAGCATGACTACAAGCTGATAAATAAAGAAACAAATGTTACGTGATCTGGCTTTACCCCCTCTTCAAACAAGTACAGAGCCATGTCACCATGCCCCATGGATTCCATAGCAATATATCATAGCATTCCAGGTTACAAATGTGTCCCTTGAAATGCAATAGAAAAGGGATATGGCATCATCTAGTCTTCCACATTTTCCATACATGTCAATGAGGCAGGTAGCCACAGAGACATCCATACAGAGACTGTTCTTCATAATGATTCCATGTATTTTCATTCCATGTTTGGCAGAACCAACACTAGCATAAGTTGATAAGATACCTACCCAGGTCCCCTGATTTGAAGTTATCTCTTCACACTGTTCCATCATCTTCTATACCTCAATCGCCTCATTAGCATAGCCATTTTGAGCATAGCCTGATATCAGGGTGTTCCATGAAATGACATCTCTAAATGGGAGCCTCTCAAAAACTTCATGGGCAACATCAACAGATCCCATCTTTGCATACATATCCACAATTGCATTTCCACTGATGACATTCTCCAAAAGACAATAACTCTTGAGTGGGAAAACTATGAATGGACTTGCAAGCTTTATTATCACTTTTCTACGCACTGGTTGAAGCTAAACTCACCAGTGTCAGCAAATCAGGAGATACTCCAGCTAATCACATTTTAATAAAATACTGAAAGGCAGTAACTGGATTATTATTCTACTCATAAGCAGCGATGATGGAATTCCATGATACCACAACTCTTACAACCATCTTATCAAAGATTCTTTTTGCATTAGCCAAGTTATTGAACCTAGCATACACATTAATCAAAGTGTTACTGACAAACAAATCAAGTTCCAACCCATTCTAAATAACATGCAAGTGAATAAAAAATCCATTCAGAGGATCATCAGATTGAGCACAAACAGGAAGTATACTGCAAATAGTTACAGGATCCATCTTTACTCCCTAAGACCTCATACGACACAAAACATCAAGTGCCTCATATGCATTTCCTTTCTGGCTATAACCTGAAATCATTGCATTCCATGAACCCCCATCGTCTCGGAATGGCATCTCATCAAATAAATTACAAGCAACATCTAAAGAGCCAAACCGAGTATACATGTGGACTAAGGAAGCTGCCACAAGGATATCAGCTCCAAACCCCAGCTTCAAGACTAGGCAGTGTAATCCTTTCCCATCAGTGATGTTTCTGCAAGCTTTTAGTAGTGGGGGAAAGGTATAAAAATCTGGTTGAAGACCCAAGGTCAGCCTAAATGCATAGAAACAATATATAGCTTCATGTTCACAGACATCATTAAATTCCAGGTATGCACACCTTCTCCTGAATCGAATCACAAGTGAAGCGCAATAATGAGATATTATCGAGATGAGCATAAAGATTGACCAGCCTCATCAATGTAAAATTGCTTTAAGCCTGTCCTTACACCAATAGGAAGGGAGGCACTTAACATGATTGATTTTTAAACAGGATTTGAACAAGGCCCGAAAATGAATCTCAATTTTTTCATTTTCAGAGCAATCCAATGTGACTTCAAGAGCATTTGCTGATGTAGAAAAAAGATGGTAAAGAGATGATAGTGCAGGCTGACACATGAGTATGTGCCTACCTTTGCACTTTGAAACCGACCTATACATCCAAGCAAGGTTCCTGAAACATGTCAGGAATCCATCATCTCCATCCAATATGGCAACGAACTGTCGGTCTCTATACATAACCATGATTAACACTAAGGATGTGTTTATTTCGTGGAATATATATTTGACAATTGTTATGGTTAAAACTTTACAAACGTTGTAGTTCACAGTAATTATTGACTCTAGTATAAGCAGCTATGGGAGGTAAAGAGTAGTGGCAAATGAATGCGGTTAATAGTATTGCAAATTGGCAACGAAAAAGGAGGAAAACTATTCGTACCTATTAAAGGGCAAACCACTTTCCTTATCTTTTATTGACATTTCCGTGCCAATGGTGGGTTTTACCATCTCCTCTACTACTACTTACCACCAAAATACAAAATCAACTAGTAACCGCAATGGGAACATCTACGGTTTGTTGATGGGACGAATAACTTCATCATCCATTCATTAAAATGAATATAATAATTGAGAACACAAGTATTTCAATGATTTACAGTGGTGCATACACCTGAACTACGAATCCATAAAATTTTCCTATCTTTTTAATGAAATATTAAACAATTATAGTACATTCTACCAAACACAGAAAAGGCAACAAAACATTTTAGCGATGTTCTTTTTGTGGAAGATGTCCTTACTCCCTAAACTTCAAAAAAATTTTCAGAAACAATGTTCCATAAAAATTAAATGAAGAAAGTGATGGTGGTACGTAGTTTTTATTGAAATAAGAGAACCTATCCAATTCCTCTGTTTTTGATATCCCATTTTCCTCATTTTGAACCATACAAATTCGGAAAACATTTTCTGCAAAACAAACTCATAGATTGTCTTTACAGGAAAAAAGATAGGAACCTCCTAAGCCTCAGTTAGTGAATATATGTTCCGTTTTGATGATTTTTTTTTTTTAGTTTTCTAGTCATTGGGTCTTTAAGGTTATGATCCAAACAAAACATGATCTAGAGTTTATGATACAAGAACAAGATAGTTTATAGAAAACCCCTGACAAACAAAGACAGCGAACATGAATTTAGTGAAAAAAGGGTATGGAGTCGGAGATTAATATACCTTTCCAAGGTATAATAGCCAGAGATTGGAAACAGAAGGATTAGAACGGCGTAAATCCAGGGAGAACCCATTTCTCGTAGCTCTTCTAGAGAGAGAAAGGGAGAGAGAGCTGCTCGGGCGTACAAGGTTTATATGTTCCGTTACTGCGGCATTCTGTTTGTCTTGTTTGCCATGAATTTAGAATTTGTAGTGCTGTGTTGTCCATTATTATTATTATTATTATTATTATTATTATTATTATATAATTAAATATCCTTAAATAAATAATTTCAATTGAGTAAATAAAACTAGGGAAAATGAATAAAATATTACTTTAAAAAAAAATTATGGAAATGCCATCGGGAAGAAAATATTCTCGATTTTAGGCAACATGACATCGTCTCTCTAAGAGACGGGTCATAAGTGCTGACCTGATCTCTCCAAGAGATGAGGTCTCGTTCTTTGTAAAGGTCCCATATGCTACTATCATAAAAAAATGATGAGATATATATTATATAGAACCACATTCTATATATATAATATAAATGATCACAAATATAATTCGTTGGAAAGACTTTTCACTATAAACTCTTTCTGAGGTCTTGCAGAGTTTATTGAGTAGGGGTACCGAGAGCTCCGACTTTCACTCTTTTGTTGAGAAAAGAGATAGGGAGACCTTAACATGTGAGAAAAGCCCATGGCTGAGCAATTCCAAACCCAAACATGTCCCATGAAAAATCGAAATTGTGCATGACACGCATTTTCATGTAAGAATGCGTCGTAAAACCAGGCAAAGAAAATTGCAATAACTTTGCAACCCCTAAAACCAACGAATCCATGAAGGGCTAAAATGTGGCCATGAGCCAAACTCCATACCAAAGAGTTTCACCTACTCCAACTCATCCTTCTTCTACTTCTTGACCTGAACCTTGAGTAGCTACCAATCTTTACAGTCGAAGTCCCACATCTATAAACTATCCCAAACTAATTACCTATATCCTCCCTCAACATAGGATTGGAGTTGATGATGTCAATGAGAATGCCATACAAGTGGAGCAAGAAGATAATGCCACCTCAAGCGGGGGGAGTGTGGATGCAGATGCGGTTTGCCTGGAGTCAAGATTGTATGGCGCGCTTTCTTGAAGGACTACCCTTTCTTTTAATTAAGTGAATGTTATGCTATGGAATTGCTGCGCCGCAGCAAAGAAAGAATTCCCTATCAATGCAAAGGAGTTACCTCCAATGCATGATCCATGCATCTTTGTTCTACTTGAAACTCAGATTAGTGGCTCCAGTGTAAAGTGATCAAGAGACTGGGTTCGTGGGAGGTAGTGCGCTCGGAAGCTCAAGGTTTCTCAGGTGGGATATGGGTCTTGCAAAAATAGAGTTTATGTTGAAACTATCACTGTGGTACCGCCAGTTCATTCACATGGAACTAAAAAAGGATCAATCTTCTTATAGCTATCTTACAGCAGTCTATGCTAGCCCTCAAGAGCAATTGATAGGGAGGGTTTTGTTTGGAAAGAAAGAAAAAGAAAGGGGGACTGGAAAATGGTATTACTAAGCCATGGTTCCTTGCTGGAGATTTTCATGATATTGGTACGTTGGATGATCAGTAGGCTCGAAAGCCTATGTCAGAAGAGCAATAAAGTTTCAGAAGGATGTAGATAAAAGTAATATTTAGTATAGAAGAGATTTTTTGGTGCAAGGTACACACATGGACCTGGGGTCGGGTCAAGGTGAGATAAGGCATATTGTAAGACGGAAGGTTGAGTCTTTAATCTTCCGAAATGCCATTCGGATCATTGCCCCATCTTACTTAAACTTGAAGGAAAGAGTCAAAGCGTTTAGATATGAAGCAGCTTGGGAAAGGCATAGCATATAGCATAGTGAATTCAAATCCATTTTTGACGCAAAATTAGCAGCCTTCGGAGGACTTTTTCAGAGTCCATCCCCGCCTTTATTGAGAAGGAAGAGATATCAAGATTAAAATCCATCGCTGCCGTGATGACGCAATTTAGTGTTCATTCGATCCACCACCCGAGGCCTAAAAATGAAGGTGAAGGTTTGGGTCCTACGCCTAAATCGGATCGGCTTGGCTTCGTATGAATGGAACGGCATAGGAAAGCAACCATTGTACGCTACCACGCTATAAATTATATTCGGAAAGATTTGATCGCTACTATCGGGGCGGGGGCCCGTCTTTCGAGTCGTTCTTACGGCCGTGGTAGCTGCAAGCCAACCTATACTTTCCTAGGCTTGCTCTCTCGTCTTCTTTCCTCCGCCTTCCTCTCGTAATTGACCCTATCTTTTCTGCTACGCCTATACATCCGTCAGATTGACATCCATCCAGCCGGGTGAACGATAGCAGCTCCTCTTTACTAATGGATCCGCCGCCGCTAGTATAAAAAAAAGCACATAAGGATCCGGAATATTTAAATATACTGATCACTGATCAGGATCATATACAGCCCAGTATTACCAGAAAGGATAGTCGTCATGTCCCTTCATGGCCGGCCCGATCAGTATAGAGCCGAAGGCGAAGGTTTCCAGCGGGCCCCCTTCTCTTGCTTCCCCTTAAGTGACAAGGGGGGTGAGGTAAGGAGTAGTAACAGAGTGGCTCGGTCATGTCATCGATAGGCCTCTCCTTATTCATTCTATCTATAGGGCAGGGCCGCGGACCAACAATCCAGAAAAAGGGCTAAAAAGCTCCTTTATCAAACCTTCCCCTTTCTCTGTAAGCATCAAAGCCCAGCAAAGCCAACCTATACAAAGAGCTCTTTTCAGCCCCTACTCCTAACAAGTGAAAGTAGCTGGCACCCACCATACCTTGCTTCGGGTCCGATCTCTTGTATCGGAAACGGAATGGAATATATATATATTACTTATATTAATTACTATATATATTTTTCTTTATAGTTTGTTCTAGATTTCGCCGCATGGATTGGGTAGAGTCCCCTGATCTCGACATCCAAGCACGAATCCCTTGAGCGGCGGCGGATAGCAGCATGGGCAAAGACCTCTGCTGCGGCGAGCAGCCGATTCTTATTGCATTCACCAAGATAGTCTTACTCGCTCCGGAACTATGTGGCGAGTTCAGCCACCACCTCCGGGCCTGAGCTATGCTCGAGCGTAGTCAGCCAGCTTCGTGACTTTGCTTAGCTTCCAGCGTTGCAAAGGGATAACCTTTCACTATCTAGGCACCCCCATTTTCCCCCTTCGTCCGAAATCCTCAAATCCACCCCTAGTTCTTCCGATTGATTCCCTCATTTGGCAATCGCGGAGCTCCCATGGTGATTATATTGTAATTTCGTGGGTAGGAGGATTAAAAGCGAGAGATTTTGTGCGAAACCACCGATGATGAACATTGAGGTTGGATTTCTGCGTTTTTTCGTATTTCTTTTTCAATCAATCATGCTACATTGTTGAATGTCCATTGTATGTGTTGTTAAAATATTATTGTTGCGTGATTCCGACGTCGACGAATTTTCTTTTCTTCTTGTATGTTGTATAGATATATATGTATAATATTTGCATAAGAAAAAATACTATCCTAAGTAGTTGTTGTTGGATAATTATTTTAGGAAATTTGGTTAGTCTCCACCTGTTGTACAGGTGGAGACTGACCTCGTCTCTTCAAGAGACGAGGCCATGTTGCCTAAAATCTTGAATATTTTCTTCTTGATGGCATTTTCGTAATTTTTTTAAAAAGTAATATTTTACTCCTTTTCCCAACAAAACTAATATGAACATAATTTTTAATGACTATTCATTACTTCCAGGACCATACGAAAACTTCTTATATCATAATCTATAATTATGTTTTGTTAAAAAAAAATACCATGGATTTGGAATTGGTAGTGTTATAGTGTACATTATTATATATTAATTAAATATCCTTAATATATCAATTGAATAAATAAAACTTATATAAGCATGGATTTTAGTAACTAATTATGTTTGGTAATACTTTATTTTATAGGTTGAGTGTTTTAGTTTCGAACCCTTACACTGGATGGGTTTGCAAAATAATAATAGATTAACAAGTACCATATTTTTCTAGCCTAATCACTTCAACGGTTAAGTTAGTATAATGATAAAGGTGATAAGCGATTAAAATGACAGGATGTACATAAAACTTATCAAGCTCTGCTCAAAAGATGTCTAGATTGACTATTTATAATATACTAACAATTGATTATTACTGCCAATTATTTGATTATGAGAGCAGTGTTGAGTTATGGAGCTTACCTACTTTATGATCAGCGGACTATTAATCCACTTTCTAAGAAAATAGAGAATGGTTCGTTATGGATGAAGCAAGCTAGTCGGTGTCAAGATTAGTTATATTGGTAAAAAGAAATAGGGTCGTCCTATGTTGTTGTTAGGTTGAGTTGGATATGGGAAGTTCTGAAGCTAGTTGGCGTGAAAATTAGTTAAAGAAAGGTCACCTTATATAATAGTTAGGTAAAATCACGTATGAGAAGTTTTGAATCTAAATTTGTCCATCAACACTCTTCACAACCAATACATTCATTCACAATTGTTGTCATCCATGATATGGGCAATTTTAAAATAACTAGAGTTCTATGACATTTTAATTGTACAGCTAAAACATGATATTAATAAATGTTATATCTAATTAAATTTTTTACTCGTTATAAATCAAGGTGTGAATTGGTAAAGTTATAAACCAATTCACTATTGTTTTCATCCATAATATGGACAATTTTAAAATTACTAGAGTTCTATGACATTTTAATTGTAAAACTAAAACATGATATTGATAAATATTATATCTAATTAAAGTTTTTACTCGTCTAATTTACTATCTCACTTATGATTATACTCTTTGACCAATGTAGGTTTTGACAACTAATTTAATAAGTTAAAATTAATTAGATAAAATATTTAGTGTATAAAATTTAATATGCGTAAAATTTAAATAGGAACGTGACATATTTTTCCAAAACATAACCCATTTAAAGGAAAAAAAAAATAGAAACAAATAACCGATGCATGCAGCACCTGCTAAATTATTTTATTTTGTTATTTTTTTCTGAAGTAAGGAAAAAAGCTAGCTCTATTGGTACAGTGAATCTAATTTTTAAAAAATTAGAAGCAAAGAAACTAAACTTATTAAAATGATTAATAGAAATATTTTCACCTTTTCATGTACAATATCTCACCCATTACACGAATCAAATGCTATATAATATTCAGGATGAACACAAATAACCTTTAGACTTTAATATTTATGATGGTATATTTTAAACTTTTAAACATTGCAAATCATTTCTGAATTTTGTAAATTGGCAACTGACTACTAAAATTTTAAAATAACCCCTTTAAATTTTCATTTAAAACATAAACACTAAATAATGCTATCAAAAATATGTTTTAACACTTCAAGCTTTGATCATGGTATATTTTTATTAATTAGAAAGAGTCAAATGTTTTTAATATTGCCAATTAATCAAAGTTTAGATGTTGTTTGCAATATTTAAAAATTTAAGGGTAGATGTAGATCCACATCTAAATTAAAGTTTATAGAGGTTATGAACAATTTCTCCTAATATTTATACCCTTTAATCCTTAAAATTATATAAATCAAGCATACTTCGATAAAAAAAAATTAAATAAATGAATAATTAGAATATATGATATATAAATTACTTGATTTTTTATTATTCCTTTGATCGAATGTCTACCTTAAAGCTAATGCTTTAGGAATCCCACAAGACCACAGCAATGATATCTCCATAGCATATGTTATGATTTGATTACTTTCAACTTGGATAATGTCATTCTATTTCTATGCCCTATTTAGGTGGACCAAACAACACATCCTTTCCCGACGTATCAAGGAAGGAATCGTTTGCTGTATGGTCCATTTTGGCTTCAAAAGGAGTAAGATTCAAGCCTGTTTATGAATTAGCCAACTGCTCATTAACTTCAATGGAGTAAATATTACTCCTCATTTGAACAACATAAATGCATAACTTGAATCAAAAGGAAGGAAAAACAACTACCTTGTGACCTATCTCAATCCATTCCAATCATGAGACCGGCTACAATAAAATTAATTAGGTGGTTTTACAGGTGCTTCCATTATTTATTCTAATTATTTTTACATAGTACAACTACTTGGAAATGGTAAATCAAATCTAATCTCTCCCATTAGAAAATTAATGTTCATACCACTAGACTACAATGTCTTACCCTAAGTTAATAAAATATATATGGAAATATAGGCATGGATATCCCATATATAGATCCTGTATTATCCCACTGTTCATGAAAGAAACTTCGCTTTATAAGAATTTACCTTTCATAGCAAAAACTTTTATTACAGAAGAAATTTATGCACAAAGCAACTCCCATAAATTCCCAAAAGAAGACACTCGAAACAATCAGATTCCTAAAATATACTGATATACTATTTCCCATGTCTTATAAATAGCTAGCACAATACTGCTTTCTCCTTAATGGTTGATTCCCTAGTCTTCACTTACCAAAACAACATAGGTGTATGAATTGCAGCTGCAGCCTCAATAATAAGTCTCTGTTTCACACATTTACTTGTTTTTGATGACAGAGGCGGTCGCTGAGGCATCAAGAATGATGAGTGCCGTTGATATGGTCACACTTGGTTGAGGAAATATCTCAATGTAACTTGCTACCTTAATTCCAGAGCAAACTCATTTTCACTTTGCCAATGAATGCTTAAATTACACATGGAGTGTCCTCATTCATGGTTTGTGCATATAAAAGAATCAATGGAACTAATACACAAAATTTTTCTTTAGCTTATTTTTCTTCATATAAATGTCATCACTTATCACCGAGAGGGGATTTTTTCAGCGTGAGGTTGTCTGATTCATCTTTATCATAAAGACGTCCAATCAATTCATTCCAGCTTTCATTCTACCTCTCACTCCCAGATGAACCAATTGAAGAAGCCCCGATTGATTGGTATGATTCTTGCCCTTCTTCCGGTTCATCAAATGTCCCATATTGGGAAGGTGAAAAGGCATGTGGCACATCCAAAGTAACTGCCCTCTTCAAGGCAGCCTTGTATTCTTCTTTGTGTTCCTTGGCTATAGTCTCCTGGCGCTCCATCCGTTGCTTTTCAGGGATCTCCATAATCCGGTCATTCTCAAGCATCAACTGAGGGCAAAAGGAAAGACTTAAAAACAATAGGAATGGAACTCTCACTAGGAAGTAAATCTTGTCTACCTATACATTTTCTCAATAGCCAGTTGTGAGGGATAATGTCAAAAATGGTACCTAAACTTTTACAAAAAATTCAATTAGGTACCTGAAGTATGGTTTTGAACAATTTAATATATGAACAAAATATTTGTGAACTTTTTTCATACTTGAAGTTTGATTTTCATAATTCTGGTCCCTGATTGAATATTTTTTGAAAGTTCACGAAAACTTGGTTACCGAAGTTCAGGTACTTGATTGAATAGTTTGGTTTTGACAAAGTTTTCACAATGCAAGGCAGTTAGCAGTTGTCATCATTCTGCTTGAGTTTAAATAGTACAATATGTTTATTTAGGAAATAAAGAGAACAACATGGTAATAAACAAGATTTGGTACCTGAAGTTTGTCAAAACTTTGTCAATTAAAGAGTTTAAGGTATCATTTTCGTCATTAACCCCTAGTTGTAATGTATGGAAGATTTTTAATCATAAGTTTGATGGCACTAGACAAATCATGATGTTTGTGACTTACTTCCAAAGCTCTTCGGGCTTCCCTCTCTATCCATATGATGGCATGATCAGAAGTGGCATTACAAGACAGAACAATATGCTCAAACCTACCATCCACAGGAACTGCTGTTCTTACAACTGGAGGAAATCGTCCGATCCTGCAAAACAAGCATCCATAATGCAGGGCAGTTAGTTGTTGCCATCATTCTGCTTGAGTTTTAAATAGTGCAACATGTTTATTTAGGCAATTAAAGAGTGCAACAAGATAACAAACAAGATAGCTTGTTTCACATGCTACAACTCAGAACTGCACTCGGAAAGAGGGACGAAACAAGTTCCCAAGAATAAAAACTTTGAACTCAACTGACCAATGATCATGCTATTTAGTCAGATGAAATCTCAATTTGAATGTACCTGAAAGGCTTCCTCTCAACAATATGATAGAGGCGACCAGGTGCATACAGCCTCCTAGGGTCTTTCAGCTTTTTCTCCTCTGGAATACATGTATCCCTCATGCATCGTAGGCATAATAAGCATGGCAGACTTTGCAAATGGAGAGAAAAGCTTCATCAGCAACTTCAAAAAGAAACAGAAGCAAAATGAAAAGCAAATATCAAGAACCTTCATTACTTAAAACAAAGCATGGATTTTAGGAATCCATTAATTTAACCAGAATAGGTCTTTCAGCCAAAAAAAAAGGAAAAAACAGAATAGGTCTCTTCTGCCCAAGTCTGTAGGGATGCTGTCTGTGTTATTGATCTATGCTAATAGATGGCGGATTGAGGATCGATACAAGGACATAACATAAGCATGCATTTGTAATTCTATGGGCTGTGAACACAGAACACTAAAAAGGTTGGATAGGCCAAAATACCAGAACAGAGATTTGAAGATGTCTTCCAAAGGTGTAGCTGTCCGAGGCAAAAAGTCATCCTATTTCAGAAATGAAAGTCCGAAAAGGTAAGAATATAATACCTTTAATAACATAACATTTTTACCTTTAATATCATAACATTTTTTTTACCAGTAAGAGGCAACCAATAATGCATGACCACTACAACAAACTCTATACTTAATCCTCAGCAGAATATTAGCGATCCATTTTCTGACTAACCTGAAAACTGTGCTACTCTAGAGACACTAACAGATACTTGTCAAGGAGATGCTGGATAATGCTGCGCTTTGTGGTTTATGCAGGAATAAAAGTTGATGATATCAATGGTCTCAAGTCTCAACATCTTAGAGATGGCAGAAATTAATATCATGATGACTTCTGAATCATCATTAACTCCAACATTCTTAATGAGTCAACTAAAAGTAAGATACCTAATAACATATAAGGCACCATAAGATAATAGAATAGTCCAATTAAGCTATTGACAGGGTGATTCTAAATTTGAAGCAAAATCGATAATATCTCCTTATCATAATGGGCATCCGTAAGATAATACACAACCAAAATCTTATAAGAAGGTGACAGTAAGAAAACTTTTGAAGCAGCATCATTGCAGCTGGAATCATGAAGAGATTCAGATAATTCTTAAAGGTAGCTAGGCCAGATTAACACACATGCAGTAGTCCTTTCAAAAAGAAATTATTACTGCTGTTACTTCAAAAATGAATTTTCAGAGACAGTCAAGATGTCTGGCTACTGATGAATCATAAGCATAATTTCAATACATTCAATCAGTGAAAGTGTGTAAACTTGCCTGCAGCACAACTGAATTGATGACATCAGCATATCGAACTGCCAAATTCAAGGACACGCACCTCGCAGGTGCAATAGCATAACACCTGACACGCTTCCTATCGAGATTGCCCAGTCTATCAAGATTCCTAACAACAACCATTGTCAATAATGCCGCCACTCCTGACCCTAAGGAATGTCCAGCAAAAGTCAGGGTGTAATTAGGGTACTTTCCCACCAGTTCTTTTAAAACCTCAGATTCTGCATCTAGTACCCACATAGCTGCCTTCAGTAGACCATTGTGAACGTACCCACCATCGAACTTTCTTTTCCCCAATTTGTTGTCCAACAACACTGCATAGTCGCTCTCTTTTGCCAAATTAAGTCCCCTAAAAGCAAGAACAATGTCTGCATGATCATGATCAAGATACAAGATATAGGTAGGTGCCTGTCCTTGAGTATCTTCATAGCTTTTTCGCAGAATTAACCAATCGGGATTCATTCCATATCCTCCAGGTGGTTCCCACATTGGGCAACGGAGATCTTCCTCATAAACAGCTAAGATGTAGCGGCAGATACGAGGTGCAGGTTCAAACTCCTCAGCAGTTGCTTGACCCCAAGTCTCACTATCATGACCAGCAGTATGGAGGCACCGTTTCCAAGCCCAACGAGCACAAGCCAGACAATAGACACACTCGAGGAGAGGGAGGCCACATACCAATGACATCAGTGCCTGCTGTCTCCAAGCATAAATAACAATAACACCTAATGATTTTTCCTTTCGGTAAGTCAAGTACGATCCAATCTTCACACTTAGACCAGCACTAACGGCAAGGGAACTTTGACCACTGAACCACAAGGCTAGTGGCCAACAATAAATGAGCGACTAATGCCGATGATGAAACTTGGAAGGGAAAGCCAATGTAGATGAAATGGTAAAACTTGCATTCAACAAAAGGGTCCTCTAGGATAATAGATGCTATTATGCACCATGAAATCGATTACACGGATTCGAACAAATGGATGGTACTATGCAACAAAATAAGGCGGAAACTAGGATTCTACTGACCAAAATGTGAAAAAAGGGTGAGAATCCCAGATAGAGCTATTGAAGTGACGAACCTAGGAATCAGCAAGATGTACCTAGACATGAAACAAGGAATCTACAAAACTTGTACTAGTATCCTTAACACAGCATATACCCACGAAGATTCACTAACAAAAAGATGCACAGATATGAATATTCAGCACAAGGGATTGGCAAAGTTTGAAACTTCATACAAAATTTATGAAACTAAAATTACCCTTTTGATTAAACTACTGTATAATTACACCATAAATCGATAGAAGAAAAATGGACCACTATACACACAAGTTAAGGATGGGAAACTTCCATAAGAAACGAAGTGAAATTTAACATATGACTGGGATCTATACTAGAATTGAGGCATGCTTTACATGATCATACATGTTTCTAAACAAAGTTTAGAGAGAATTCAACGGGAAGATTTCACCTCGGATGGGCCAGTGTGTAGTAAGTGCCACAGGGCTTTCCATGTGATGTGGGTGGGTTTGGTTGGTGTATAGCTGTGATCCTTGCATCCAAATTGAATTCATATACCGGCAAGTCAAAGGGCGTGGTGAAGAGGAGAAGATGATGAAGAAGATTTGGTTTTACTTTTTTAGGAAGACTATTTTACAAAAGTTGCTTATAGAATAGCAATAGAAATTAGAATGAATGGAAATGGGAAAATTACTGCCTCGTGTTGGAATGCAGGGAAAAGAAAAATAATATTTATTTTTTAAAATAAATTACAAAAATACCAATAGATGAAAATAGTTTTAGTTTCATACAATATGACCATGTTTCTTCAAAAAACGAGTTGTCAGGATTAATATTTGGCTAACTTTTTCTTCCTCTTCCCCTTTTCGCTCATGAAAAAATCACCAATCTTTGTCTCCCATAAATACTAACCTTAATTTTACTCCATTCAAGTGTTGTTTTTTTATCAAATTGACGTGTGTTCTTAGCTAATTTCAAGCACTAGGCGTCAAAGAGACATCAATTCTTGGAAAAAATTAACCTATTAATCCTTCAATTCTTGGACTAGCTAGAAAAAAAAAATCCTTCAGTTGTTCTGGACGCATTGATCTCCATAAGTATCTTGAGCTCATCTCTTCAATTTTTCACAATTATTGATGTTGTAATGTAGATTTTTTGGTGTTGTGTGTAGTTGGATTTTTTCCCCCCAAAAGTGGAAGCAACATTTTATGTTATTTATTGCATGAGTTGTATTGTGAAGTGGTAATGCGATTTTGATATTTATTGTATGCTTAATTGATTTTGCAATGTGAACATTGTATGCTATAATTTTAATGTTACTGTATACTTTTAGAATTTAGGAATCAAATTATGAAATCATGTATTATTATATGTATTACACATTGATCATCTTTGATGATGTTAGAGCCTATATTAATGATATATTTTCATAAGAATGAGATGGATAAACTAGTATTGATAGGCGTATTCGATATTGAGGAGTGTAATTCGTAACTCATGATCGCATTTATGTTTTATGAGCTGATAGATTAGGTATAGAAATGGATAAAGCCAAGTTTATATTATATACTGATAGTAATATTGTGGAAGGGAATGAAGGTTTTGGTTATGACAGGCGGCCGGTTGCTATGGTCAATATCAATAAGAACTCTACGTATGAGCAAATACTAAACACTTTTTGCAGTAGACCTTAAAGTAAATAAGTCTACACATTGGGTTGAGTTGTATCATAGGATAGCTATTAGAGAAAGGATACTACATTATGATGTCATTCCAATGACCAATGATGATGTTGCACAAGAGATGTTGGTATGCACAAAAGGGTCAGTAGTCGTATATATCCAGATATTTGAAAATGAATTGCCATGAGTACTTGTGGGCGACATGGACATTGATGGAAATTGTGGCAGCCAAGTGTTGGCTGATAAGAACTTCAATTCCACTTAGACAATAGTTAACACAAAGGTATATATGAATAACTTTGAAATGGGTGCACCTGATTAGAGTTGTGGTAATGATAGTGATGTAATGCAAGACTCATCAGTAAGAGAATCTATTGACGATTATGACGAAGATGGAAATGATTCAGTGATGGGTTTGTCCTAACAAGTTATTATGACCGATGTACAACCTAGGGGTAATGGCTGGAACCATTTTATGGCTCTTATAGATGTTGATGTAGTAGAGAACTTAGTGCTGATACCTTTTCTCACTACAGATGTAGATAGTGCATATACTGCTTTTGATAATGAACAAAAAATGAGTGCTAGATATTGGAGCTTTAGTGATGAATTTAAGGTTTAGATGCGGTTTAAGAGTAAAGATCATCTTATATAGGCATTTAAATTGTAGCATATATCGAACCACTACAATTCTAAGGTGGTGGACTATGATCTAAGGTCATGGGCAGTTAAATACATAGACAAAGATTGTAAGTAGAGACTCAGAGGCAGCTACAAGAAACATTGTGGGTGGTTTCACATCACCAAATCTAAAGGACATCATATGTTTGGATGAAATCACTAGACAGGATCATTTTCAGTTGGACTTCACCAACATGTCCAGGTGTACTATAATGGAGATTTACTATTTTCCATATGTAAGGGCGAAGGACCTCTAATTGACCACCTTAAAAGAGTTTGAGTATAATGTTCATATTAAGAGAATATGTGAGGGGATCAAAAGGCTATTGAGCAATTGTATGGCAATTGGAACAATTCATATGTGGAGCTCTTCCATTTACTTAATGCGATAGCAAAGGCAAATAATCGAACAAAGGTCGAAGGAAGAACTGTTGAATCACATACTGCAAGGCACCTCTAGAGAGTGGATATTATGGTAGAGGATATTGTTGTTCTCATAGGCCTACGACACAGGTAGATTGGTTAGATTTGTGCCACCATTTACTTGGATTTGACTAAAGTTAAAGGCTAAGATAGAAAGTGGGGGCTTGAAGATGTCAAAGCTGGATAGACCCTTCAATGTACCCAATGATGCTAATGATATCACTGTACGACACCATGCTAGAGCCTATATTCTATTATTGTTGGGGAGGTTCATAGTTGGGTATAAATCGATGAATCTTGATCATGCCATGTATCTCTCTCTACTAATAGACTTGGAGCTATTAGGGCAGTATGCATGGGGAGCAACTTGACTGGCATGGCTCTATAGATAGCTTTACATGGCATCCTATATTGATATGAGTGACATAGCAGGACCTTTTTTCGTTCTGCTGATTTGGGCTTAAGAGCATTTCCCACACATCGCCCCCATACGTCAACAAATCACATCAATTACTGCGGGGCATCCTCTAATAAGTTACTAGGAAGCTACTTTTAGTGTTGCTCGGTTCACCACACATGTGTTGTTCTAGTATAAAGGATCCATAGATCTACAAGTCCCCAAGTAGGTACATTTTTAGTAAATTAAACTATGGTTTTTTTTATTTACACTTTTGTTATTTTACTTATACAATGCATGTTCTTTTTTTTTTTCATGTGCAGGTTGTTTGGGACCCATATTCTGAAATCATGGATGACCTGCTTGAGCACTACCAATTGGGCAGAGATGTATGGCTAGCACGGGGTCCCCCTACTGTGCTTCTACATTATTGAGTATTATTACCCAGATAGGATGCTTAGACATTTTGAAGGTTATTAGGGGATCCCAACACCAATATAAAAGCGTTACATGAGATCGACTTACGATAATGTACGGAGTGGAACTGAGCAGTAAAGTATACTAAGTAGATTGCAAAGAAGGATAATAAGAGCAATCAAGTTGTGGGCATGCCAGACAATAGACATCCTTAACGATACATCTGAAGATTACTATGATTGGTATAACCAGATCATCGAACATTGGATCGGTCATACATAAGTCATAGTACGTTATATGGTAAGTTAAATAAATATATATGGATGTAAATTATGTTTGTTATTTCCTAATTTAGATGCCTAATGTTAATTGCAGATTGATTTCATTTACTAGGTCCTCAACATACTACCTGAGGATACTCATGGCACTGCACGAGATGTTATTTGCGTAGTGGATGAGTTCACGGAGCCCAATACCAATGATCCATTAGCAGCAGGACCACGACCAGCACCAACACCTGACATCATTGGTGATGGTGATGCCCCACAGCCTCAACCAGCACAAAGACATAGACCACATAGGGAGAGGCATGGGCGAGGATGGAGTTGGGGTCAGGAGTAACAAGGCTGATATAGAGCTACAGATATCAAAGATGAGCCTTTGCCCCAATATGTACATCATGATGAGCCTAGTCTTTCATATGTTCAACATAATGAGACCGATCCATCATATGCTCATTAGTTGGACATCCCAATGCCAGACAATTCATATGCAAAGGTCTATACCCCTTTGGCTCCACATAAGAGGCGATAATTATAGTTAGATGATATGGGAGAAGGCCTCACCCAGATGGATCCAGATTTTATCTCATTTCACCAGTATAGTGTTGGTGGTGGAGATAAGGATGTCATACCTACACAGGTTGATCCATTTATAAAGCATCCCCAACGGGCTCCAGATCAAATCAAACCATTTCTCATACATTTGTTAGGCAGAGACAAAAGAGACAGAGCATGCAAAAGCATGTAACATGGTATATACATTTGATGTGAATAATTGAACAACAGTGCATCTATTTTATAAATTTTTTTATGAGTTTATGTTGATGGTGAAGGATTGGGTTTGGGAATACTATTAGGGATGGATTCTGACAGGTTTCAATTGTTTAGAATAATTGTTTTTCACAGGTTATAACTATATAATTTTGTTGATGTATTTGAGAATGAATAACACAATACAGCCAAAGGTGAAGGTATATTATTGACAACCTATCTTTTGAAGAGATGAGGTCAGGTCAAATACACACCATCTCTTCAAGACATGAGGTTAGTATAATTCTAAAACCTTGTCTCTTGAAGAGACAAGATTCATGTATTTAGCCTGACCCGCCTCTTCAAGAGATGATGTTATATTACCTAAATCTGGGATTATTTTCATCTCAATTGTATTTTTGTAATTCTCTTTAAAATATAAATATTATTTTCCTTTTCCTTTAGAATGTAAGTTAAAGCTCATAATGTATAAGAGATCAATTCATCACAATTTTATTATGACTTGTTTGGATTGGAATGGAATTGCGATTATGATTTTCATTTTCTTATCTAACATTTGGAAATTGGAAGCGTTATAAGAAGCCAAAATCACGATTCCTTAGAATTGATGATTCTGACTTTAAGACGGAATTTGATTCCGTTAAGTGGAATCGCGATTCCTTTTCCCCTTCCGTTAAAGTTTTAATTAAATTAACTATTTATCCTATATAAATTTAATATCTTATTTTTTATGAAGGGTATTTTTGGTAAATTACAACATAAATTAATTCCTCTCCATCACATTTTGTATCCATATCCAAACAAAAGAATAGATTTATCATTCTCTTATTGATTATAATCCATTCTATTTCAGAAGATTTTTGCGTACCAAATGTGACATTAAATTCATTTAAAAAAATGGAAAAGATGAGCTTAACTTGTAAATTTATTTTTTAAGAGTTACAACTTAATATATAATCGTAATGATTTGGTTTAAGAGACAATTTGGATATAGCTACAATAAACTCATCTTTTAATTCAAACTTCTTTTAAATTTAATATATCTATCGTTTTCAATCTAGTAGTAATTTTATAATTTTGTATTAAAAAAATATTCTTTCCTTGTCGGTAAATGTAAGATCCCAAGGAATCTTATTTTCCAAAATTCCAAGGAAATTATGATAAATGTTTTGTTTATTTTACATGTTTGGTATTATAGAAGAAATGAGCAAAAATGGAAATTGTTAATGTTCCATGGGATCATCTTTATTTTGATGAAAATTTATAGTTACCATTTTATTTCTATTTATTTTCAATTATTTCTCTCTAATTTAAAAAAAGTTAAAATTAGAAAATTTCTTTGGTAAATTTAAAAAAAAATTCTTATGTATTTTATATTACACCTAATAAATATTGTCTATGGACAACATTTTATAATTCAAAAAAGAAATTACTAGTCTATACTAATAAAAATAGAATAATTATCTTATTTTAGTCAACTAATGCGATACAATATAAAATTATTATCTTTTTTTATCCCTTTTTCAGTGGTCGGTACTGGTAAACAGTAAACAAAAAGAAACAGGTGAAGTGTTTGTCTTCTTGTACCCTGTTATGATTGGTTGGGCAGCTTAGGTTGGCCCCGAAGGCCCACCATTTTAATTTTTTTCAGTGGCACGTCGGCCACTGTGACGGTAGTGGTTCGGTGGGTTTTAGGTTCTGACGTTAACCCACATTGGACTTTACAATTAGGAACAAATTATATTCGAGTATACGTATATGTCTAATGCAACTGTCATTGGCCTTAGTTTTATAAAATTCCCTTTATTTAATATATTTTTTATCGTTTTGACATCTTATTTTTGTTATTTTTAAATAAATATTTATCATTAAATAAATATAGATAAAAAATAAATTATTTTACTAAGAAACTAATCAAATATATCAAATACAGATAGGATACAAATAAAAGTCAGACACAATAAAGTTATTAGCCTGTTTACTTGCAAAGCGAAATTAAACTAGCAATTTAATACACCTATAATATTTTGCTTTACTGTCGTGTAATAAGATTAGAAATAAATAATAATGCTTATATTTTATGATTAGGAGTATTTTTCTAAAAGATATGGTAATTATTATGGTGAAATGAAGAAATGAAGGTTTCTTATCTATTCTAAGTTATATGAATTCATATGGTAGAAATTTTACTAACTAAATGGGAGAATATTTATTCTGTAATAATAAAACTAGAATATCAATTCTAATCCTCTCAACCAAATACAATGTCTCGCTGTCACTATAGTTATTGACACCATTATCAACACCTATCATAAAACACTTTATAATGACATTCATTACACCAAAAGCTATATCTCTTAACTATTCTCCCACTATCACTATCGTTATATTATCTTTATACCATCATTATTGTCCTCTATCATTAAGGTCACTACATTACCACTTCCTTCCAACACAAACACAAACTCCATACTATAGAACCCCAAACACTACAATTATACAATTATTACCATCTCAAGAACTTTTACCATTGTTATTACCACAGTTACTAATGGGACCATAGACTCAACTCACTAATAAAAAAAAAAGGACTAAGTCAAGATGAGAACCAAACACAAAATGCAGTTCATAGAGCTATCCATAAAGCAAGGAGGTCGTAGAGTTTAGCATCAAGGAGTACTAACTTCATTATCATTAGAATGCCATTGTCAGCTTCAAGTATTAAATGGAGGTACTCCTGATCGTCGGACAAATACATATTCAAATGCTACAACTAGCTTAGTAAATGTTACTTTGATTTTTAATTTAAAAATTTTTTGTCAGTTACTAAATGTCACTCGGGTATATTCTATAAATATCTAAGTACCATTTATAGCTTTTTTACATTTTAGCTTATTATTTTTTCAAATATCGAGAATATCTAGAACTATATTCATAAACGTTTGTGTTATCCAGTGCTACTATAATTTCAAATCGAGCTCTTATCAATTTTTTTTATAAATTGTGTCAAATCCGCTCTTTAGTCTTCATAAGTCATGTTGAATTCTAATTAGCATCAGTTTGCATTGAATAATTGTGGGTAAGGGTGAATGCGATACGGCTAGATTCAGTTTGCCCCTTGAATCAAATCAAACCATATATTAAATTTTTTTTTAAAATTTCAACCTAAATATACAATTCGGTTCGTAATTTTTTTGAAAAAAAAAATTCGATATGGTTCAATTTACAGTTCGAACCGCTTTTACTCTTTAAATTAAAATAAAATATATCAAAAAACTTCAATTACATATTTCATATAATCAATGCAAATATAAAAGATAATGTTTGAAATTAATTATTTAAATAAATAAATATGTAAAACTTATAACATACCAAACTCGATAATGTGAGAATAAGATACCCCAACAAGAGGGACAAATTTGATTTGTTATATACTTCTAATTAATACATTGTCAATTATATAAACCAATAAGTAACTAAGTGATGTAAGTGGATTAATTAGTATGACAAAAATGTTTAGAACACTAAAGGTTAAAATCTTATCTTATTAGTATGACCATTCTAATTTCATTCTTATGAATTATAAATATCAAAATAAAAAAAATTAAATAATTAATTTTTTTAATAAAACAATTAGAAGAAAAAATAATATGTTTGAATTTTTTTAAATATGTAAAAAGGTTTAATTTGGTTTTGTTTAGGATCCTAAACAAAACTGCGAAGCGTTTACTTTTCTCCGAATCGAACCGTTTCAATAAAGAATTGAAATTTCGGTGCAGTTTAGTTCGTTTATAGTTTTGTTGGTTTTTTCGCATAGCCTTACCAACGAGTGAAATTTTGTATAATTAGTGTCGATGTCCTTTTTTTTTTTGCATATTATATGTAAAAACCAAAAAAAAAAATATATTTTCAGTTTGCTATTTCACTCATTTATATCAATTTTAGCGTAAACTCAATCCTAGGTACATCATTGTTAATACTAGAGTTTAGATTTGACACTCATGGTGAGTTTAACTTATTCTACATTTATTCCTTGAAGTTTTTATTGAATTAAAGAGGAAAGTTGCTATCTATTTTATTATTGTCGTGAATATTATAGGTATTATGGAAGTTTTATCACTCTGTGTTAGAGTGGCGTAATTGTTGGTAAGAAGTGGCTGGTTGTGTTGCATGAAGTTGTTGTAGTATAAGAGTTGAAATTGACTTGTAAACATTTGTTGTATACACTGGAAGTTATACCGCATTAATGAATTAATTTTGTTTTAGAAAAACTTGTGAATCAGTAACTTGAATTAAGGTTGTTCGACACAACTAGCCCTAATTATATAATTTTTCCAACCTAAGTTAATGGTGGCTCCAACTATTTTTCAAAAGATTTCATTTTATTTTGTCAAGTATTAGCATTAAGAGGTTCAAACTTAATATGGCTCCAATTAAAGAAAAAAGATTTCAAGCTTAGTAGAATTTTGAGTTATGGTTTCGAGGCTCATAGTTGGTTGTTGTGTCTATGATTATGGCAAGGAATCAATGTGCTGGTTGGGTTTTGTGGTGTTTGGCATGCAAAGGCGATTGATGTTTGTTCAAGGAGTAATGAAGGGATTTGATAGTTATAGCTAGTCAAAATGTTCAATTGGTAGGGGCACTAGTTCACGGTAAGCTTGAATGTGGCATAGATGGGATCTAACAATAACTACAATGATTTTGATAGGTGTAGGATAAAGGCTTGTGTAATGGGTTGTTGTGTCAATTTGCAATGGGTAGGTTTAGGTTCTTGTCGAAGTGACTCAACTTGGTGAGTGGCAATGGCCTTGATGAAGACTAGGTCTGCTATAGTAGTTGGGAGAATGGCTTATGGTGGCGAATAAACTTAAAGAAAGAGAGAGAGTTTGTCTTGAGGAAAAGAAAGAAAATCGAGATGGGTCTCATGCTCTTCTTCATTGATTTTTTTTTATACATTCATACATTTATTTTTTTTATTAGATGTTTAAGCTTTCAATTTCATTAAACAATATCGGATTGTTTAAACTGTAATATATACTTGTCTTTGATCTATATTTCTTGTGTTTTTTAACTAAATTTGTTGCTTATATGAATTTGCTTGTTAATTTAGATCAATTTAGATCAAAAGCGCACAAAGATGTGAGAGATTGATAGAAATTCACTAGATTAGAAGTAGTTAGTCTCTCTCTCTCTCTCTCTACATGTTGTCTCAGGAAGAAGATGGCACATGGCTTCCATATGCACATCTTAATGTTTCACTCACCATTGCACATGCTGAGGCAAAAAAGAAAAAGAAAAAAAATGCAAACCACATTAGCATGGTTTTGAACTCATGATCTAAAATTTGCACTCACAACATCCATATTACTGAGCTATTTGATTTTATTGCAACATTTATTATACCCACTATGCATTTTTTTTTTTTGCCACACCAACTATGCATGTTGAAGGTGCCTGAAATTCATCGAAAAAAAAAAAAAAAAAAAAGAACATGCCTAAAAATCTGAGCAGGATTTTAATTATCAAATGGGCCAAAAATAACCTAGTTCTTTTTTTCTTTGACAAGCCTAATTCACTTTATTAGCTATAAAATACCTTAATACACAAATGTAATAATATATATTCTTTGATAAAGTCTCAATTTGGCTAAATGATTTATTTCATTTATGGTCTATAAATACTTATTTTTAATGCAACAAACGAGACTAAGTTTAGTTTCAATTAAAATTCTTCCCCTTCGTGATCAAACTCAAATTTAGCTATATTATATATGTGCACTAAGACTGTTAAGTCATAATGACCTTGAAAAAATGTCTTTGACTTGATTCACTTTCATCATCTTCTCACCTTTTAAATTTTTCAATTATTTTTTTTCAAACTTTCTTAGTTTTTTTTTAGATTTTCTATTTTATTTTTATCTTTATTTTTGTATAAACCTGACAAGGAGGATAAATGAGGGAAGACAAAAATGGAGCATCAAAAAAGTTTTTTGAAATAATTTATTTGATATCATATTGCATTGAAACAAATAAATATATACTTAAAAAAATATTATGATGGAGATATCCATTTATCTATCCTCCTTCATAAAGTTTCAAGAATAATACTACATTAACAATCATATTTTCTTTTTCTTTTTTTAAACAAGCGGTTAGTGAGTCAACTCAACCCATCATGGGCTAACTTACTTTAGCCCACAAGTTGAATAGGCTAGATATAGTTGGTTTGCTTTTACACGGACTGAAAAAAGGTCGGCCTTAACTAGTTTTAAAAACGTTTAAGTAGGCCACTTATAGGTCATGATCCATTTGGACAATTCTAATTATGACCATTACTATTTATCATCACCATGGTCGAAGTGTTATCATATCTATACACACCATTATCACCACCATCATAAAAACATAGCGATACCCATCACACAAGAAGTCAACATCTCTTAAGGATCCCTACCATCACTATCAGTATCATTGTCATTGCTATCCTCTATCTTTAATATCACAGCATTACTTCCACCTTGCATCACCACCACCACCACCTCCATACTATAATACCTTAAACATCGTAACTGTAACCATAAGATGGACCACTACCATTATCACTAATTCTAGTACCATTGCCATTGTTATTAACACCTCAACTAATGTGACATTGGACTTAAGTCACCAATCAAAAACCCAAAGACTGAGTAAGAGAAGGATTAAACTGAGGTGTGGTTCATCTATCCATAAGGTGGAGAAGTTGCAAATTTAGGAAATTACAAAAATATCCCCTAAACTTTAAGGGTGTGCAAATTGACCTTCTATACTTTAAAGCATGGTATTGACCCCCTAATCTATAAACAATAAGTATCGTTAAGGAAATTTGTATTTTTCCATCCAAAAAGTAAGTCATGTGCACTGCATATGTTTTTTTAGTTCTACAATCTAAATTTGCCCCATCCTTTTTTCTATAGACGTTTGCAAACACATGCAAGAGAGAGAGATCAAAACCCCAAGAAAGGAAAAAAAAAAAGTTAATTTCTTATATTAAACAAAATCAATAGATGGGTAGATAAAAAATCTCAAATTTTTCATGTCAAATCATTTCTTCTAAGGAGAGATTTTGTGGGTATGGTGTGTGATCTCCTATCAAAACTGCATGGACATGGGATAATTTTGGTTGAAGATTTTACATATGCTCCAATTATGAGGTAAGAAAAGCAGTTGAGGTTTGTCTATTTTGCTAGAACTATTCAACATTTTTTTTTTCGAAAAAAGCCCTATTTGGTACATGAACTTTGACGAAAAGATCAATAGGTGAACTTTTAAAAAATCAAATTTTATACCCAATTAAATTTTTGTGCCCCTAATCACTACCCCTATTAACACTATTAACTATGTTATCCTACGCAAACCTGTGAATAAACACTTGTTTGATACTTGTCCATTACTTAAAGAAAAATTTCTCTCTCTCTAATTCCCTTTTCCTTCTTCCCTTTCTTCAAAAGCTAGCCAAAAACCTAAACTCGAAAAACTCTACACCCACTACTGCCATTTCCACACCACTTGTCATCGCATCATCACACCACTATTGTAAACATGTACCCAACACATTTTTTTTCCTCTCTAACTTTTCAAAAATCACTACGACCTTTAATCTTCAACAGCTACTTTAACACCAAAACTCAAAACCTAAATTGATACCCACAATAACCCACCACCTTCAACCACTGCCAACAGTCAAACACCACTTGTATGAGGACACATATACCAATAACAATTTCAAACACCAAAACCATACCCACAAATGACCACTGCTGCTTCTATTTCCTCCTACCTTCCATCCACGCCAACCACACCTTAACTGATATTATCTCGCCAACTCCATAAATGAATCAAACTAGCATGCAAACATAACCCAAACGAAACTTACAATCACCAGAAATAACTATCTCCACCTTGCCAAACACCAAAGTCGACCAATAACGAACTTAGCACCATCGTACACCATTAAAATCCCAAACCCAAACATCGTGACGAACACCCAAAACAACCATTCGCACACTTACGAAAACCCATGCTATTGAGCAAATCAAAACTAACAACGCCCATGAACATAACCACCTTAGACATCACATTCGATCTCGCTTGGTCCCCTACCAAAACAAATCCAAACAGAGCCACCAAAATTGCCACAAGAGAATGTATTTGTAATCCTCTTAATTTTACATAACATGATTATAATAATTACAAAAAATATAATATAGAATCATAAAGAACTATAATAAAAAGTAGCAAAAATCACTCATAATTTTTCACAATTTAAAATTATTAAAAATATTAAAGTATGAACAATTTTGATTATAGTTAGAAAAATTAGAATCTTTGCCAATAAAATTTCAAAATGCAAATTTTGACTTCTATAACTTTAAATAAATAACGATCGATGATAAACCAATCGTTACTAAAAAAATCCAAAATCAGTTTCCTTAAATTCAATACTTAGAAAAATAAGATTTAATAATGATACAATGATTTTCAAATTATCCTTAACATTTTAAAACTATAAAATAACATTAGAAAATTTACTATTATTAATAATTAGGATAAATAATTCATATACAGGAAAGATAATATTTTATGACAAGAATAATAATTCAACAAATAATCATAGTGGACCTTAAATTTCAATTATAATAAAAACGATTAATTTTTAGAACTTATTATTTATAAAAAGATAGTTTAAAGTAAATAATTAGAGTTATAAAATACGCAAAAAATAAAAAACTTATCAATACTAAAGAATCTAAATGTTAATTACATATTTTATACTAATATTTTAGTTAGAAAATTTTGAGTCTATGGGGAATAAAATTCTAATTTAATCTTGTAATCCTGAGAATTTTTATAACTAATAAAATGAACAGAATAGCAAATGTAAAATAAATATTAAACTTATGACCCAATAAATATTCTAGAATAAACCTATGAGTAATAATAAACTAATTTATAATCTAAAAAGCCGAATAGAAATTTCTTTGACCCTAACAAAAACCAAAGACAAGATTTCTTGGTTAGTAGGATTTCAAATACATTAGAAAGTAAATAAACGACAAAGCTTATAGTTAGAAAACGATAATTTAAGGATGAACTGTTAGGATTATAAATACACACTAAGAACAAAAACAGATCCATAACAACAACCTAGACTCCAAATAAATGTGTGGATCACACCATTGTTCTAGTCAAAGAATTCTAAAGCTCTTAAAGATTGAAACCTAAATTGGCCTATTAAGCTTATAAAACCCAAATCACATAAGACAAAACCCTAAAAATAATTAATCATGTAAACTTTAAACTCAAGTTTGAATCCAAAGATAATCTAAAAATCTGTAGAAGCTTTAAATAAATTTTGAAGATAGAACTCCTAAATAACCAATCTAAACATACTCATTTAGCTTAATAAACTACTATAAAATTAAGATAAATAAATAATTAAATAATATTATTGCATAAATTCGGTGCAAATTGTATGAATATATGGTTGAGATTTCTTTGATTCTTGCAGCAGCGAAATCATCAAATAAATTTCCCAAATTGTACCCAACAAGTCAAGTTGACTAAGAACTAAACCAATAAAAATTGTCCAAGAATACAATTCATTTAATGTAGCAAATTCATGCAAGACAAGTGATATTCAATGGATGAAAATTGCTTCTCTTTGGCTGAAAACATTCCTTACAACTTGCCTTCCTCTTGCCTATATAAACCATTCTTAATGAACTACAAAACAAAGACATTAACATACTTAGTATCATTCCAAGATAACAACATAAAACATACAAACTTATCTCCATTGAACTAGCTTCAAACAAGACACAAAACAAGCTTAAGGATAAAAGGTTCAAAGGTAAGTGAAATTAGTTTTTAGTTAGTATACACATAAAACATTAGCTTAACTAATGTTTTTGCTAATTTTAGGATTGTGTCAGACCAAGGAAAGGGGATAATATCATCACAACAGCTCAAACAAGGTAATATTTAACTTTAAAACCTTATTTATACATTCTAATATATGTAGAAGCTAGGAAATCACAAGTTATGAGGGTTATAAGATATTATATGAGATGATACATCACGAAAAATAGTTATTGATCATGGAAAAACACTTAGAAGTAGCTTAAACCGAAGTATAATACATATATAATATTAAGAAAAAAGAGATATGAACTGGAGAAAAATGAAAAAGATGATGAACAGTGTCCACGCCAGCACTACGTCAGCGGCATAAACTACTAAGGCTGGCGGCATATGTGGATAGGCTGGCAGCTTTCATGCAGCCTTCACTGGACGAAGCTACGTAAAATTTTGTTTTTTACTTAAAAATGAACGAACGCCAACAGCATATAATTCCCACATCGGTGGCGTACGTGTAAAAATTGGCAACCTTGAGCCAGTGTACACTGGATGCAAGGTTACATAAAAATTTAACGAACGTCACCAGTCTAGAGTTCAACGTTGGCGAAAGTTGGTGCCGGTGTACATGCAAAATTCTGCTGGACGAAATCTGTTTGTCCATAACAGTATAATATATACATATATATATATGTGGATACATGTGGTATCAGAGCCAGGGAAGGTTATAGATTTGATTAGTTAATTCATTACTGCAGTAGACGATTATCATAAGTGGTGATCTAAAGTTATATTACAATTTTACTTGGGACGATTACCATAGGTGGTGATCATGTAGTGCGACAAGCCTACTAAGGCCTTGCATAAATCCTAAGGAAAGGTAGCAAGAAGGTCATAAATTGGAAGTCACATAATGGGATAAGTTAGTCCGGTAAAAATGTATTATAAAATTAGACAAGTTAGTCTTGCATAATGAATTTATTAAAAAGATCTATGTCTTCTTCTAGCTTTGCTCCATCGGACCAAGTTCAGAAGATAATATGTTAAACATAGACGAGATCCATATGAAGGATTTCGATGAAGCTATAGATAATTGGAAAATTCCAAAATTGTCTTATAATGAGATTTACCAAATGGCAAAATGGAAAATTTTTTCCAAAAATGATTATGTTATAGCCATAGAAGAAAAGGATGTCCCTATTTCTGATGGCTTAACTTCTATAGAGATTCTTAAAAAAGAATCAATTAAAAACTATGCTAAAGACTGGAATTATATTCATATAGGCTTAATTCAAGTAGGAGCCAAACCTCTTACTAAATTAAGTCTAGATACTTCAGTCTTAATGATACTTAGGGACTCTAAAGAACTAGAGTATGAAAGATCTATTCATGCTGCAGTAGAAACTAGACTAAGTAATGGACCAATTCAATTTGAATGTCACTCAAATGTTACCATTGGGTTAAAAGATAAAACAATTATGAAGTCTTTAATCTTACAGATTAAGACCCATGATTACAAAATGATGGAAGTATCACTTCCAATGGCTATAATATACAGAGTATATTACAATTAATGAAAACAGCTTTTGGATCTAAGCTTTTAAGGTTGATAGGAGAGGTCAAACCTTATTAATCCAAACACATCTAACAAAAGCTAATGTTTCTATACCAAAAATGATTCAATGGAATCAAATTAATCTGCCTCGACAATGGGAAGTTGACAACCCACTTCCAAAACAAATTGTGCATAACACTGAACTTCCAATGTTATACAACACCCTGAAGGAAGATTACAATCCAATTATCTAGAAAATCTTTAGATTTACCTAGAAGAAACGTGGAAATTAGGTCTCTATCTTCTTCTTCAAAAAGATCTCTTGACCTACCTGCACCAACGGTTGCACATACGGATGCACCAACGGTTGAAACCCTCCTTCAAATATTCAACATCAAAATCAGGAAAATCCCTCTTTAATAGGGATTATTAATGAAAAACTTGGTTTACCAAGAACAATATTCCAACAAATTGGAAATGAACCTGACTATGGTGAAGCAACTGATATGAAATTATGGATCCAAAACTAAATGTTTTAGAAAAACCTTTTGAACCAAACAAGAAATTCTAAACAAAGAGTTTGGATCTACCAAAAATGAGAAAAATTAGAAAATGGTATTTCGATACCTTTTCTAATTACAAAAATGAAATCAAAGATGGATATTATAAATTCATGTTTGATAACCAGATCCAAATTTTATTCTTTGACTGGTTCCAAGAATACTATTTAGCCCCCAAACAAATTAATGTTATACACTATTGCTTCACTTGGCAGATAGGTGATGGACAGATAATTGAATCTAACCATCCACCTCTTACCCAAATTAAACAAATTTAGAAGAATAATGAAATAATTCTGGCACCCTTCAAATCTTCAGATAAAGAAGAAACTGGAATAAGAAAAATCATTGAACAAAATAATTTTACCAACCAATACCTACACACAATAGGTGTACAGTTGGATAAAATGGAAATTATTTTAAATAAAGATACCAAGATTAACATGCCCAAAAGCCCTTAAAAGACTTTCCAAAATCTTTAGAAAAAAGGGAGATTAAGGCATTTAATAACACCTTTTGAAGCACCAAAAAATCCTTTCTAAGGAATTTTTGAAAGCTTCAAAAAAAGCTAAAATTGGAGACACTCCCCAAAGTTCTTCAACCAAATACAATGGAGTATACATTGAAGATACTCCTTGTAAAAAACTAAATGTTTTAGATGAAATTGATAACGAAACTGGTAATAGTTCATCAATGGAAGGTTTTAAATCTTCAAACCAAATCAATAGAATTTCTTGGAAAATTACCCCAGAAACTCTATTATCAGATAGCAACACCTTGTGATATTCTTATCGAAGAAAATAATGAAAACAATTATCAAAACAAATATTCTATAGGATCTACCTATGAATGGAACATAGATGGAGCATCAGAACAAAAAATCCTTAATGTTTTTGAATCAAATGATAATGTTTTCAAACACCAATAAATCTAATGAAGATACAGATGATTATCAAATTGTCTTAATGATAATTTCCGGTTTCACTGGATAATTAAAAGGCTAGTGGAATTATCTAACTGTTGAACAAAGAAATTTTATCCTCACCTCATACAAGGTTGATGAAGAAGGCATAAAAATTCTTGATGATAATGATGAACCATTCCAACATATGGTTCATACCCTGATTTACTCCATTAGTCAACATTTTATTGTCGATCCATCTCATTTCAGAGATAAGTCATTAGAATTGTTGTCTAACATGAAATGTAAATCATTGGGAGAATTTCGTCAATATAAGGATGTATTCTTTCAAAGAGTTCTCCTTAGAAATGATTGTAATAAAGCCTTCTGGAAATAAAAGTTTTTAGCAGGTTTACCTAAACTAATAGGTGAACAAGTTAGAAATAAAATAAGGGATGATTACAATGGTGAAATTCCTTATGACCAACTTCCATATGGAGAATTGGCCTCATATGTTTCAAAGATTGGAACAAATCTTTGTACTAACATCAGGCAACAAAAACAATTAAAAAATGAACAACGCTTAAAACACCAAAGCCTTGGTGATTTTTGTGCCCATTATGATCCTTCCTTTGATCAAGAAAAATCAAAAAGGAAAACCAAATGTTCAGAATGTTCTTCTCAGAAAAAACCTAAAAAATTCAAAAAGAAATTCTTTAGGAAAAACAAATATGAGAAAAAACAAAAGAATGATAAACCTTATAAAAATAATAAGGGAAAATCCTACAAGAAACTCAAATGCTTTAAGTGTGGAAAAATTGATCATACAGCTAACTACTATAAGCTCAATAACAAAACCAATGAATTAAATCTTGATAAAAAAACAATGGAGCATCTTCTGCAAACATTTTCAAAAAATGATTATTCATCTTCGAATTCAGAATCACCCTCTGAAAACGATAGGATTCGAGTTAAGACATTGAATCCACTTCTTCGGATGAAATTTATGTTTTAACCAAAGAAGCAGAAGACATTCTTCTTAAATTAGATCAAATGTCTGTAAATGAAAAACAAAAATACACAAAGGATATAGAGAAACGAAGTACAATTCATATTGTACCAAAATTACCCTATAACCTTAATGAAATACTTGAAAAAGGAAACTCCAAACAGAAAAACTGAATTTCTGTTAATGATCTTCATTCTGAAATTAAAATTCAGAAAGAAGAAATAAAATAATTAAAATTAATGCAAATAAAATTGCAACAAGAATTTATGAATTAAACCAAAAATTAATTCAACAAAATTCAGAATCAGAAAATAAGGAAGATCTTATTAATAATGAAGAATCTTCAAACACCCATGATTATCTTCTACAACTAGTAGAGATAACCACAAGAAAATTCCTAGTACTTTTTGCATTCTATATATGCTTTTGACACACTCTAGTGGTTGTCATTGCCTTTTATCATTATCCATTTGTGCTAATTATTATAATTACCATATATTAAATATTATCAAATTCTTTGCAAGAAGGGGTTTTTTATAAAAAAAATTACAAAAATACCATTGAGATCAAAATAACCCAGTTTTAGGCAATGTGACCTCGTCTTTTGAAGAAACGAGGTTATTAGTATCTGACTTCGTCTCTTCAAGAGACAGGATATATTTATAAAATAAAGATCTTGTCTCTTGAAGAGACGAAGTCAGCTAATATTACTAACCTTATTTTTTCAAGAGATGAGGTTAGTTAAAAATCCGTTCCTCCCCTCCCCCCCAAACATATCTCATAAATCACTCACTTTTTTTTACATTAGTTGTTATAACCTGTCAAAATCATACATAATCAACTATATAAATCATTCATTAGCCATCTACCAGCTTCTAAACTTCATAACTCAACCACAATAGTATTCTTAAATCCAATCTATCCAAACATAGTCCCAAACCCAATCCATTCAATCACAATGGTTTTGTGAAACCTCTCACCACAAACATAATAAAAAATTCATAAAACATAATATGAAAATGATTGTATTAATGTTTTGTTATTTACACTAAAAGTATATGAAAATTCTATATACAACAAACATAAAAGATAAGAATCCATATACAACAACCATGAAAGATGAAAATTTATGTAATCTATAATGCCGGTGTCCTGCCTCCCTTATCCCCGCCTGATAAAAGTTCAAAGGAATGGTGTACATTGATGGACATCCTAATAGGGATGCTCCATAGATGGATCAACCTATGTGAGCGTGGCATCCCCATCTCCACCACCAGCATTATAAGGATGAAATGGGATAGGGTCTAGATCCACTTGGGTGAGTCCTCCCCATATCATATAGCAGTGACGGTCGCCTCTTTTGTGGAGCAAAAGGGTATGGAACTGGTGTATGAGATGTCTAGCATCAGGGTCCCATTCAGATGAGCATATGATGATGATGATGGACTAGAATTGAAATGATGAAACTGTGAAAGGCCAGGCTCATCAGGTAGGTGTACATGCGAGGGCGAAGGCATATCTTAATATCTATAGATCGGATTCGCCCTCACTCCTAACCCTACTTCACTCTAGCCTGCACCTCTCTCTCTTTGGCCATCGTCTCATTGTATGCTGAGGTTGTGGGTCCTCTGGTGCTAGTGCTAGTGCTGGATCATTCAAATTAAGCCCAATGAACTCTTTTACTACACGAATGACATCTCGTGCAGTGGCAGGAGTGTTCTCTGCTGGTATGTCAGGGACTTTGTAAATGAAATCTGCTTGCAAATGAGAGCAAACATTTAGATCAATGAATATCAAACACAATATATATCCATATGTAGCTTATGTAGTCGTTGAACTTACCATATATTTATAATAGCCCATGTACGTCTGATCCAAGGCCTCGTGATCGCATGGTACTAGTCGAAATAATCTCTAGATGTGCCGGTGGGGATATTTGGCATCTCGACAATGCGATTGCACCACCTAGCATGCTCTGTCACTCAGCTCCACTTGGAATACCCTCGTAAGTCCAGCTCATGCAGGGCTCTCATATCAGCTGAAGGATCTGGGATCCCCTAGAAACCACCAAACTGTCTGATCACCTTATCCAGATAATATACTCAACGATGTGAAACAAACCAGTGTAACTTGTGCACGCCATATATCACTTCCATCTTGGCAATAGACAAGCAGGGAATCCATAATAATATAATAGGGGTCCCAAACAACTGTTCAATAAAAAAGTGTACTATACATTAGTAAACACAATGAAATTATACACATGTAAACACATAGAACATAAAAAAACAATATTTGGCTAGGGATTTGTCTATTGAAAACCCCTTAAACTCAAACACAAATGTGTAGGGGATTGAGTGACATCAAAAGTAGCACCCCAATAACTAATTAGTAGGTGACCCATTGTAATTGTTGTGATCTATCAACGTAGCAGGGCGATGTGTACGAAGTGCTCCCATGCCCAGATCTGTAGAACTACCAGGGGTCCTACTATATCACTAGTCTTAATGTGTGAAGTCATGCATAGCTGCCTGTATAGTTATGCCAAGCAAGTTGCTCCCATACGTACTACCCTACTCTCTCCAAGTCATCAAGCAATTGGAGGTACATTACGTGAACCAAATTAGACGATTTATTCGCTACAATAAAGGCCTTCAGTAGCAGTACAGCGTCAAATTGTCATATCATTTGCATGATCAGTTACCACTCTACAATGTGCATCTAATCATGACATCTTCAGGAAGCCACCATCTATATCCACACCTAACTAAGGTTTAACTCCTAATAATTGTGGCATAACCCTGGCCAATCCATCTGAGCTATGCCAGTAACTGCCTGACCATCGAATGGAAGGCCGGTGAGTGTTGTATCGTCTTGTAACGTCATAGTCTACTCTCCCGTTGGTAGGTGAAAGGTATGGGTTGCTGGACGCCACATCTCTACTAGAGCTGTAATTAGGTGTCAATCCAGCTGTAGAAACGGTATATGAGTAGCAACTATGAAACCGGCCTAAGACAGCAATGGAACTGGTCGATCATCTAGAACTGTAGGCATGACATCCTACTGTCTTAGCTTCGCCTCTCTAAGGTGATAATGCAACACCATGTGCTCCTGCATTTGAAAAATCCATCACAAACATTGTCTAAATGATCTAAGTAATTGGATGAGGAAATAATCTTACCTGTCCCTCCCATGCCATCCTCGATCTATGAACATGCTGCCCTATAAGTATGGATTCATCAAGTAGTCTTAGATCCATCTATAAGGAAGAAAGTGATAAACGGTGTTAGCATATGCATAGGTATAAAACAGAGTAACAACAAATAAAGTATGTCACGTAAGTGCAGTAAAACAAATCATATGAACAAAAAAAATACCAATACAATCGACGACCCGTAACTATCCTACTAGCCTATCACCTATTTGAACAACTTATAATGCTATGCCCTGTCTGCTAACACAAATCACATGAATAACATCGTGGGCCATCTGGAATATCCATCTCATTTTGGAAGCATTTTTCTTTAAGCTTACTTCTTTTCTTAATAAGTCCTAGGATGAGGTGCCATTTTGGTATGTCGAGAGGAGTCTAATTAGCCTTATCTACTACAGGTATGAAGGAATGCCATATACCCGTAGTTGATTCTCCTATCTGTACCATTGCCCCAACATGGGCAACACAATCCATGTGTAGAGTACCTGATACTGCCATTTTATGGGAGCATGGAATTTTATATGTCTGCCACTCATTGCATATGCATCTGTCTGCTCACAACTTTACTTTTTGAATGTGATCTCCCTTTTGACCATATATTGTAGGGTATGGAGCAGTTAGAACCTCAAATATTTGTTCCTAATAGTTGAAACATGTTACCCAATGGGCACTTAATACATTGTTCTACCTCTCAAACTTCTTTGCAGTATACATTGTCAACAACTTACCCCAATTCATTGCTTCGCTTGCCTCTTATCTTTGCTTATCGAATATTGAATTGCAATTGTAAAAGGTTTTCTTCATTAATGCTACACAGGTAATCACCAAACACCTTTTAGAAAGGAATTGTAACTTTCAGCCATGTTGATTGTACAAATTCTAAACCTTACGCATTCATCATAAGATAAAAGTCTACATACATTGATGCAACTCGCAAAAATATCTCGATGTCCATGGACTCTTCTGCTTTGCTGTATTGAAGTGACCATGTAACTTTCTCATCTGGGTTTGGTATACTGCTCTTTTAACTAATTCCTTACATTTCTTACTTTTTCACCTTTAAGTTGAAGTTGCTAGCAACATGCCTGATACAACACCGCTAAAGCTAACCTCTAGGCCACACAACATTCCCCTCTTCAACTGTACTCTTAATATTGGCACGCTGGTCGGATATTAAGCGAATGTTTGAAAAATACTTGATAACATGTTCTAGCAATTTTGCAAGGAACCAACTCCATGTGTCTTCTTTCTCTTCATCGACAAGAGCATACATTAGTGGAATGATATGATTTGCCCCATCTACTACTACTACGATGAGCAATATGTGTTTGTACTTCCCATACAAGAAGGTACCATCAACTATGACCACAATTCTGCAAACGATTAACAGATATAACTTAGTTCACTGATATTAATCTTTCATAATTAAATTGAAGCATGTATCCAAACATACTTATAGTACCGAACGCTTTAATGCAAGGAGCAAATGCCCAAAAAAGTTTGTCAAGGAAGACGTGTCATGTTGTATATGAATCCACAGTTCCCCACTCAATCTTTGTTCATGGATTTGTCTCTATTATCGCATTAATTATATGTAGGAGCTCTACATATGACTCTTCCCAACTTCCATACACTTGCTCAATGACTCATCCAAGTAGGTGTGGGGTCTTTCATATTTAGTGATGTGAAATCACCTACCATGCTTCTTATAACTGCCTCTGAGTCTTCACTTGCAATATCTATTATGGATATTAGTACATTTAACTGCTCATGACCTTGGATCCAAGTCCACCACCCTAAAATTATAATGATTCCATATATGCCATGTTTTAACTGCAAGTATGAGATGATCTTTAGTCTTAAACCGCATCCTAACCTTGAATTCATCGCTAAAACTCCAATTTTCAACATTCATTTCCTACACATCATCAAATGCAGCATAACCACTACTAACATTAGCAGTAAAAAAAGTTACTAACATTGAGCTCCCAACTGCATCAACGTCTGTGGAAGCCACAAAAAGGTGCCAGTCATTTCTATTATGTTGTATCATGATACCAGCATCTTCCTAAGGACAAGCTTCCCCCTGATCATTTCCATCATCATCATAGTCGTCATTGGATTCACTTACCAAAGAGTCTTGCATCACATCAATATCATTACCACATATCTAATTAGGTGCACTAATTTCAAAGTTAACCATTTGCACCTGTTACTACTTGTTGTTTGAATTCGAGTAGAGTTTGAGTCTAGCAACCCTTGGCTTCCAATATTTCCATCAATACTCATTTCTCCTGCAGGTGCCTGTGGCAATTCATTCTCAAATATTTGCACATATACAAGCAGTGACCTTTCAGTGTACACCAACATCTCATGTGCAACATCATCCTTGGTCACTAGAATAACATCATAGCATAGCGTCTTATATCTAATAACTACCCTATGATATAGCTCAACTTGATGTGTAGACCTTTTACCTTAAGTCTATTACAAATGATGGCAAGCACTTGCTCATATGTTGAGTTCTTACTAACATTGTGTAATGCCCTGAATTTGATCAAGGCATTACCACTATGTATAATACTTAGGTATTATACGCTTAGGCTTCCTTTAAAAGATTTTGTTTATGTCGAACATTGCTACTAAATTTTAAGTTATGAAATCGCTTAATTAGCTTTTCAAATAACTAGATTTAGCAGCGGTGTACTAAACTTTATTAAACACATTTTATAATCTATCCTTGAAGGTAGATCTACAAGTTCAAAACATTTAGGTTCCATAAGCTCCTTAAAGAATATTACATATTTCAAAATGTAAATCCAACTCTTAAAACATAGATAAAAACAAATATAAATGATATCCATGGCCTGAAACCGTATCACTCCTTAAACATCTCCCTAAACCTGAGCTAAGCATCATCACATCAATCATCAACAACAACTCCATCATCATCTTCATGATCATCAAATCATCAACCTCTTCATCATCTCATCATCATCATCAACATTATCATCATCAACAACAATAACAATAATCATCACCATCATCAAATCAAGACCTAGAAAAAGAACGATAACAACAATGATGAGCCGAAGCTCAGTACACAATAACACAGGCACACTCGGAGTGGCACACATGCCTAACTAAATGCAATGCACAAACAACAAGTTAATTATCCTCAATTAAAAGTAAACAAATCAATACTGAAGCACTCACACTCCGAAAACAGACAATGGGAATCTGGGGTTCATGAGTAACCACAGTTACTCAGGGGGTTGATATAAGTAGCCCGAATATTTATATCTCTGATAAATCCTCATAAGAAAAAGTAATCTCATCTAGGGTTTACAGTCGTTACTCAATTTTACTTAACTTAATCCATAATATCCCCTAGTTCAATCGTCCTCATAAACGTGAACTAAATCATATTATATCATTTTGAGAATAAGAAAATGTTACATCGATACCATACTCTTTATCAATTACTCGCCGAGCCACCCATTGGAAGTTATTGCATCATGACAGGTGGCCTAAGCACCTAAACTATCGTGCCCACTTGGACAAGATTGCTGCTCCTTAGATCGGATTCAACAGCATATGCACAAAACAACACTTAATACTTAAGCCGTCTTTAAGTTCTTAATCTATTTTAAATACCAATCCTAACATACAACACGCAAGTTACTACGTACCTCTCATATGAAATCCAAACAAGGTCTCAGAAGTTAAGACAGAAGCCATCTCAAAGGATATACCAAACATCCTTATCTGTTCAAGAATTGAATTCAAAAAGAATGTAAACTAATAATCCAATTTTATGACGAACTTATATAAGAACTTATATCGATTATTCACTCATCTCAAACTTTTATTATAACCCTATTTAATTATACACTAATTTGGAACCCCATTATGGCTACGAAGATCGCCCTGCCAAAATATGGATAGTTCTCCTTTGTTTGTCAAAGAACACTCTTTGATTATAGTATTTTATTACAAAACATCAACAAAACATTCATATTCCAAAAACATAAAATTCCTAAGCAAATAAACATTTGAAACAACATATTCACTATGTTAATTTAAGGTCATCCTAACATATCATTCTAATCCAATTATCAACTACTAAGCTCATTCTAGCTTAACTTAGCCAAATTGATTAGAGTTAATCATTTAAGTTATTTACTGAGTCAAGTTAATTAAACTTAAATAATCTAACTTCTTTTAGCTTAGTGAAGTTCATTAAGTCATGTTGTACTTAGATTCATTACTAATTCATTATACATCTAGATCTATGTCAACTTGAGCTTATATTAACTTAAACTTAGCCAAATTAATTAACCTTAATCATTCAATTCAAAAACTAAGTTAAAGATGGTTAAACTAACTCAATCTAATTCATTTTAACTCATTCAAGTCTATTTAATCAAGTTGACTTAAGTTTGTTAGCTAAGTTCATTTTATAAATAACTTCTATATTTAATCCAATTATATATTAAATCTATAAATCCACCTAAATCAGGTTTAATTACATCAATTAGCTAATATAATAAATCAAATATTATTTACCTATCTTATTTTAGCTCAAAAAGACCCATTTCCTAAGCAAACACACATTTAACAAAAAAAAAAAAAAACAAGTTTTAAACTTTATTTGGAGAATAAATCAGGTAAAAAGAAGTGAAATTTAGACCTTGATGCTTTTTGAACTCTGAAAAACTTAAAACAGGAAAGTCGTAGATCTCTTTTTAAGTTTTCCAATGCAATTTGAATCACCTCAATCTAAGGTCAGATGAAAAAGTTAAAAGCAAAATATGAAACATCATCGTAGCAAGAAAAACCAAAGGGTCGTTTGGAAGGCCGTTTGGGTCCTTACACCCCTCCAAATGGCTGTTTCCAAGGCTGTTTGGACCTAGGCAAAACACACAGAAAATCTAGTAAGTGCTACACCCTCTGCTACAGCCGTTTCAAGGCCCGTTTACATACAAGGAAAACACACAAAACTCACCCGAAAGCGCAACATCCCCTCCCAGAGGCCGTTTGCACCATATATTCCCCAAATACCCCGTTTGATAGGATGTTTGGACTTTTTCGCATTTTCCTTGATTCAAATTCAAACTTTACATACTTTTACTTCTCTAATCCTACTTTAAGACCTATAAAACATCATACATCATGTCTCATGCATTAGACAACACAAAACAAGTATAAACTCCATTTTTACAACATCAAACAACTCTCTACATCACTCAACATGAATCAACTCCTTCATCACCATCTTTCATCAACTCAAGCATACTCAAACAACTCCTACACATACCATAACTCCTCCATCACAACTTATATATATGCAAAAACTTCAACTCTTCCATAAACTCATATAACTCGCTTCATAACTCCTATAATTTCATTGGTTAACAAGAATCATGAAAATCACATTCAAATCATTTTAAACCTACTAGAACAAGCAATCTTCCTTATGTTGAAAACAAAGAAAACTACAATTATAAAAGCATGTAACTAACCTTATGGAGCTTTAACTTGATAATTGAGTCTTAAGGAAGATGTTCTTGACAACTTGTGCAAGAAAAATTGAAAAGAGAAGATGGTATAATATGGAACAAAGGCACCGTAGCATGGGGTCTATTTTTGGATGTCTGTTTGGACTTGTGATTTTTTATATAAGTTATTTGTATTTATCCTTTTCATTTGACTTTTGAGGCAGCTGTACAAGAGAGAAAATGCATAGGCTTGGGGCTTTATTTAGCTTGTTTTGGGCCTTAAAATGACCTAAAATTTTGCTAAATTTAATTTGGGTTTTGGTTTGAGCTTATTTTTATCAAACTTGAGTTTTACATGCATTAAATCAACAATCAACGTAATTATCAAAGTTCACTAACATATTGTCTTTATTTGCAACACCTATAACTTCTCAATCATATTTGTATACAATAACTATAATTTCATCAACTCAAACATATATAATACATTTCACTCACCAATCATAAAATACACTGTTAGTACTAATTCATATTAACACATTAATTTCTAGCATGTTTAAATTTTCAACTAAGATATATTCACAAAAATTTCATATTTCAAGCAAATGTTACATATTCTCATCAACCAAGCACGCAATAAAACTTCATAATTTAATTAAATCAATATATATATATTAAATTTATTTATGTATTATGAATTAAGCTATTTCACTTTCTCTATTGTCTACTCATTTTATTCATTTAAATTGTCTAACTATGTTCAAAATTAACCATCTACTATATTATTTAATTAAACCATTTCTAAATTAACTATATGAGAGTTTGGGGTATTTCACATGGACTAAAGCAACTAGCCGCTTATCATAATTAAAATCATCATTACCCTCTACAATGTTGTCATGAGCGTACAATACAAACTTGACCTTATCCATTTCCTCACCTATCCTGTCATCTCATAAAACATAGGGTGAATGCATGAAATTTGCATCATGACTTATCTATTGCACTCCCTTAATATTTAAACATATTTGCTAATACTACTATATCCACCATAGTCTTATAATAGTATATGATCAATGTGTATGATGTATAATAATATATGATTTCATAACTTGGTTCCTAAATTTAAAAGCTATAGAGTATAATCATAATTATATCAGAGAATGTCTACAAGGCAGCATCAATAGTACATACGGTTAGCATACAAATTACATTACGACTCCACAGCACAACTCATCTAACACTATATACAACACCCATCTAACATGCAATGTGCTTCACCATTTGACAAAAAAAATCCAATAACATATACAACACCCAATATTCAACAATGCAACATCAATAATAGTGAAAACTTAAGCGAAAAATCTAACGCACTTACTTATCAAGTTTGACATGAATTTTTGGATTTTTTGCATGAGTTTCTTCACTTTTTCACGATTTGATGACTTCCACAATGCCTGGTGATCTAACCTATTCAAGATAACACAATGATTTGTGAAAATCCTTGTTGAAAGTAAGGTAATTAGGGTTAGGGTTTCCAGTATTGGGAGGTTTCTTTTGGGGATTTGGGTTCTTGTTCTGATATAAATGAGGAAGAAGAAGAAGATGGCGGGCGAATATAATGTCCGCCAACCTCCTCTCTTGAAGAGACGAAGTCATTAGTACATGACTTCGTCTCTTCAAGAGACGAGATCTTTATTTTACGGATGCACCTAGTCTCTTGAAGAGACGATGTCCTTATTTTGTGGATGCACCTCGTCTCTTGAAGAGACGATGTCCTTATTTTGCAGATGTACCTCGTCTCTTGAAGAGATAAGGTCAATCCTCTTCAAGAGACGAGGTCAACTTGCATAAACTAGGATTATTTTGATCCTAGTGACTTTTTTATAAATTTTTTTTAAATAATATTATTATTATTTTCCTTTTCCCTACAAGAAGGTGTGATTCGTAAAAATATAAATATAAATATATATTATTATTAACTAATGGATGGAGAACTCGCAATGCGTGTGCCAATGAAACAAAAAATTATAATTATTTGGACAAATGTAACACGATTAGATTAGTAGATAGATATTCTAATTGACAAAATATGTAATTATAAATCGATTTTTTTCATAGATATAGTTGAGAAGGTTGTCTTATTTATTTTTCAATACAGTGTTAACATGATTACATGAGATATGACCTTTTTATCCATGAGAGTCAAAGGCTTTTTGGCTCAAATGAGTTTTACAGTTCATGATGTGTGTGTTGGTTTTCATTAGTAGCGAACTAGTGATTAGGATATTTGGGAAAGTAAATCTTCTTTTTTTTTTTCCTATTACTTTATGTTTAAATTTATTGTTATTTTTAAGAGACATTGTTAGATAATTTGTAAAAGTAATATGACTTATGAAAAAATTTGTAATATCTATTGGTATGAAAAAGGGATAATTGTACATGTAATAATGTAAACCTATTATATTATGTGTAATAGTTAATAGTTTCGAAAAAGTAAACTATTTAGAAAAAGAGAAGATAAAATAAAATACTAATTTTTTTGTAAATTAATCCATTTTCTCTTTCGAGTACTGTACAATCGTATATTAAAATAAGCATCACGAATTCACGATCACGTGACAACTGCCATCAATCCTTTACATTTTGGCGACACTTGAGAAACAAATCATCTACATAGTTTATTAATTAATTCTACTCATGAGTATGTGGATAGCTGTAATCACCCTCGCAACAGGAACTCCTTCTTAAACATCTATTACATAGAGTCCTCATCAATAGCTGGAATTAAATAATCTCATTTTTGAATTGACGTTTTATTATGATGTTATTGTCTACGCTATTAATAGATAAAGGAAACTCTAAAAAGACCATTAATTCATAAACGCTAAATAATGGTTAATTTTACAGGGAAAAAAAATAAAATATTACTTTTTTTAAAAAAAAAATTAAGAAAATACCATCGAAAAGAAAATATTCTCGATTTTAAGTAACATGACCTCGTCTCTTGAAGAGACGAGGTCATAAGTGACTGACCTCTTCTATCAAAGAGACGAGGTCTCACTCTTTGCAAAGGACCTCGTCTCTTCAAGAGACGAAATCATTAGTGACCAAAGACGAGGTCATTAGTAACCTCATCTCTTCAAGAGACGAGATCATTAGTCACCTCGTCTCTCGAAAAGACGAGGTCAGTCTCCACTTGTACAAACAACACTTTATTACTTGAAAAACAAAAAAATTACATATAAAACCTGTCAAATACAAATATAAACAGCTATATAAGCCATTAACCATCCTCCGCCATGGCTAAACAACTAAAAAACTGTAGTATTCTCAAACACAATTCAAACACAACATAGTTATAATACTAATCCGCCTAAACACACATTTTCAATCCCAATCATTCAATCACAAAAGTATTATGATACTTTCTCACACAGTACAATAAAATATGAGAATTTATAGACTCATAATACATACATAAAATGTACAAGAGAAAAGGAATATAATCTACATACAAGAATAATACAAAAAAAATAAGAAACTATATACAACAATAAAAAAATAAGAAAATCTATCCTCTACTATTGCTGCTGCTATGTGTCCCGCCTCCCTCGCCCTCGGCCTCTACCCCGCCTCACGTAAGTCCTGGGTAACGGATACGTTGATGAGGATGTTGTGTAAATGGATCAATCTCTGTAACTGCAACAGCCTCACGTACGTCCTTTGCAAAGAATAAGACCTCGTCTCTTGGTTAGAAAGAGACGAGGCCATATTGCCTAAAATTGGGAATATTTTCCTCTCGATGGTATTTTTGTAATTTTTTTTAAAAATAATATTTTATTCCTTTTTCCTGTTTTACAATAGTAAAACTCATAAAAAAAAAACAAAATCTGAAAGCCTAAAATAAAAGTAAAGATTATTAAAGCAATTTTAAAACAGACATAGAGTTTATAAATAGCTCTTGGAATGATCTAGATATAGAGCTTCTACAGTCTCATTGGAGGGATTGTCCATAATCTAAACGTTAAAATAAATATAGTAAATATAATATTAATTATTTTAAAAATTTGATCACGATTAAATATGATGTGATCTATTAAATAATGACGAGATAGGTTCAATTAAACTTAATGAGGGATGATATAATTTTTTCACATACCAATACCAATCCTTGTGGTGTAAGAAGCTAAACACTTCAATGACGAAACTACCCCTCTTCTTCCTCTCGCAGGCACTATATAAACAAGCAAAAACTCTAGCCCTAGCTTTCTTTTAAATCTCGTCGGCACAGAAACAGAGCATCGTTGCTCACACACCCTCGTCCACAGGTATTCTTCGATTCTCTTCGCTACGTATTCTTAATTTTTATCGTAAAGGTTTTAAGAAACCCTAATCGTAAATCTGAAGCTAGGGTTTGAATTAAAGAGTTGGAATATACAATCAGTGTAATTAATATTTGATTTTAGGGTTTTTGTGCTCCTATTTACGGCTTTAGGTTTCAAATTTCGAACCCAATCCACTTGCAAAGAATAAACTTATTAAGACGACAGCGTCTTGCTATGTATGATTAATGGGGAATGAATGAGAGGTGTTACATATTCTTATTACGTTCCGTCTGTTTGTGTATGGTGACACCAAATGGGTACGGGGAAGTTTTTTTAACTGTGAACATTGATAAAACTGTTGATAGTATATAGTAAGGTTTTTCATTTTTTCTTCGATCTTAGTGATCGGATGGAGTAAGTTTCTTGACCTCCAATGTGGTTTCACTGAAACAAAATAAGATTGGAAAGGAACAATAATTCATTTATCTTATGACTGGTGGCATTTTTGGGAAAAAAGGTTACACTTTGTGAGGAATAGTAATTCATCTTGTGAGAGAGAGGAACAAAAATTCTAGTAGAATTTTTAATAAACCAAATAAGTGAATAACTGCTCCACAGCAACAAAGCCAAAATAACAATTCCATTTCAATAAATCAAATGTTGTGGGATTTAGCCTGTATAGAATGTGATTTTAGCTTCAGCTAGTCTAGGTCAGTTAGTATGGTAGAGATTTTTTCTATCCGGTGTTGGATTGTTCTATATTTGTTGCTTTTGGAATTGTATTGGTGGGTTGTGAATGCCCCTGTGATGATGCTGATGGGGATATTTTTCATTGCAGGAAATGGCTCCAAAGCAGCCGAACACTGGCCTTTTTGTGGGTTTGAATAGAGGCCACATTGTAACAAAGAAGGAATTGGCACCTCGTCCATCTGATCGCAAGGGGGTAATTGTCTTTTCTTGTTATCTATTTTGATTCGAGGTCTATGCTATTGACCTATTTAAGGTCTTTTCTGTTCAGTCACACTGTAAATGGGCACTGGTTTGGTGCTCGGAATAAACACGTTTTGTAAAAGTTATTCTGGGATACTAAGGTGGGGGATGATAGCATATGTTAATGCTTCCCTTTTTGGGCTTACTTAGTATGACCTTACATTTTCCATTTATGCAGAAAACCAGCAAGAGAGTACACTTTGTCAGGAGTGTGATCAGGGAAGTTGCAGGATTCGCACCTTATGAGAAGAGGATTACCGAGTTGCTGAAAGTTGGCAAGGATAAGCGTGCATTGAAGGTAGCCAAAAGAAAGTTGGGTACACACAAAAGGGCAAAGAAGAAGCGTGAGGAGATGTCTAGCGCACTCAGGAAGATGAGGTCAGTCTCCTTTACATGAGCTTTCTAAATGCAACTGGATGTAATTTATCATTTTGTACTGATTACGTGTCTGTGCAGGTCTGCTGGAGGGGGTGAGAAGAAGAAGTGAAGAACACGTCCAGTTGATTGGATAGGCTTTTGTATGGATTAGTTCTTTACTTATGAGGCAATGATTAAATTTTGATGTGTTCGCAGACTAGAAATTTGGATTTACTTTTATTTGGGGAAAGAATCACTTCCGTAATTTTTGTTTTCTAATGGCATTGGTTAGTTTTGGTAATGCAAATTCTTGCAAGGATCTGAATTGTGTTATGGGTTTAGTATTCAATTCAACTGGTATCATGATTTGGAGTCATTTGGATTCAATCTGCTCATGGATTCTTTAGCATAGCGCTTTTTCTGTAAGGTTTTCCTTCCTACGTTTTAATTTATTTCTAGAAACTGGAAGGTAATTTTTATTCCAGGCAACGCAAGGCATCCTTGATACTACGTGTACTTCACTAGGAATGGTCAATGTCTACTTGCAAAAGTTGTATAATATCGACCATTGTTTGCATACCACCAGCAATAAGCAGCCAAAGATAGAAAAAAGATCATAGAGCATGAATTGCTGATTGGGAGCAAGTGGGCAAAAGAAATAAATACAAAAAAAATTATAATGTATCCCAACACCATGAGGAATTTTCAATTTTTGTAGGATTATAAAGTTTGCTGAAAAGGGTGGACAACTTCAAAGGGTGTTCACTGTTCAGTGTTTGTAATGATAGTCTAGAGGCATTTTTCAATATTGTGATTAAAGCTATTTTATGAGGCTACCAGGCCTATTGTTTATTAATGGCAATTTACAGGATCTAAACAGGGGTAAGAGCTAAGGTTCGCTATTTGTTGCAATTTTGAGTTGTGCTGGCTTTTGTATGGAAATGGGTCCATTTGATAAAAATAAAATAAAATTCCGAAAATAAGATATTGAAAACGAAGGTACATCTGGAAAGACGTCTTCATGCTTTTACTAAAAGCATATGTGCAAGCTGCGCCTTGCAACTAATTTATTACTGAAGGTGCAGTAGGGTTTTGAAAATATCATATACTAATTGGACATGCAAATAGGAAGACAGAGGAGGGAAATGTTACATGAGAGGATTTAAGTGTGAAGGAGGTGTCTGTGTCGAGAGCGGGGGGGGGGGGGGGGGGGGGGGGGGGGGGGGGGGGGTGGGGGGGGGTGTTGAGCGAGGGAGAAAATGTCGAGAGGCATCTATTTTGTTCTGTAATTTTTGTATTACCGGTCATGGTGCACGTTGAGCATGTGCGTCCTTTTTTAAAAGCATTTACCTTAAGGCCCACGAGGCGCATACACATGTACCTTCAGTAAAAGGCAGCAAGGTGGACGCCAAGTAAGTTCTTTTCAAAATATAGAAAGATCAAGTTTTCATTTGTCAGAAAATTTATTAATACTATTAATCTGGGGACGTACAGGATTTGCAAGTTTGACACTTTGGTGAAGTTCTTATTAATGCCAGAAAATCAACTCTGTGATGGACGAGGAGCTTGATTTTGCTAAGGAAAGGAAAACAAGGAAGTCAAATTCCAAGGTTCTTGCGCCTACATGATTAGGTTCTGTTTAATTTTCTTGAGATGACGAAATCATGGCCACAATCTCCGGCAGTAAAAATTAAATGGTAAAGTATAAGCGAAAGAAAAAGAACTTCCACTACCGAATTGGCCCTATCCAAGTCAGAGAATTGCAATCTCATTGATCAGAGATGGCAATCATTCCTAGGATTTATTCACAGTTTATCGTCAACATTCAACACGATCCTTTTGATCGGAGATTTCAACCTCTTCTAGGAATTTATTGTACATAATATCATCTACTCTCAATAAAGTCACCCAATCGAGTCAAAAACCACCATGTGATATGGGTTGGTTAACCCCACATATCCATCTTTTATTAGATGTAGTTACAACATTTGGCAGGGTACAACCTGGCATCCACCATCATGAAGAAGAATGACACCAAGAATGGAGATGAATTACAACTTGATACGCAGAATCTGTCAACGTCAACAAAACTGAGGAAGCCCAAAAGATGGATCAGCAAATTAGGTTTTAAATCTCTGGGTGAGTTTCTCCACCCCGTCTCTACAGTCTCCAGCAACTCGTTTTGCTCCCTCCTTGAGGTTCTGAGTAATACCACCCATGGCCTGCTGCAACTCTTCCACTGATTTAGTTGATTTGGCAACAACAGCATCCCTGAATTCTTCAGCTCTCTTTCCGGCATCAGAAGACCATTTCTTCAAATCAGACAATAAAACTTGAATTTTTTCAACAATCATATTGATGAATTCTCTGGACTTGCCATGAACACTTGCAGCCATGTCCCTTAACTTGTCTTTGAGATTTTCCCCCCTGCTTACTGTCTCCTCAACGGAGAGCTGCTTGCCAGCATTCAACCATATAGCTTCCTCTGATGTCTCTTCTTGGAGGTCACTATCAACTACAACTTTGATACCTTGTCTTTCCCAGCGATCTCTAGCCTCTTCTAGGGCCTTTGCATGCTCTCTAGCCCTCTTAGCCTCATCTTCAGCCCATGCCCTGGTTAAGTCAGAAATAACCAGATAAGCAACACAGGATTAGTAATAATTTACCCAAAGAAACAGTTCTTAGAAAAACAATTTATGCAGAATGTCAAATCAAGCTTGAGGTCCCAGTTCTTAGATATAACATAAAAACACCGAAACAGACAACAATAAGATGTGCTTACATTGTTAGCTGTTGAAGCTAAGTGCTATCAGTGTATTCAGAACAAAATTATTGAAATTCAAACTGAATATGAGAGCTCAACATTGCCTTTATAGCAGTGAAACCACAAAAAAGAAAATCAATGCAATCACTGCATGAAGCACCACCAAATAACATGAAGCATTTAAGCACCACAAATTAGTAAAGCAAATGGATAGAGAACCTTGAAGCAATATGTTATAAGCTCATAGAAGGGTCCAGCACATGTTGTTCTATATTAATATTTATGTCTGAAGTTCAGCATGTTTTTTTGTTTATGTTTCTATTTTGCTGCTGTCGTGTGTTGTTATTGGTATGATAACAAGTTTTGTCAAGTCTGTAAGTTCTAACTATCATGCGTGCTGCCTAAGAGTTGGTGGCAATTAAGGTTAATGGTTATGTGTATCTTTGTGATGTACTGGGCAGTTATCGGGTGGTTTGTGTGTCAGGAAAAAAGAGAGAAATAGGGAGCAGTAATCATGTATAAATTGCAACTTGTTCTTATATGTGTGTGTGTGTGTGTGTGTGGAATATGAATGAAAAAGAGGAACAGGACCTATTTTACTTAAAAAGAATTTTAGAACTTTAAGTTTTAAGGAGATCCAGGGTTCTCTCAAAAGTAGCCCTAACTATCACCTATTTTTCTCATAAGATCTTGGGTTCTCTCTAAATATCCCTAAATACTTGAACAAAACAGGTAAATTTGGTAGAAAGAAGGATAAAAACAAACACTAAGATAGTGTGAATTTCACCCTCATTCATCCTAAGTCGTGCTCACAAACGCAATCCTGTAACACAATAGCATGAGCTACCCTCCTAGGGTCAAAATATGGATATAGTCCCTTTGTTTTCTTTATTATTGTTTTTGGGTAATTAAACATAATTACTCACCTAGCCATGGAGAGAGCTTTTCGCTCAACCTCCAGCTCATATTGCAAACGAGCAATTTCCTGGTTTTCCTTTTCTGCTTCCTTCTGAAGTTTATTAACCCTTTCCTTCTCATATGATATTTCTACCTTGTTACATAGAAGGGTTTCCAACTGCCCTTCAACTTCTCGCCTTAACCTTGAAAGAAGTTCCATTTCTGATTCAACTGCAGCACGTTCCTTTATCAGGGAGATATTATCTTCCTCCCTTTTGGCTCTTAGTTTTTCCAGTTCAGACCTTGCTTCCTCAGCCATCTTCTCAACTGCATTGATCTTTTCTCTTTCTACTAAAAGCACCTTTTCAAAACTTTCATTAATGTCCTTCTCAACTTGAGCCACCAAAGCATTGTGAGCAGCAACAGCATTATCTGCCATTGATTCTGCTTCTATACGAGCTAATTCCTCATTAACTACATCTGCAGCTTCACCAGTAGCAAGGGCAATGGCTGCTTGGGCTTTGGTAACGGGTTTATCGGGCTGGAACAACTTTGTATAACCTCATACAAGAAAGAATAAGTACATCTCAGTCAGAAAGCTTTGAAGATGCAGCCTTTACACATTAAACATGAAAAATAACTTACCAAATGCAAGAGCTACTATTCCCTGCTCCGCAGAAAGATCAGCAACAAGTGCAGGACATGCATCTGCGTTAATCTTATCAACATCTATGAAACCAGAAAGTCTGTGAAGGACCTGATACAAAAAGGTCATCAGGTCCGCAGGTCAAGAGGTATGATGATGAAGGCGTGCCAAAAGAACAACATCTTGTTAAAAAGAACAACAAACCTCTCTATCAGCTTCTGGGAGCTGTTTCTTCTCCAAAGCCATCTTCCAACTCACAAGATCTTGACGTGATAATGGTCTGTCAAAAGCATAAGAAACAAAAGGTTAGCAAGAATAGCTGCACTGAAGCATCACAAGTGTGGTATATAGGGAGGAAAGCTTTCACCATACAGGTTTCCATAATACTGTGATACTCGACCAGAGAAAATAGAGATATTCATTGAGAACAATATAAAAAAGCCCAAGCAACCAGCTTCAAGGGATTTGCATTCATTAGCTATAATAATATGCAAGTAAAAGGATAATTTTCTTTCTTTTACTATTATTATTACTACTACTATAAAAAATATCAAATTTGGTACTAAGCTTTACATAAAAATTAAATTTGAAACATGAACTTTAAAGTAATCAATTTAATATCCAAACAAACTTTTTATGACTACTTTTACTATCTCACTAACATGGTTTGATCTATTGCCTATCGTAGAAGCAACCGCTTATCAATATTAGATAGTAGATACTGTTAGATCTTCTAAGTCAGCAAACAGAGTAAACGATATCAATTGTTATAGATAATATTATATTTATTATGTAATGTAATTAATAAAGGAGTAGGTGAGGTATACCAATAGTCACAAGAACTTGTATACATATCTCTATGTATGTACATACAAATGATAGAAAATAGAAACATTTTACTATATCCTCCTCATAACATGGTATCAGAGCCATTTTAATCCTTTGAAACTTTTAAGTTTTTTTCCTTTTCATTTTTGTTGCTTGGTGAGCAACGGTCATTTTTTTTTTTTCATCACGTCGAAGTTACCCTAGGATGCAACGAGCATCTTAAGAGTGAGCAAGTATAGGAGGTTCTCTTTTTTTGTCACCGCCTATCTATAAAGGAGGAGGACCCGCCGATCGGCCCACTCACGAAGTTCGGCGAGCTTTTGGCACAAGTGTGTGTCACATGCGTTGCTTCCAGCATTTAGCGCCCTTTTTTCTCCACCTGAGGCTCCCTTCCCCCACCGCATGCTTCGACATTCTTCTAGTAAGGCCGATCTTATGTTCTCTTAAGCTTCGTTTATCATTTCGATCGTCTTGGGAAACACACTTGAAAATTTCTCACTGCGTTATCTGGTGTTGTTTGATCTTGTGTCTGATACGACTCATAGTCATGTTCGAATGATAGATGCAGCGGTGGTTCAAGTATTTCATGCTGAATTCGTGTATGTATGTTTGATTTTGTGTTGGTCTTGGAGTGTTGTAGAGTTTGTGTTCGTTTTGGAAATTTTGTGGTTGTTTGACGGCATGGAATTCAGCTCTTGGTTCTGTTTTGGATGATTGTGGAATTTCCACACTTACTGTGGAAAATATTTTACAAATTTTATTTTGGGTTTGAACAAGGATAAGAAGCTCAGTATTTGTTTGTATTTATGTTAAACAAGATGGCCAAGAAAACAATTACTGTTTCCGTCGATGAATATGCAAAATTCTCTCTATTTCAAAAAGCATTGAAGGCTTCATCTTGTCATATCTCTGCTAGTAATGGGTTAGGAAAACCAAATACATGTCTTCTTTCCTCATCTTCCAAGTGGATTATCGATTCAGGCGCCACAAATCATATGACAGGTAATCCTAATCTCTTTTCCACTTATTAGGCTTGCACAAGTCCTACAAATGTCACACTAGTAGATGGATCAAAGTCATGTGTCCTCGGTTCTGGCTCCATTAATCCTACTTCACAGCTTTCCTTGTCCTCAGTATTATGTTTACCTCAATTTTCTTTTAACTTACTATCTGTCAGTCAACTCACTCGTGACCTGAATTATTGTATCACATTTTTTCCCGACCATTATTTATTTCAAGATCTTATGACGAAGAAGATTATTAGTAAAGGACATGAATCGGAACGTCCCTACATTTTGCATACTCAAGTGTCAAGATCTGTTGCATGTTCCATTGTTCTCACACCGTTTGAAGTACACTGCCGGTTAAGCCATCCTTCTTTGTCTATGTTAAAGAAATTTTATCCCCAATTTAATAGTATCTCGAGATTAGATTATGAGTTATGTCAGTTTGCAAAACACCACCGATTGTCTACATTTCCTAGAATTAATAAAAGAGCTAGCATGCCTTTTGAATTAATCTACTCTGATGTATGGAGACCTTGTCCTATTACATCTAAACCTGATTTTAGATATTTTGTTACCTTTATGGATGTTACTCGTATGACTTGGCTTTATCTCATGAAAAATCGCTCTAAGGTATTTTCTCATTTTACTGCCTTTTGTTCTGAAATCAAAACACAATTTAATACCTCTATCCGTATATTAAGAAGTGATAATGCCAAAGAGTACTTTTCTCACTCATTTTAGACATTCATGATTCAAAATGGCATTCTTCACAATCTTTATGTGTTGATACACCATCCCAAAACGGAGTGGCTAAAAGAAAAAATCGATATCTTCTTGAGACAGCAAGAGCCCTCCTATTTCAAACAAATGTTCTCAAACAATATTGGGCTGATGCAGTTTCCACTGTATATTTCTTAATCAATCGTCTACCCTCATCTGTTCTTCAAAGTGAAATTCCCTATAAAGTTTTATTCCCTACAAAATCATTGTTTCCTATCAAACCTAGAATATTTGCAGTACCTGCTTTATTCGTGATATTCGTTCTCAGGTAACCAAATTGAATCCTAAATCTCTTAAGTGTGTCTTCTTGGGTTATTCTTGGATTCAAAAGGGATATCGGTGTTACTGTCCTCATCTCGACAAGTATCTTGTGTCAACGGATATTACGTTTGTAGAAAATACTCCATTTTTTCCATCAATTGAAAAGTCAACACATGATGGAAATGATGATCTGTTGGTGTATCGTATTACATATCAATCTCCAAGTATACAAGCAACTTCATCAACACCATCACCTCCACTTCCACCAAGACCTCCTATTTGATATGTGTTTCAGACGTCGTGATCTGCCTACTTCATGTCCTGAACCATCCTCTTCTTCCACAGTCCTCCTCCAAGTGATCTTGATCTTCTAATGCACTTCAAAAAGGTAAACGTCACTTTGCTTATCCTATTTCTTCTTTTGTTTCATACAATCACTCGTCGTCGTCGTCGTCGTCGTCTTTTATTGCTTCACTTGATACTGTGGCACTTCCTAACACACTTCATAGTGCTCTCTCTCATCCTGGCTAGCGTGAAGCTATGATTGAAGAAATGAATGCTTTAGATACTAATGATACTTGGGATCTAGTGGACTTACCTACGGGAAAGAAAGCGATTGGTTGTAAGTGGGTATTTACTATTAAAGTGAATCCAGATGGATCAGTTGCTCGGTTGAAAGCATGTCTCGTGGCTAAAGGATATGCTCAAACTTACGGGGTAGATTACTTAGACACTTTTTCTCTCATGGCTAAGTTAACTGCTGTACGGTTATTTATATCCTTAGCAGCAACTCATCATCGGCCTTTGTATCAGTTAGATATCAAGAATGCATTCTTACATGGTGATTTACAGGAGGAAGTATATATGGAGTAACCACCTAGGTTTGTTGCTAGGGAGAGTCAGGTAAAGTTTGTCTTCTTCGGAAGTCATTATAGTTTGAAACAAAGTCTTCGAGCTTGGTTTGGGAAATTCAGTCAGGCAATAGAAGATTTTGGCTTACAAAAGAGTAAGTCAAATCATTCTGTATTCTTTAGACGTACAAACTCTGGTATGATTCTTCTTGTTGTATATGTTGACGATGTTATTATTACTGGAAGTGATAGTTCAGGGATCTCCTCTCTCAAGTCATTTCTGCAAACTCGGTTTCAAACAAAGGATTTGGGAATGTTGAAATATTTCTTGGGTATTGAGTTAACAAGGAGCAAGAGGGCATTTTTTTGTCTCAAAGAAAATATGTACTTGACTTATTAACAGAACGGGAAAATTGGGAACCAAGCCATGTAGCACTCCTTTGCTCCCAAATATGCAGCTTACAAAAGAGGGTGAGTTGCTCAAGGATCTTGAGAGATATAGGCGTTTGGTTGGGAAGTTAAATTACCTCACCGTAACCCATCCTGATATTGCTTATCCAGTTAGTATTGTAAGTCGGTTTATTCTTCTCCTACAGTGCATCATTGGGCAGCTTTAGAACAAAGATTGTGTTATCTAAAGGGTGCTCCAGGGCTTGAATTAGTGTATGGAGATAATGGATATAATCGTATTGAGTGCTTCTCAGATGTTGACTGGGCAAGATCTAAAATAGATAGAAAGTCTACTACTGGATATTGTGTTTTCATTGGAGGTAATCTAATTTCTTGAAGAAGCAAGAAACAGAACACTGTATCAAGGTCAAGTGTAGAAGCACATTACAGGGTTATGGCACAATCAGTGTGAGATAATATGGATTTATCAGTTTTTCACTGAACTTGGTCTAGAGGTACCAGTGCCTATTCAGTTATGGTGTAATAATCAGACTGCTCTTTATATTGCATCTAACCCCAGTTCCATGAGCGAACCAAGCATATTGAAATTATTGTCATTTCATTCGTGAAAAGATACAGCAAAAACTGATCTCTACAAGGCATGCCAAGATAGGAGCAAAATTAGTAGATATTTTTATTAAAGCATTGAATGGAGCTAGAATAAATGATATTTGTAACAAATTGAGCATGATTAATATCTATGCTCCAACTTGAGGGGTGTTATAGATAATATTATATTTATTAGTGTTATATTTACTATGTAATGTAATTAATAAAGGAGAAGGTAAGGTATACCAATAGTCACAAGAACTTATATATATATCTCTATGCATGTACATACAAATGATAAGAAATAGAAACATTTTACTTTTTCCTTCTCATAACATCAATAAAGTAGTAAAAATAGCAGTAAAAAAAAATTTGGTTGTATATCAAATTAACCATTTTAAATTTTAGGTATCAAATTGAATTTTTATGCAACCAATTTTTCCATTTACCCTTACTATTATAATCTTTTTGATGCACATATGACTTTATCCATTCAATTTACACCCACAAGTGATACCTTCACAAAAGTATGTGAAAAATATCCTAAATGTACTGGGAAGGGTTTTCTGCTCACTTGTCAGGAAAGAAGTAATAAGGACACTCAATTTCATCAGCAGAAGACATCATGTCTCGCCTCGAAAGTTTGCTCGCAATAAGTCCAGCTTCTGCCAAGCCTAGTATTTCCAAAGCAACATATGCAAGGGTCAGCAATGAAAAGCAGACTAACTCAAAATATTCAATCAAAAACTATCATATATTACCTTGAATAGATACGAAATCAGGTCTTCAGGTGTAATGTCATCAAAGGCAAGCTCTGTTACATTCTCAATGTACATAGCAGGATACACCTTAGACATAGTAGTTCTGCAAGTGGGTGTATATAATATGCGTAAGGCATTTGATGGAATTATCCTATTCTCTCTTTGCAAGTTCATACACTCAGAATTCATCTATAGAGCAGTAAAGGTACACACCTTGAAAGCGAACTGCTAGCTGACACCAACCATCGAGCATATTCACGCCGTGTGCACAAGTCTCCAGCCTGTACATCAGCTTCAATCACCTGAAAGCAATGATCACTAACAGCTTACATACCCATACCAATTGTATCACCCTTGAAAGCAAGATGAATGGAGAGCTTTATAATATAAAACTAAAATATAATCCATGATCACTTTGCAACAAAAGCTTTATCTTATTCAATGAGGATGCCATCATGGATCCTTTTCAGAAAGTCCTTCCAAAATTCTCCTATATGGCTTCACCTTTCTATGTATCTCCCTGGTGAAAGATTACTGGAGAGCTAGGAATATAAGACAAGATAAATAACATAATCACGTTGCAACAAAACCTTTATCTTATTCAATGAGGATGACAATATTGATCCTTTTCAAGGAAATTAATTTCTATCAAAGTCTGACCCTTTAATAGAGGAAGTCTATCGAATGTCTTCAATATCATTCAGCTTCACCTTCCTACCATATTGACCACATTGCAAAGAGTCTGCTATGGCTATGTCATTAGTATAAATGTGGTGTGTAGGCATATGTTGGCTGATTGCAAGATCTTTTCAGCATTATTAAGAGAAAGGAAAAAAAGAAAAAAAGAAGGGCTCAAGTTTACTACAAGAAGCTGTCACTTTCCTCCCTAAAAGAACCAATTTGCGTCAACTATTCATTGCTACGTCATTTGCAAGAAGCTCTGTTACATTCTCAATGCACACAACAGGATACACATTATTTTTCTCCTTTTTGGTTGCAGTCATTGAAGATGTAAAATGGAAGAGCTTACTGATGCAAGCACAATGTTCAAGTCCAAAAAGCCATGTTGAGAGTCATGGACCAAAACATTGATTTAGTGGCTAAAGACAAGATTGAGATAGTCCAAGACAAGCTAAGGGGTATAAGGACAAAGAACTCAATTAGGCCGACTGGAACAACATTACACTGACCTAATTTAAGGCTGGACACATTAGGTCGACCGAAAATGCAAAAAGTAGTCACTCAAAAGTTTAATCCAATCAAAATTGCCAAAAGTAGTCAACCTAAAGTTTAGTGCATCTCTAGCTTATTTAATTTCTTATTTTTAGACACGATATTTTAAAGAGTAAGTCATGATATTTTATTTTCATACCTATATTCCCAAGTCATTAGGATGTTAGATGTTCTTTTTATCTAGCGCTTTCTTCACATACATAGTTTTTCTTAGTACCTATAAGTAGGAAAGGATTTTTTTTAAACACTTATGCTGTGTTGAATGAGAATTCGAGTTTATACTTGCTATAATATTAATATAATAGTTCACACCTTATCTATAAACTTAAACTTTTTGATTAAATGATTGTGGTACTAACCTTAATATGGTATCAGAGAAGAAGGTCATACGTTTGATTCCTTGCGCACTCATTTCAACCTTATTAAAATTAAGTCATCCACTTGATGGGTCTTAGTTTAAAAAAAAAAATCAAAATTCCCAGCCTACAAATAAGAGTGTTATAATATAAATATAATATTTACATCATATTCATAAACTTAAGTTTTTAGATTAGATGGTTGTTGTGCTGATCTTAACAATGCCCATTTATTTAAGGATTTATCAAGAATTATCTTTCTGTGGTGTTCAATGTTATACCTTGGTTCTAGTTCCATCATAGCCAACAGGTCCAGGCTTTACACTTTAAGTTCCTGATTTCCTCAATCGGTGAACTAGGTTTTTTATATTTATGGTTTTCAGTTACTATTACCAATGCGTCAAGACTTCAATCTGTTCCTAGAGCTCTTCGGGTTCCGCATTACTCCATCACCACCTCATCCTTGTTTAGTAGATGACTTGCTCATTTTTGTTAATGATACTCTAGTGCTGGAAAACTGGTGGAGCAAGGCCTCAAGGAACTTGCATTTTTATCTGGTTTAGCCGCAAACCCCACAGTAAAAGGGCTCTTCTTTACTGGAATGAATGAGGACATCCATAACCCTTTCTATGAAAGGACATCCAAAAACTGACAGTCAAGATATTAGGTTTTGTGAGAGGATCCTTACTAATTAATGCTTAAGCAATCCAATCACTGCACTGAAGCTCACCAGCCACATGCGTTAATCTAGTTGACAGGATTTCAGAACAAGTATGGCATTAGACAAGCAAAGTCTTCTCTCCAACGCAGGAAGACTACATGCAAGTCTATCTATCTTCAATTTAGTAATCTTGAAAAAGATAACAAAAGAAATACTATGAAAAAGCATTTTCCATAGAATGGGGAAGTAGAGCAACAGCAAAGGTCACATAGAAGTGTATGTAAACTAAAAGAAGGGCTAGGCTTAATTTATATCGAGTGTAAAGACGTCACCCAGCTCAAACATTTTTGGACTCTATGCATTGACATAGAGAATACACTCTGGCCTAGTTTTGAAGCTGCAACTTTAAGGGTAGAAAACTTTTGGAATGTAAAGTCCCTTGTCAGGAGTTCTAGTCTTGAGGATATTTAAACCAGTATGATGTCTGAAGAACTTTTCAGGTTGAAAATTTTATGGGAATAGGATTTCTGATTGGTTTGATAATTGGCATACTAGAGGATCCCCAGAGGACTGGATTATTTAAACGAGCATCTATTTTTTTGGATGGCAACAAGTATCATTCCATCCTCTACCCAAGGGGGCTCCTTTGCATGGCGATTAAGAATTTTACAATCAAAGAAATGTCGAACTTGGTTCAAATAACATCAGCCTGTGATACCTCGGTGAAATTTGGTCTGGCTTAAGCAACTTATCCCTCAACATACCTTCATTCTTTGATTAGTTCAGGAGAGACCTCTACAATGAATAAATTGTTAGCTCAAAGTGAAACTAACCAAAATTTCTGTTTCTGTGCAAAAGAGAGGCTGAAATGCATGACTGCCTTTTTTCCTGTGATCATACTAAGAACATTTTGACCAAACCCCAAATGGAGCTACAATGACCAGCAAACACTTCCCATTTAACTAGCAAATTCTTGAGATTTGTAGTTGCCTTAGCTAAACCATTTATCACATTTGGTAGGACAGAATGGAAGAAGATTTGGCAAAAACAATGCAAGTTAGAGGACATCTCCAAGAAAGTCCTACCTCTGCTTCTCTTCGTTAGTAGGTGCTCTTTATTGGCCTGTGGTAAAAGGGATCATTCCATGCACCTTTTCACATCTATGGTGCATTTATCCCCACCCTCTTGTTTCTTCACCTTTGTTTTTTAAAGAAGTAATACCCTAATTTTGTACCTTTTCCTTTTATCAATGAAAATCTCTGAACAAGTCCAGGAAAAAAGCATAAGCTGAGGTTCAACACCCAAAGTTAGGTAAATTTTATGCAATCTTCTTGCAATTTAACCTGCTACTATTGTCTTATTCACCAAAACTCCAGGTGGTAGAGAAATAAAGATAGCTTCAGGATCAAGGACACAAGGACCTAAACAATTGCATGTATTACCATTGGGATTTATTCTCCAGTTTCCCTGTTATCTTCACCATACTGGCAACCATTTGCTAGAGTTACCGTTGTCCAAGGTCCATCCGCCTTATTGGCAAGTATCTTGAATTGTCACCTACTAGAACTCATGTACAACTGGTCTTCATAAGGCTGCTAGCCAAGTGATAGTGGTAGAACTGAGCAGCTGGATCCTTGTCCTGACCCAATTAACACAACAAAGGCCAGGCTACATAGGTTCCCTAGAAGACTTGTGACTCACAAACTTAAATGATATATCATCGAGTTTTGTCTTATAACGATGCTCCTTACTGGTGTTTCGCAAGAAATACTTTGAGGAGAGCAGAAGTGATGCCATAATGCTTTTCCTTTTTTGGTAATTTGATGATTCCATATTTTACTACAACTGGACATTTTATATGTCCATACTCTCCCTTCCTCTACATTTTCCTTTTCCCTGAAATTGAAATCAATCCTTATCCATATTTATAGTATTTCAGCTTTTTAGGGTTAACTTTATATTGATAAATGGAAAGTTATTCTTCAGGTACTCCGGTCCAAGGAATGCAAAAGAATACCTTAAATGCTTGTAATGCAGTTAATGCCTGTCCCTGAACATGATCAACTGTTGGAGGAACTAAAACCTTTCCAGGAGCAACCTGTAGAGATTCAGATAAGGTGGATGGAGCAGGAATACCAGCAGAGAAGGTATTGCTGTAAACAGGTGATTTGAGCAAAGCTGTGCTCCTATCTGTTCCTTGAAGGCCATTCTTATCTGGCTCCTTTTCCTTCGAATAGATCGAAGCTGCAACGGTCGCAGTTTCAGAAGAGATGCTGTCTTCCGAGTCTTGCGCTTCCATCACAGTACTAACTTCTGCAGAGGATACCTCAGATGTTCTACCCACATCACCATTTTCTTCAGCAATAGGTGAATTAAGGATCTGTCTTTTGTCCCCTGATATAAACTGAGATTCTGAAACTGAGTCTAATTCTGAGCTGATTGAAACATTTGGATCTACAAATAGACTTGCATCAAGCTGGGTATTGATAGAATTGTCTGAAACATTCAAGCTTTGGTTTTCAGATGGATTATTCTCCTCATTCTCTAAACTGATTGACTCATCAAGGACTAGATTCTCTGAGGATTTAACAGCTGATAAAGTAGCATGCGAGTTATGCCTTTCATATGAATCTTTATTTTCAGCAGCATCAATACTACCAATATCTGACTCGGTAAACTCATTGGAGCCTAAACTTGAATAAGGAGCAAACGCTGAGCCACCAACTGTCGACTCCTTCTCTTCTTTAGAAAGATTCATATCAACCTCAACACTTGGGGGACTTTTTTCTTCTACTGGTGAAGACCCTAATGCGATCCGATCTACCAATCCATTATTTCTTAATATTTCATCTCCTTCAGAAGATACTGGAGAATCTGCATTTACAGATGTCTCACTAATGACATCTGCATTTTCTTTTTCCATATGCGGGACCTTGTCTATAATGTCCTTGTCTGAAATTTGCTCATCGTGAGTTAGGAATGCTTCTTGCTGAGTTGTCAAGGGCTTCATCTCCTGCTTAGACACTGCATGCATCATAAATCATGATGCATATTGCTCAAAACAGTGAAACTTCGATGAACCCCAAAATGAAATAAAATAAACTAAACAAAAACATAAACAAAAATTTACAATGCAAACTGCAGGTTTTAGACAGAGAGCATGATCACTCACTCGAAGTGCATTTATTGCTAATGGAAAAGGCTGCAGCTGTTATCCCAGATATAAGCACAACACCTGCTCCAACCATTCCTGAAAGAAACTAATTCCCAAGTGTTATTCAGCCAAAATAATCAAATAAAATTCCCTAACAAAGAAATACCAGAAATTACCCCAAAGATAACCAAATCATTCAAGTACATACCCGGCATGACTAGGCTATGAATAAGTCCATATGGCTCACAAATTACTTAAGCTCATCTTCTATCTACTTTGCAATATAGTCCAGCTAAAATCTAAAGCTTTTCAACTATCCTACCAAGTGGAGATCATCGAAATTGTGATTGTCTTCATGATTATTATGGGTAAAGGTATTCATGCTTTATTGGAAGTCAAGCTTAGTTGCATCCTAGTCCTCTTCAAATTCCATATAGATATTTAATTTGAGACAACTTTTCTTTCATTTCAAATAAGAGAAACAGCCAACCCAACTGATCTTGAGCTGCAAAAGAACTTAAAATGCATTTGCACAGATTTACCATTCACATTTTAGGTGATAAAATTTTTCTTTCTTTCTTTCTTTTATCTTTTTTATTTTTTTTCTATTTTTGTTTTAATACAAAAAGGAAGACCCAGTTGAGCTTGAGTTCCAAATAATTTTACATGACCTAAATCACGCAAAGTCAACATTCTCCACAGGACTAATAAAACCACAGTAGATCAAACACGCATACTAATTTACAACCCACAGCCATTGCAAAAACAACACACAAATAGCTATTGCTTTACATCATAATGCTGTATCCACCAGTACATAATAGTCACAAGTTTTTCCTGTATCCATTTGGTAACACTGATTATTCTCTGAACCTTTCATAACTTCACTGCAGTTGCAAATGTGATTCTTCATATAGGGTGAACAAATGAAAATCCAATGCATAACCTACCAAGTTAGGAAGACTCACTTGACTCGTTACAAACTCCTGCAGGAGGAATTTTACCTACTTGTGCCTACGGCCTATCACAAAACAATCTATGTAGCATCACTTCTAGTGAAGCATTTTTCAGTCAGTATCTAGTCATTCCCATTCCTCCATATTCACATTGGTCGAATTTCGGCCAACCACATACTATCGTATATAATATCTATCAAGGGAATATTTATGGTTCTGTCAATAGACAACTTATCATTTGACCATTGAAATAATTCTAGAAGTTAATATAATAACAGTGCTATTACGGTTAGTATCAATCTGAGCCATTATCAGTCCACCTATTAGATAACTTACCGGACCAATCCAATACGAAAAATCGACCGCACCATATCCAATGCATTCTATGTTCAATTTTCCATTAATACACAGCAATTCGTGATTGGCAAGTAAAGAAGTTCCAAAAAAAATATTATCCCAAACTTAATAATTAATTAAAACTAAACAATCACTATTAACCATAATATATATGAATACAGCAGGCGCGCACCGTGTTACTCGTGCAATTAAATATAAACAAAGATATGCATTCGCAATTATTCAAAAAAAAAATCATCAATGAAATTAAACTTCCTAACCTGCAAGCCGCAACTTCCTACTTGAGTCGGTGGCCGGTGCATCCTCCGAACCGGACCAACCGGAAGAATTATCCTGTCCGTTATCGGAACCGGCCCAGGAGCTATAATCCCGACGAGTCTCAACGCCGTTGTTTCCACTCCGCGCGACGCAGAATGTACGAATTCGTGCATCGAGTTTCCGGAATCGAGCGGTCCGTACGAAAACGGAACGGTTTAGTTTCCAGGGATTGGAGGGAGCAAGAGCTAATCGGAGCTGGAGCGAGCTCGGAGCCGACGTGTCGGCCATTGAAGCCATTTTAGAGAGATAGATAGATAGAGAGAGCAGAGAGGGTTTTAGGTGGATTCTACAAAGGAGAGATTGTGTCTGCTTGTTGTTAGTTTGAGAGTGAGAAAGTGAAGAGAGAGAGAGAGAGAGGAATAGAGTTTTTTTTTTTTTTTTTTTAAGGGTCTTGTGACTCGTATTGCATTTGTTTGTGTGAAAATAAATTTTATCCTGTGTGCTTGTTGAAATAACCAGTAGATAGTAGTATATTTAATTTACTGCTTAGAATAACTGTTCTTCTCACTTCTCACTTCTCACTTGCTTCGACTAAAAATAATAGCAGTAATGCCACTGCCAATAATGTTAATATGTTATTGGTATGCTTAGTATAGTTTATAGATTTAAAATTATTATTCTATTTTTATTATTATAAAATAGTCATTCTTATTTGAATTACAAATATATATGTTAATAAATCTTATTTTATATTATGAATAAATAATAATAAATTCAATTTTTTTCCTTTATTGCAAAAATTGTTATTCCTCAATATAATTTTTTTTAGAACATAACGAATAAAATGCAAAAAAATATAATAATATAAAATGCAAATGTTATGTGTTCAATCTTGTTCCATTCCGACAATCTTATTGGATTCCACTTAATCATGGTTGCCAAATTCGAGTTTCACCTAGAATCGCCAAGGGGTCTGCAGAAACGGAACTTAGAATCATAAGATTCTACAACTATGTAACTTTGCTTGCCAATATTGTAAATATACTTACTTTACTAATAAAATCATAAAATAAAACATGAAAATAAAAAAATTTAACATCAAGCTTAGTTACAATTCACAAGTCAATAAATCTTATGCACTTAACAGTATGGATAATCAAACATAAGTCGTTATGGTAATACTTAATAGTAATAGTAATACTAATACATTAATTCATAATATAAATACTTGAAACAACATTCGTAATGCAAAATGCAATCCAACATAAATTATTATAACGAAGTACAGAACTAAAACAAATCATCAAAGCTACCATCAGCTCTCCTATCTCCATCCTCATCATAATCGTCTTCCTGATCGTCATCAATATCAACATCATGATTACTACCAATAGTGTCTATAACCTCTAAATTACCCATTTGTTCTTGATATTCAACAACATCAATATCTTGAATCTCTAAATCATCTTGACTCTTACTTCCATGACTCTCTAAATCTATAAGTGCACCAACATCCTCCATATCTTCATCATCTTTTTCCCCTCCTTCAGCACTTAGAATATTCAACAAATCCTCACTTGATGAATTAAACATATCTTCTTCTTCCATCATCATCAAATGAGAGATCATCCACTGAAAAGTCAACACTACAATTATTTTTTCTATCACTCTTCTCTTTTAATTTCAAATTATGCATCACAAACACTAGATCATTCATCTTTTGCTGCTACAACTATTTCTTCTTTTGTATGAACCTGAAATTGAAAGGGTTATATATAAGAGTAATGGTATCAATAATAGATAGAATGAAAAACATAATAGAAAAATTATTTGCATCATACCATTTCAAATGCACTCCAATTACGCTCACAACCAGAAGAACTACAAGTCAAACTCAATACACGAATAGCAAACTTTTGTAGTTCTGGGCATTCATCTCCATATGAATCCTACCATTTGAATGGAGATTTTTTATCTCTTGCTAACCTTGCAGCCTCAATATCAAATAATCCTTTAGTATCCTTAAAATGTTCAAGTTGCATATCAATCTTGCACCTTTCATCTGCATTAGAGACCATGTGATGTAGGCAATTATATATCCTATTTTAACCTGAGCATCAACTTTGAAGGTAGGACTATAATGGAAATGAGGATTCAAGTAATAGACTGCAGCATGCAATGGTCTGTGAAGTTGAAGCTCCCATCTCTTATCAATGATCTTCAACACATGTTCATAACTACATCAAATAAATTGGATATGATCATATGGCACATTTTAGAAAATTAAACTTTAAAATACAAATTGAAAAGAAGTATAGACTATATAGTTAATAAGTTAAAATATTACCTCTTCTTTATGTTGTTAAATTTGTTTTGATTTTTTCTTTGGCATTATCTATTTTTGGATAAATGAAGCTAATAGGGATCATCTGAATCCACCAATCTAAGTACTTTAATAAGAGGAAAAGCAACTTTAAGGCAAGTAGTAGTATCCTTCCAAAATCTACTATCCAAAACTAGCTGTTGAATCCGCTTTCCATCTTGTGTTTTTGCATACTTAGTAGACTTCCACATATTGGAAGTGAACATACTCATCAATGTACCCTTTTGATCATTAAGGCAACCTAAAGTCAAATAAGAAGTTGCAAAGCGAGTTGCACCAGGCCTAACCAAGTCCCTTTTTTTTTGTGAAATGTCTTAGCATTAAGATGAGTATAGTTCTAGAGTAAATATATGTGGTGATTCTCCTCCCTTTTGCAATTGTTGTACGATGGATATTCAATTCCTTCTCAAAGTCCTCTAGAATCAAATCAATACAGTGTGCTGCACAAGTATCCAATATAAACTTTTTATTTTCTCCATCAATCTTTCTCTAGCTGCTCTATAATTTGCAGCATTATCAGTAACTACTTGAACAACATTCTCCTCACCAACTTTCTCCAAAATATTGTTTAACATATCAAAGACCTTATCAGTTGTTTTTGAGATATCAGAAGTATCTAAAGAAGTTAAGAAGACTGTTCCTTTAGGGCTATTTACTAAGAAATTGCATATGGAACGTCTCTTTTTATCAATCCACCCATTTGACATAATGGAGCAACTCGTTTTCTTCCATTATCCTTTATAATCCTCAAGTAATTCCATTGTTCAAGCTACTTCTTTCTTCAAATATGTTACCCTTAGCTCATGATAGGAAGGAGGTTGAAGCCGACAACCATGTCGACCAATCACCTTAAGCATCTTTGTGAACTCTGGATTTTTGACACAATTAAATGCAATTGCACTAGTATAAAAAAATCGAGCAATTTGTTGGCAACAGTCTTCTCTCAATTCTTTCTTCATGAATTGGTTCATGGTTGTTTGGTTTTGCTTTGTTCCACCACTTTTCTTTTTGAAGAAGGTATCAATGGCATTCCTTCCTTTTTCCCTATAAGGCAGTTGTAATACCTCATCATCATCAGATTCGTCAATTCCATAAATTTGCTTTCTTTTCTTTTCTGCCGCTTCTACTACTTTTGCTAATGATGTCATCATTTTCTTTTTAACATCATCAGGCACACTCATACAAGGCTCTACATCTCTATGTGTACAAGCCAAATGATTCCTAAATCTAAAAATGCCACCACTAACAACTTTGTCACAATACTTGCATTTTACTCCTTTTCCATTGTTATCAACATCAATTCCATGCTGCCAACCAACATCAGGTCTATTTCCTAGAGCATTTTTCCTTTTAGCACTCTCTTTAGATGATTTGGAAGTTGACATTTCTAGTTCAACTCAATCACTGCTTATGTCCCTGTAAAGGAAAAAATATAAAATTAAAATAAGGGGGCAAGCTCAAATAATTTCAAACTTAATTTATTAATTTAACAGTGGAAAAAAATAGCATACATATTAAGAATAGAAGAATCAGCAATGGAGACCCCCATGCCTATAACAAGATACCAGGTACTGATTAAGGGAATTGAATTGTGCTCACTACAACCATATATTCACATTTAGCTCATTGACTTATAAATAATATGAAAGTAATAAAAGTCCTATAATCACCCATAAAATAATCATTATCTTATTTGCATTAAGAGTTTGTACTCCTAAATCTAGAACTATAATAATTCAATCTAGTCGATCATAGGTGAAAATAGGCTGACTAGATCTCTTCACATATAGTCGATCACTTTCAAACTCTAGTTAAATGTTTTTCCCAATTACTAGATTCAGTCAATCTAGTCAATCAATTTGGGTAATATCCTCATTATTTGCTAAACACGAAACCTGATTCATTTAAGGATTATGGATATCATAATGAATCAAAATTCCCTTAATGAAAGCAAAAGAAAGTTTAAGATGCAAGAGTAACACATTTTCAGTAAACAAAACAGCTTTTCCAAGTGTTAATTTGCCAGTGCAATATATGTGTATATGTGTGTATACATATGCTTTCCTCACTAAGATTTAAACATCTCTTGAATGAAAGTTTCGACAATCATAAAGTTTATGGCCGTAATAAATATTGAAAAAGTTCACCAGATGTTTATGGCAAAAAAATAGCCCTGAGACTTATATGTAACCCGTAACCTAGCTAAATTTGTAACAATCCATAGATAGGGAACATGATGTATTAATATAATTATCAATGTTCAATCAATTGTTGCTCTAATATATTTATAATTCGACAACACTTCGTTTTTTTGTTGGATATAATAGTCCCATTTACTGAGTCAACAATGAATCCAATCCACACCCTGAACCTAAATCGAAGTCGTTCATGTGCTAACTTGGATCTCGCAAGAATCAAATCCATTACGAGCTCAAAAGTGTATTATAGTACAATATATACGAAACTAGACAGCCAAAAACATCTTACTATCTTAGACTTCTGTTTGTAATTTCCATAATCGCGGTCATCATCTTGGGAAAGTGCCACTCTCAACCTGTTCCTGCAATTTTTGCATTCGGAGACTCATTACAGAGGGCTTATATCTGCAAAATATTGATTGTCGTGTTCCAAATCTAATCAGAATTCCTAAGCATAATTCTCATATATACATATAATGCACATACCATAATTTCTCCCTACCCTATTTAATTGTCCCCAAGAACCATTTAAATATAGCCCCTCCCATTAATTATAACTCTGTTTGACTCCAACCATCAACATCAAATTAACAATCTTTTATTTATTTACTTATGCTTTTTTGGTTTTAATACAACAAAAGTTGATTGTCTATCCTCATCCCAGATGGGTTACGGGTATTTGCATTTCGACAGAATCTGTATGCACGACGACAGCAAAACTAATATTACAAGACGGCAGACAAGGAGGAGGAGTGAATTCAAGAACGCATAACCACCATGCCAGAACAAGGGGAAATTGGAAAAGAACTCACCAGTCACCACGACAGAACAAGGAGTAGGAGTGAGGAGTCGACGATGCAAACCGAACTAAGCAAACCCACCACACCAGAACGGCAAAACCAGAAGTCCAACTCCAAAGGACCAAAACGATCACCAACACGGCATGATGGCAACACCAGTTGATCGATGATGGCTTGGCTATGGGCTCAGCAAAAAAGAAATGAGCCGATGAGTGATGACAGTGATTAACGAATGAAGTCTGATGTGCGATGAACTAATGAAGCCATGAAGGTCCAACTTTGATGTACGACGCCGTGATGAACTGATGAAGAACTCGATGACAAATTGACAATGAACAGTGGTTGATGAAGGTCAAACTCGAAGACGAACAAGGAAAATAAAACCTAAAATATCCTTTGTGCTTTTCCTTTACCTTTCCTTTACCTTTACTTTACCTTTACCTTCAAAGAGCCGAGACGGACAAAGGACAGAGGGATGTCCTTTACGTTGACCATTACAAATTTACAATTCAAATGTGAAATGTGGACAGGAAGCAGACTCGATAAAATCGGGTGCATTCGATCGTTTCAAACGATTTATGTTTTTAAATCGCGATTCTACTATGTTTTACCACAGATCCCATTTTTCACACGAGTTGAATGGAATAGACTCACAAACTCGTAAAATCATAAAAACTTACGTATAGAAACGCGAATTTGACAACCATGATCTTAATAATATAAAACGCAAATAAAAATTTAAAAAATGCAGAAAAGGATAAAAAATATCATGTTACATTTGATGAAAATTCCAAAAATATCTTATCTAAATACATTTTGGTTTACAACTTTAGATTACTATAAAATTGTATACTATAAACACAATTCAAGATATAGGTTATGTTGATATAGATTTAGGAAAATTTTCTTAATAATTGCATTTATCTTATTCTTTAGTAGTGTAAATTCTGGATTCTTAATATTCTCTCCATTTTATTTTAGTATAAAAAGTGCATCTCCATTTCTCTTCCTCTTTAATATGCCATTAAAGTTGCATCTTTAACTCATGATTTCAAACTATATTATAGCTGAATTAGGACTTGAAATATAAATTTTGAGTATGAAAGAACAAAGTAAAAATCACATTCTTCTATCATAAATAAATGTGGTTATCTTTTGTTACAACATATGACGTATGAAAAATAGAAAAAGACAGGAGTAAATTAACGCTGGAGTAGCATTTTCAAAGCTGTACTTTATCATGTGAGGGACATGAATTAGGCTGGAAGTGCCGGTGGGCACCTCCTTGTCCACAGGAAACTTAGTTAAAGCCTTGATGGGAGAATTGTTGTATTGCATAACACTTTTCTTCCAACCTCCTTAATGACAAACTTAAGACATTTGGTTACCTCAAATTATCCAATTTGATTCCCATGGAGTTAACCTAGTTTTTCGAATTTAAAAAAAAGAACACTACTTTTAACAAAAAGTTAAATATAAAATACGAGAGATAATTTATTGTTTACTAATTCATTTTAAAAAATACACAAATATCAATTGGGCAAAAAAAATTATAAAAAATATAGTTGTCATATCGCATTTTCAAAATGAGATGGATAACTTGCATATATGTCATCAAAACTAACTGCAATATCGTAGTAGGAGTAGTGTATTGCATTACTGATATGCAATAATAGTGGAATCATGTATTCGATAGTAAAGAAAATGGTTACACATGAAGATGACACAAAGAATCGAAGCTCAAAGATGTTTAGCATTCGGGAGAAAGGAGATAAGAAAAGAGCATGTGAGGAGGAACAAAAAATGGATTTCTAGGCTCCACTGTGCTAAGAAAATTAGGTTTTGGATTTCTCTACACTACTGCTTGTCAGAACCATAATATGCTATATCCCATGCTACACATGCGATACTTACATATAATATCATATTGTTGTATTGCACAATATACATTCGATGTCTTTTAAAAATTTAGTATTGCATTTGTCTTATGTGATATTGGTTGACAATAATGTAATTTTCTTTTGTATAATTTGTATTTTGACAACATTTTTGAAAAAATACGAAAAAAACCTCTTATGTACCTAAACTTTTATGAAATAGACAATTAAGTACCTAAATTTTTAAAAAATTCCAATTTTATATCTAATTAAACTTTTCATACCCTTTTTTCACTTCCAACCATTTTAGTCTTTTGAAATAATGTACATGTATCAATTAACGATTGAGTAGGACATATTTAAAAACACAAATTGAATTTTTTTAAAGTTTAGATACCGTAATTATCCATTTCAACGATGTTTAGGTACAAAAAGGCTTTTTCCCTAAAAAATACGGTAGACATAAAATTTACTCGACATATAAATTATATTTTAATATTTCATCAGCCTCGTTTTAACCCTGACTGATCCCCTCTCTTCCATATCAAACTCTATTATGCTCCCACATTGGTCTGTTGTGTTGTGACATGGGTTAGATGACATTTAAACATAGGGATAAATTTTCCAGTCTTCAAATTTCCCGAAAGAGATTATTCCTATTGCTTGTCTTCTCAAAGTCTTGAGGGTTAACATTCTAGATATCAAAATCTGTATTGCTATAATAAACCGTCAATCAACCCATTTAATTTGCACTTTGTTTCAATCCCTGCTTGAATATACAGACATTATGGAAGTACAGTATGGTAAGCTACAGCATCCCGGAGTCAAAAAGGTCGGTACATACAAAACCATGAAATGTGCACATGGACATAAACCAACTACATCCATCTACTTCCCTGTGGTCCAAGACAATATAGAAAAGATATAGCAAGGGTGATATGAGAAAGGCCTTAAAAGATGTTACTTTCTTTTGCATTCTAGCAGTCCCCAGAAGGAATGTTCTGACTCTAGAATGAGAAATCACTACCATGAATTCATTAATACATAAAAGGATACATGTAATTTTAAAGTAAATTTACAACTTCAGGAGGAAGGGGAAGAATAAACACTGCGGTCAGACTTCCACTGAGTGAGCCTTCTCATTCAAAATGGGTATGGTTCCTTCCCATAGCTCCATCAGCTCCTTCCTTGTCCAGGAACTAACAATTACAGGTCCTAATGTTGAAGGTACCTGTATTAACAAGAACCGATATCAACAGTTACTATTTAGCTTCTTATGTTGTTTGTGTAAATATTTGGGATGCAGCAAGAGGCTTAAGGATAACCATTAGGTGAAACTGGAAAAGATACAAGTTAACAAATGCAGAAGCTATCAGCAGATGGTAAAATCAGATGAACAGTTTCTTCCACAGACACATATAAGACAGTAAACCACATGATACAAAAATAGACCAGTAGCTATCAAGAATAAGACATGTCTGTTGGGATGAAATGATGATACAGCTGTACTGCAAGACAAACATGTTCTGCCATGCTTTGGAAAAACCAAATATGGAATTTTTATTTTTCTTTTCTTAAATTGCCAAAGAAAGAATTTCATTATGCTACGAGCCAAAAGAAATTGGACTTGTGGATATAGAAGCGCATGGCCACACCATAAGTTGTTTATCTTGACAAGCATTTCCTAATTTGCATGTAATTATGGTGAACAGAGTTGGTAATGATGACAGTATCTATTTAGAAAACATTAGTTATGGATTAAAATTTGCCTTGCTAAACCATCTAGCCGTCTGCTTCTGCATTCTTTTAGCATCTTATTTACATGCTCATCGTCCTGTGAAATGCAATAGATTTATCAAAACAGAACTTCCATTATTTTATCTGCCTTATCCATCATCCATCAATATTAGAAGATAAACATAAAACAGGTGACGTATTCAATGGAAGGAGAAAGATCAAACACCAAGAGGGCATTTACCAGATAAAGAAGGGCAGGCTGAGGTGAATGAGTCAACACCCCTGCTGCTAATGCAGTAACCAGTCCCACGGCATACCCTGGAAGGGCATACCATATGTATTTGTGCCCCTTTGAGGAATGCAGATCATACAGGTTGACTATATCCCTGCTCTTTCGGTAATCAAAACAAAGGACTAATGCCAAAAGCATAGCTGGGATGGCCTGCAAAGTTCCAATGCTAGTTCAAGCAACATTTGAGAATGAAAAGAACAAGGACTATACAATCTGATTGTTACATGCAAATTAAATTGGGGGGAAATTAAAAGAGAGGAAAAACTGAGTGGGTAAAAAACATCAACAGGGGAGGGAATTCGAGAATAGAGTCCACTGGGACCACATTGGAAAATTAAAACCTCAAAAAAAAAGCACATTTACCATCTTGTAATGCTTACTCTTGCTGTAATGAATAGCATTGAGAAGAAAGTTATGCTAGATTTGTATAAAAAGATGGAGAGCAAAATGAAGATGAGTAATTGACAAAGATGCATCCTAATGTGATAGTTTGCAAATCAATCAAGTCACAATCTTGTTGATAAATGAAGCTCTAAAACCATGAATTTCATATGAGGTGAAAAATGTCTAATATATAGAACCATATTGAATGGATGGAATCCAGTCTCAAAAAGATTTGAAGAGAAACCAGAGAGAACAGACTTCCAATGATGTACATCAACAAATTCCACAAAATAAATCATAGGATGAGATGCAATACCATGTCACCCAGACCAAGCATCATGTAATCAGCAGTAGTGCTTCCACGAAGCACTCCACCCAACAAGTTCCTTGGAAACATAATCTTCACTGGCAACTCCAATTTCTTTGTTATTAACTGCAACCCAGGAAGACTTAAGCTATTGGCAACAGTATGAACAGGATTCGAGGCTTGTTGAGTAGCCACTGATACCATAACATTTGCCCCAAAGAATCTCTCAGAAAAGAAAACCCAGAATATGTCATAAACAAAGAGACAGACAAGGAGCATTGCGCATATTTTTATATTGGGAAGACGTACATGACTCACAAATGCAATACAGATTGATATGCCCAACATATTGTTCAAGATCCAGTGGCCAGAAACAAGCCAGGCAACAACTGTAGCAATACAAACCAACAACAACAGCCCCTGAGATCGAGTAAATGACTTTGAACAACATCGTGATAAAAACGGGTCGGCTAAACCAAACTGTGACCTAATGTAGACCAGATAAGGAGAAAAGCAGAAGAAAAGGGATGACACTGAAGCAACAGCAGTGAAGGCAGTAAGAAGTTGAGAAACAGAAGAGAAGAGATAGAACATTAAAAGCAAGCTGCATGAGCTCATTATTGGAATCATAAGTGCTTGTGACCTGTCCAAAGTAATTGACACTTCGGACAAGTCACGATTTCTCTCCATTTCTTTTCCATGATTAAGGGCACGAAAAGCAGATCCAAATGTCACTGCTATAGCTGTTAAAATGAGTGTAACAGGAGCAGGCTCCAACAGATATAACAGCTTCCAAAGTGATTCCATTTGTGACAAGTTCTCTTTCTACTTCAGTATTTCAGGCACATTAACTACACCTAATAAAAAAAATTGCAATGAACTGTTTTTCTTTCTTCTTATTAAGCCTCGTACCAAAGCTGCATTACTTCCCCTCTGGCAACTTTGTGGAGAAATGCATGCAACCTACAACAGAGACAAATGTACAGAGCAAAACAGGTGAGAAGTTATAAAAACACAAAAAACCACATCCTACAAGAACATCAGCAAAGACAATCAACCTAATAACCAGTTCTTGACACAGCTTAAACCACATCCTACAAGAACATCTCAATGCTATAATTTAGAAGATGGAACAAGCCACAGGATAATGCATTAAGGTGTGATGGAAATTTCCTGATACAAAAAACAAACTGAAACAATTTTCCAAGGACTTTAAAATTGAGAAATTTCTAACCACAAAATCTGCATTTTTTTTTTAACTCATTCTTACAAGTTGCACCTACAAAAAGAAAGCATTTGATACAGTTCATCTTTCAATTGTCATATAGCCCAAGGCCTTAAAACACAAATGTATTCATTTAAAAAAAAAAAAAATTATCATCTGCATAGTGCATAGTGTGGAGTATGTTTTGGCCAATACAAACAATTTTCACCCAATGAAAATAAATTTTACCCTAGCAAAAATATGCATTTTAATAACACATAGACCTAGCACTTGCTAATAGCCCCAAAAGAGAAACTTTACAATCAATGCACCACTATTTCTTGTGATATGTGAGTTATCAATGTGTTGAGTGTTGCATATTTATACTAAGTGTCTGCAGCTTCAAGGCTTGGTATGGCAATTAAACCCTTGAAAAAGATGAATGGCACATTTAGCTGACCTACTCATTCATCTCGTTGACATAATAGTTATTCCATGGAATTACTATCAGCTGAAAATAAGAAATTGGAATTCCTTTACAATTAAGTCATAGCTATTACTTAATCATTACCAACACACTGCCATATCCACCCTGAAACCTTAAAAAAACAACTATAAAGAATAGTTATTAATCCTCCATTACTCTTTTCCATTCTGCAAACCAAACGTGTAGTAATTACTCCCGCGTCCCACTGACCACCCCATTATCCTCTCACCACCATAACAATGCTAGTTGCTACTACTACTCAACCTAACCACACGAGAATTACCAGAGCTATCAAAAGTTTTCATCTTTGAATACTCCATTTCCTTTTTTTAGTCAGTATTACAGCCCAATCCATTCCAAGCGGAAAACATTTTCCACGAAACAAATGCATTAAGACATTCATATTCACCAATCACAAAAAGTCAACTCTTCTATTATTCATCGTCATCACACAAAAAAAAACATAAATAAATAAAAGAAAGAAAACTGAAGCAAGAATTCGCATAAGCAATCACACTAATCAATCTCCTACAACTTCAAATGAAGCATCAAATCGACTAATTAGGGCCATTGATATATTAATGCCCACAGTATGCCAATGAAGTACAGTGAAAGATCTAATTAATGTTAAAAAAGGAGAATTTGAAATCGAGTGATTGAGAAATTAGGGTTTTTGACGATTGACTGACCTTGGACTTTAAAACAGTTTTGAGAAGTACCGCTCTTTCTTTGTGTCTCTCTCACTCTCTTTCTCTCACTTTCTCTTTCTACCTGATCAAAGCGGCTTCATCTTCGTTTTCGAGCAAGGTGAGGGATCCAAGTGAGAGTTATTTTCCCACTTTTGTGCCAAGTAATTTTGGTTATTTACATATTGGCCCCACTTGTTTTGCAAATTAAAATCTTTTTACTCGTGGACCGTGGACGGGACGCGCACCAGGAAGCTGGAGCCTCCTTTTTTTTTTTTAATTTAAAAAACCTTGGGCTTAAAATTTTTAGATGAAAGTTTGAGCCTATATATGGGCCTGATATTGGTCCAAATTTTAAGGCCTAAAGTTTCTTTGTAAGAATTATATAAGCTCAAAGGGCTTTTTGGATTGAAAGACTAATAGGCAAGACATGTATAAGTGGACCTAATTTCATTAGAGTGGGCAAGATGCAACTTGATCTGCTTGATCAAGGTTCGAATAAAAGATTCAATTAAAGTATTTTAACAAGTGAAAAATACGTTTACCATATTTAAATAAAATAAATATATATAAATTAAAGAAAAAAATTTTCAAAATACCATCTATGTATTGTATTTGGAAAAGCATGGTTTGTGCGTGAATTGCATGATTGAAATGTGATATGATAATGTGTTGTACAAACTTTGGAATGGGTCAAGCGTGTGTGGCATGTTTAATATACAATATAGGTAAGTGCGCTACATAACCAATACACATATATTGCACTTCTGAAGTACTATATATATATTGAATTCTTATATCAAATATCCAATATGCAATATAAGATTGATATTTGTGTAATTTTTTTATTCAAATTGCATTTATGTATTCTTTTCAATTAATAGCTAAACAATAATTAATCTCATTTTGAACGGTATTTCATTTCCTTTTACAAAATACGATATACTATATATGCGTATGATGTGTTTTAAAGTTCTTAATGTTTAAGAGATAGGTAAATAATTAAGCCAGGATTACAAAAACGCATCCTTTTACATGTTGATTATAGTATAAATCTCTAGATAACTACTCAAAACAACTTCTATCTAATTATAAATCTAAAAAGGGGAATGGAATTCCAATTCAATAGAAATATAATAGGATTATAATAGTTATTACAATGTTCACTTTATGTAAATAATAAAACAAGTAATTATTGAAGTAAAATATAAAATATATCCCTTGTATTTATTATAGAGAGAAGATAATTGTATAAATAATATTTCAAGAGAGGGTATTTATGAGAAAGTTGGAAAATAAATCATGACAATTCATAGGTGTAGAAATATGAATTACTATTCATTATTTTATATAATAGTAATTTATTATGAATTGTCAATCATTTAATTGAATGGTGTAACAGTGAAAGCATAATGATAATATAAATTACTATTCATTATTTTATATAATAGTAATTCATTATGAATTATCAATGCTTTAAGTGAACGGTATACTAGTGAAAGCATAATACAAGAAAATGAATAGTCATTTATGTTAAGTGAAAGGGCTGTCAGTCTTTATTTTCTCACCTTCACAATTCATCCATTAGATCTAAAAGAATAAAATTAGATTTAAATGTCTATTAATGAAGGTACAATGTGGCAAAAAAAAAAAGAATGTATAAAATTGTAATTTTTTTTTCAATGAATTATAGGCGAAAGTTTAAATAAATAATAAAATACTAATTCCATCAACCAAATGTGCTATTTATAATAGGATTAATTTGAAAAAGGAAAAAAAGAAAGTGGCATTACTTACTTTATAAGCACCAATCCTAGTCATTATTTACACAATTATAATCATCTTTTTTAAGACACAAAGTACAATTAACGCATCAATGACCATACCATAACTAATAAGGAGAGTAAGACTGTTTCCAGTACCACGTACCTGTATGTTTGGGACAAAGTTATTTTGAGCATGGCTCGTATTTAATTTGATGATCAACTAAATTGACCGTACTAGTAAGCCACCCAAATCCTATATCTCAATATCAAAATTTAATTAAATCTTTTGTATCTTAACTAGGCTATTTAAATTCGCAACTGTGTCTTCATACCTAAGCCATTTTTTATTATTTTTTCATACCATAGATAGGATAAAATATCAATGAATGGATGTGTTTTTCTACAATCACTTAACAATACATTTTTGCTAAAGTCGTTATAATTTACAAATCAATGATTTTTTAGTCTAGTCGCATCTAATTGGTCTCTCAAGTGAGAATTATCATGTTCAAATCAATCTCCTCACATAAAAAAGTAAAAAAAAAAAAAAACCATATAAACATTTATTTTTCAAACAAAATAGATCAGGTTAGATTCGTCAATTCCTTAAGTTATGTCATGTTAAACAAGTGTGAAGAAAACATTTACCACTTATCAAAATTCGAAGATAAAATACAATATTTGGCAAAAAAAAAAAAAGGAGGGAAAATATTTAAAAAAAAAAAGATAAATTGAAATGTAACTAGTGAAAAACAAATACACATCTTAGCCCGCCAGACGTGGCAAATTATTTCCAATTCCTGCTAATACTGTGGATTTAGTTGGTAAATCTCAACCATCCTGGAATCTGAATCTATATGTCTGTCCTAAAACTGATAACAAGGTGCCTGCTGGAAGTCACGACCGCGTGTCACGGAGAGGAATCGGACAATGAGCGCAGACAAGCAACAACATACAATAGTTACAAAGTCATCAACCAATAACACATGATGTGGTTCAACAAAATATGAATGCTTATGTACCTAATCATGACCTTCTACACTTAACCTAGACCCGCTTGTCAACATCAATATATAATAATTGTATTAAAAAAAAAAGAAAAAAACAACAACAACAACAACAATTGTATTAGATCAATTATAAACAATCCAAAAACAGCATACATAAATAAGTAGTGGAATTACAATCCCAAAAGCATCCTTAAATTTTAAAATTTGAAATTTTGTTTATTCTTTCAGGATTATAAGTGAGCAGAAAACTTAGGTTAGTTTTTTTTTTTTTCTTTTAATTTGTTAAGCTCGAACTTGAATCGATCTGATAATTTATCTAACTTAAAAATTACAAGATTAAGCTTCAACTTATTAAGAAATTTAAAAACCAAACTCAACATGCTGATTTGTTTATACTATTGAACCTATATAAACTCGAGCTTACTAGTCTAAATAATATGATATAGTTTGGAGGTAGGTTTGTGATGCAGTGTGAAAGTGTAAAAATAGATAATCTTGCAATTTCCTAAGTGAAACTCTTTCTTAATAAGGCTTCAACTATCAAATATTCTAATTAACAAAGACAAGCTTAAAACCTATTTATAGAGGAATTCTAAAAGACAATATAAATATAATAATAAATACAAATAAATTGTGTAACCGATAATTAATACTAAAAATAAAAACTGGCAGCCTATAATTAATATTGGCGGTTTCAAAAACTGAAAAGTTGAAACTATTAATAATAAAGGCCGGCTTTAATTGAGATTACATTGATTATTTGTTTAGATCTAAGTTTGGCTTATTTAAATAAAAAAAATTATTTTAAACTTAATCCCAACTCGTAAAACTGAGAACAGATCAAATCAACAACAAAGCAAGTGAAATTCAAGTAACTCGTGGGCTAATCGGAGCATCTTAGTGTTAGCAGTGTTCTATGGTTCTACTTTACTCTTCCTACAAATCACGCGTCTGTAATCGGAATCCCAAGTTTGTCCTTGCACATCCCAACCCCATAGTCACATTCCTTCTTCATGATAGGATAGCCCCTGATGTGGGATTTGGGAAGCTCTCTTGGGACCTTTGTTCGTGTAGATCCGCCATTCCTTTCTCCTTACGACAAGCACCCACTGCCCACTGACCATTGGCACCATCGTCACTATTATTATTATTATAATACCATTCTTGGATTTGCCCACAAGACTCTTGCTTTCTTTTTCCCCAGTCATTACTTCATCCCATTTTTGGCTCCAAACAAATAGCCAAAAGTATCATTCCCTCTCTATCTTATCCCCTGCATCACGAGTTATATATATCTATGTCAGTCATAATATTTAGTTCTGGGCGTGATTTTTTTATTCCTTCTCCCTCTTCTCCTGGAATTCTAGTATTTAGAATTTCACACCCCAACTCCACAAATTTCTATTCTTTTCTTCTTCTTCTTGTTTTTTTTTTAATAGGTTAAAAAAAATAACTATTCCATTTTGGACTATTGCAAAACACTAGACACAAGCATTGAAATCTCTTTTTGTCTTAAGCATTTGTTTTCAATAAATAGTAATTTTGTTCCCATTCAAAGGAAACACACAATTGCCTTTACTTTGGCTTTTTACTAGTTCTACTTCTTGATTGCTTCGCCTTCCTTTCCTTTTACTTTCCTTTCCTCCTTTACCAGACTACACCTGTTTTTCATTAAAAGTTCACTTCCAAGATCTCACGGTATATCAATATCGCTCTTAAATAGCCCAAGATTTTAGTTTGTTTAAATATATAAACTATAATGTCATTTAATGTCCATATAAATACAACAACTTTTATATAACCATACCAGCTCTTTTTTTTTTTTTTTTTCTGGGTGAAGACACATATCCTGAATTTGTCATTCTTGCCGATTTGATTTCCTCGGGCACATTGGTTTCACTAGAGAAGACAGGATTCCGGGTTCTTGTTTTAATCGCACGGAATCGAAAGAACCCGGAATCACAGCCCTGTTAAGTCCATTGCAGACACAGAGCCGAGGTTTGAAAAGATGGATGAAAGATTCAGAATTGTTGTGACATTGTTGCTGCTGTTCCTGAGCTGTGTTTTGTCGTTGGAAGATCGGCTTCTTGTCAACATGACTCTGGTTCACCATGCTTCTGCAACTGGAGCATGTAAGTTCGATTTATTTCACGTATTTTTTTCAGTTAAAAACATATTATAAGGTTGTTTTCAGCTTTTTTTTATTAACATTTTCCGAAATACTTGTCATGATAAAAAATTATATGTATCTTAATTTTTATTAGTAAGATGTGTAGTTAATTTTAAAAATGTATAAATTTTTATTTTAGCTTCTTAACAAGATACTTGTTCATGGGCCCGTGTTTTATTTAATTTTTTAAATTGTATGGGTTGGTTGTTTAATAAGTTTATATGTTTTTATCTGTGGGTTGGTGAAGCAGTTTGTCTTGATGGAAGCTTACCTGCATATCACCTGCACAGAGGATATGGTGCGGGAAAAGACAATTGGCTTTTACAGTTTGAGGTAAATAATCTTACCAGCTAGATTTTACCGGATTAAGGAAAAAACTAACCACTTTTTCTAAAAAAAATTATGCAGATCTAACTAGATAAAAAATAATCAACAATTTGAATCTTCTCTTAAAAAAATATGGTTCATTCTATATTTATACTAATTTCATTTTTTAGAGAGACAAGATCGGTCAATTATAACCTCGTCTTTTTAAGAGACAAATTTATCTTGTCTAAAATTAGAATGATTTTTATTTTAGTAATATTTTTTATAAAAATATATTAATATTGATTTCCTTTTCCTAGATTTTACCTATGGTTAATTAATTAGAGTTGCTAGATATATACGTCTGTTAACCAGTGCTTCATTACATCGATTATCGAAGTTCAGGGAAAAAAAATGAAAAATTTCATACTGGTCAGAGTGCTTAAATACTTTTGAAAAAAAAAAAGAAGAAACAATAATAATATGAAAATGGATAATATTATTTTCTTGTAGGCCTTATTAAATGCTTAGAAAGAACTTATAATATATAGTATAAATGTATAGGGTGGTATATCTGTATCAAGAGATATTTTTATTATCCAACTTTATTGGATAATTCAAATTACTATTGAAATTTGAAATGATAAATCTAATATCCAATCAAATTTTTTATGACTATTTTTATTACCTCTTTACTACTATTTGTTTTGTTTGCAAATATAAAAAAGATAGCATATAATTGAATTTTTATAAATACCCCTAATAATGTATCTCATGTCGGTAAATAGATTAAAAAATGTTAGTAAAGATAGTAAAAATAAACGAAAAAGCCTTTAACTAGGAAATGTTTATACAAAGTTTGGTATCAAATTTAATATTTTCCAATTATTTTTAGAAAATCATAAAAAAAAAAGAGAGTATGTAAAAGCTATCCAGTTAATTCTAACGGTTTTATTAGAGATTTACAGAAAGAAAATTATAATTTCTAATTAAAACAAAAGTGTATGAAAATATTGATTAACTTGGGAAAAGGCGAGAACAGGGAGAAATATCTTTTAATATATAATATATAAACAAACAGATTAGGGCGTACCCTCGTTTTCCATAATTAATTGCTTAGAGAAAACCAATATGGATTTAGGTTACATTTTAAAAACTACAAATCAATGGTCAAGAATATTATTATAACATCATCTTAATTATTTGTGACTAAATTGCATTTTTATTCCTCGCTATTTTGGCATTTTTCTATACGAGTCGTGACTCCTAAGCATACATAAATAAAAAGCCTTTAATATTTTAAAAAGTTTATAAAATTGAATTTTTTTTCTAGAGCCAATAATTTTTCTGTTAACTTTTTACATGTGACACATTCTAATTGGTCTAAAATAATTAAAATAAAAATAAATGAACAAATTAATAAAAAATAATGGTTGAGTCAGAAAAAAAATGAAAAAGATTAAATAGGAAAAACTGTAGATATTAAAAAAGATTATATATTTATTTTTTTCAGTTTTTATTTTTTAATTTTTCTAATTGTTTATTTTATATATTTAATATTATTTTTTGATAATTTATTCATCTATCTTTTCTATTTTTAAAATTGATAGTTTTAGACCAATTAGATTGTGTTGCATGATAAAAAGTTTATGGAAAATTAAATGCATTAGAAAAAGTTCAATTTCATAAATTTCTCAAAACGTTAACAATTTAGATGGAAAAGAACATAGATTTAAATCTTAAATAAAAGAATTGAAACGTTAAAAATTGAAAATACATTTTTTTTTAAATCTTAAATATTTTCTTTATGAAATACTCATTTAAAAAGTCATGTATTTGTCGACCAAAAAAAAAAGTGTCATGTATTTGAACATGGGAATGGGATTGATAACCGGCACCACAGAAACAAATCGGCTTTAGTTAAGCCAATAAAAATATGCCACGTCTATGTTTTTTTCTGCTGTAGCTTAGTCGATACCACATTGTCAATACGCGCCTCTTTTCTTGCCTCTCGCTTAGCTAGCTATTTATTGAAAAATGGTTAATGTCCCGTTATCTAAATTTTAATAACATATATAATTAAATATTTAAAAATTTAAAATTTGTCAACTTAATACTTAAATTTTAAAATTGATCAATTTAATATTCTATAAAACTTTTCATACATACTAATGGTACTTCCATTAAGTTCTTTCATTACTAAATCGATTAATTTTAAAGTATTTTTTATATTAAATTAATCAAATTTAAAGCTCATATACTAAATTGATCGATTTTCAAAGTTTAAGAGTATCTATTTGCAAATTTTAGCAAAGTTTATATATAATTTATGACATTTTTTTAAAAATATTTTCTAATTTTTTTCTTACTGAGTTTGAGATAGCTGATTTTATATCTAATCAATTTGCTAACATAAAAGAGGGACAAAGGTAGCATTTAATACTAAATTAATACTTGGAAAGATATTAAAAATTCGATAATAGACTATCTTTTTTAAATCAACAAATAAGCAGATGGTATTAGAAAAACAGCCACAAAAGGTTTAATTCGTATTGAATTGATAATTTTAAAGTTTAGATATTTGTTGGTCCCAATAATGTAAGCAAGAGGGGGGGTGAATTGCTTTTTCACAAAAATAAATTCTTTTCGAAATTTTCAATTCACTTCCTTTTGATTACTTTATTAAACTTAGAATTAATTAAACTTGCTGTTTAGAAACTAATCACAGCTGATAATCACACTTGTATATCTATTTTAATTCAAACAGATCAAATTTAATTTTATGCGGAATACAGACAACTCTCTGAAGTACTCTCTGAAACAGGTTCTGAAACGTGACAGTTTATCAAATACTTCAATATAAATTGCACGAAAATAAAAGAGTAGGGTGGAGAAAAATGCAAATCGATTTATAGAGGTTCCGCCTCGAGCGTCAGTCCTCTCTTCCAACTCCACGTTGGGGACCGGTATTCCCACCGGTTTGTTCCACTATATCCAAAATCAAAAGTTACAAGCTTGTCTTGCCAATCCTCTTGGCTACAATACACTCTATCCAATTCTCACGGTTATCCTATAACACACAATTGGTCTAACAGATAACTTGCAACACTCAACCTCACTAAAAAAAATGAATGATACTCAATCAAGGAAATACAATAAATATCCTATCTTTCGAACAAAAATATTGTGAACACTTTGTAACGCAAGGACTTTTGAGAGAAATGCACTCGAAGACTTTTTCTTTCAACAGAGAGTTAGAGCAAGATTCGTTCTTCTCATCATATCTTCCTTGTTGTTGTGCTTCCTATATATATTGTTTTATCTCAACGGCTAGCAAAGAAGTCGTTCAAAACAATTCGAATTCTTCTCAAATTGAAAATATTTGACTTGGCAAATTCCTCCTTTGAAGTGTCTGTTACGTGTATGATCAATCCCGAATAATCTTCTTAGCTTTATCCAAATTTCGTTGATGCTGTCATTGATAATGTTCATATATCTTGATATGTTTTATCCATAACAATTTGGATAAAATACTTCAACAAACTATCCCATAAAAACAGTGATATCCTTTATCCTTGAAGATAAGCTTTAAAAGATCTTCGTTTCGAAAATTTGAACCAACATGAACTTGGTAAAATATATCCCTTATCTTTAGGAATTTGCTGACCACGTGAAACATAAAAATCTGACGATCTTCTTCCTCAAGAAAATTAAATAGACGTAACTTATAATAAAATTGATGAAATAAATCCCCTTGGATATTTTATCCAACTTTAGTGGAACAAAATGAATATACTACCCAAATATATTCATTTCGTGGAGTCAGGCCTTCAGATGATAAGGTATAAATAAATTCGCAACATTCTGTGCATCTTCTGTTCTGGAACAGATTTAGTTTCTGATCTTCCTTCTGAAAATGAATCTGAAATACCTTCTGAAAATGACTCTGAACTACCTTCTGAAACAATTTCTAAAAAATCTGATGATTAGTTCAATCATGAAATATTTTGGTTTTGGTTTTGGTTTTGGTTTTGATTGCTATACTTTATTTATTTGTTAAAAAGACTTTTACTCCTTTTTGTTATCATCAAAATATTATGAGAGATTCCAACATTCTCCCCCTTTTTGAAGATAACAAAACCTTATGATTAAAAACAAATATAATATCATATATCAAAAACATATCAGATTTAACCAAAACTCATACATACGGATCAATCACTAACTCACAAATATAATCAAATCTCATATCATAAGCATATTGCACAAACTATATTGATATCTTAAGATTTGTTTTTCATCATATATCTTCTCCCCCTTTTTGTTATCAGAATAAAAAATAACTCCCCTGAATTTATGCATATAAAATTCATTCAAGTCAAGGAAATATAGAGATTTCAGCATAACAGAAAATATCACAAAAATATCCAAAAGAGAAAATATTTTCATTACAAACCGAAAACAAAATATAGAAAATTCGCTAAGAGAAATTGTCTGTTAAAAAAATAAAGGACTCTATTTCTTTCTAGATGTTTCTTCCTTGCCAGAGATTTCTTCCTGCCAGAGAATTTAGCAGGAGTTGGAGTTGGAGATGTGAACATCAGTTTGTTGTTCAGCAGGGGATTGTTGAGGGATGGATAGGAGAGAACCGCAGCTTGTTGTTCAGGAGTAGGGTCAACAGGAATGTCTTTAGCTGCAACAGGGGTTTCCTCAGCAGTAGCAGGAACTTGTTCCATTGGATCAGCAACTGGTGGAGTTGGTTCAGGAACATGTTCTGCTGGTTGCTCTACATCCTCTGTAGGTGGAATGGAGTCAGGATCAGCAATATGAGGGATTCCAGCAGCTGATGGAGATGTTGGATCTTTAGGAATGTCAGCCGCAGGTGGAGATGATGAACCAGGTGTTGTTGTAGGAAAGACAGGATCAGAAATTGGCTCAGATGGAGTGGTTTCCACTTGAGGAGCGGGGAGGACTAAAGGAGATTTTTGAACAGAGGACAAATCAAATTTCTTCAAGAATGCTTCCATTCGAGAAGAAATGAGATTGTCAATCTGTTGGAGAGAGATAGGTTGGGACGTCTCTCCTGGTGGCTTCAAGGGAATACCCTCTGATTCAGTCTCTGAATCAGAATCTGATTCAACAGTCTGCCCTTCTTTGATCTCAAACTTCTTCCCAGTCCCCAACTCATAATCCCTTTTTCTCTTCTTTGCTGCAACAGGAGCCTTCCCTTTTCCTTTGGCATCCTTATCAGATTTCCTCTTCTTTGATTTTTCAACACCATGTGGATCCTCTTTTTCTATTTCGTCCAAGATTCTTTTGAGAGTCAATTCTCTCTTGCGATTCTTCGGATGAACATAGAAAGCTCCATCAATGCTGTACCAAAATTTCTCCTTTATCGAAATACTCATGTGCTTAATCACTTTATCACCAATCTTCTTCATTATTTGAGGACTACGAACATGCTTAGGCATCTTCACATGATGTTTTTGCAAAATTTTCATGATTATGTTTCCATAAATCATGTGCTTTTTATTTCTCCACATGTGCCGTAAGATAATCCTAGGCAAGTCTAGTTGTTTTTGCAACTTCATCCCCAGAACAATGATTGCTCCTCTTTAGAAATGGAAGTAGGACTTCCTTTCTTTGGTAATATGCACTCGATAACAATCTTGTGCAGCAACCTTATCAACAACTCGAATTCAGAAATGAAAATATCTTTGGCATGAAACTTTCCAATGCCATCATTCAAGAGTTGCATAGATTCATTTCTACCTAAGGTTATCAGCTCGTGATCATCCCCATGATCTAACAGACCTAAACAATCAATCAGCATCTTTCTATTGACCACGATCCTTTTTCCTCCAACTTTCGAGATCAACAAGTCTCATTTTCAAATTTCAGATTCTTGTAAAATTCTTCAACTAATTCTCCAATTATATCAATGCGTAAATCACACAACCCTTTAGCTCCTATTCTGTCTAGCCAAAAACCAGCATAAAAATCCTTTCTTTTCAAAGAATTGGAAATCGATAAAAGAACAAGGGTGGATTTTGGATTTAACCAACCTGACAGGTTTTAGGGTTTCCTCCTTCTGTTTATTTCCCCTTTTTGATACCTTCTTAGGGTCAGCTTTCTTTTTCTGAAAAGACGGAGAGGGTGAGGTAGATTCAGAGCTTGCTTTCGCACTCTCTGATTTTGCGTCTGAATCAGCTTCTGATTCAGCATCCGATTCTGAACCACTTTCGTTATCAACTTCCTTTTCCTTAGTGGATTCAGAAGCGAGTTCCTCAGATGAACTCTTTTCCTCAGTCACTTCTTTTTCAGTATCCTTTGCCAAAGAAGGATCTTGAGATGCTTTAGACCTTATCGCGGTTGCCTTTGGTGTTGTTTCAACATGAACACCCTTAGATGATTTCGAACTGTGTTGAGAGTCAGAATCCACAGAGATTTCAACGGGGGTTTTAGATGGTTTAGATTTGAAACCCTTGGATTGAATTCGGAAGATTTTCTTGGAGCCATATGTTGAAGGAAAAACGTGAGGGTTTGAACAACACACGAGAGGATTTTGCAGATTGAGAGAGAAAAGATAAATTTTGAAAGGAGAGAGAGAAAAAATCGATGGTTAAAAATTGCACGATGCACAAGATCAGTTATTAATTCTGTTTAGATTTCCAACAGAAAACAAAATATCTTTTATTCATCCTCTTTAATCGTGTAATCCTCTTAACACGAATTTATGTTTCCAACATAAAGAATCTCGTAAATTGAGACTACTTGAGTATAAGAAAATGAATCTAATGAAATTTCTGATCGAGCAATTAATGCAAAATAAATATCAGAAATTACAAAGGATTACATATTCCTATTTCATTACGAATAAATTCAAATCGAGATTTTTCAAGGGGTTTTGTAAAAATGTCAGCTAATTGTCTTTCTGTAGGGACAAAATTAATACTAATATTGCCAATATTTACATGATCCCTTATGAAATGATGTCTTATTTCAATATGTTTTGTTCTTGAATGTTGAACTGGATTTTTGGTTAAATTAATTGCACTAGTATTATCACATTTTATTGGTACATTTTTGCAATTAATTCCATAATCATTCAATTGTTGTTTTATCCATAAGATTTGAGCACAGCAATTTCCAATTGAAATATATTCTGCCTCAGCTGTTGAAAGAGCTACAGAATTTTGTTTCTTTGAAGACCAAGATATTAATTTATCTCCTAAAAATTGACATGTACCTGAAGTACTTTTTCTATCTACTTTACATCCTGCATAATCTGCATCTGAATATCCTAGTAATTCAAAATTTTTATTCTTTGGAAACCAAATGCCTATCTTAGATGTACAAGAAATGTACTTAAAGATTCTTTTAACTGTTTTTAAATGTAATTCAGTAGGTGCACTTTGAAATCTAGCACATAAGCATACAGCAAACAATATATCAGGTCTAGAAGCTGTAAGATATAATAAAGAACCAATTAAGCTTCTATATAACTTTTCATTTACCTTTTTCCCTTTAGAATCAAGATCTAACCTTGTAGTTGTGCTCATTGGAGTTGCAGCTCCTTTACAATTCTCAAAACCAAACTTCTTCACTATTTGTTTTGTATATTTCTCTTGATGGATAAAAATTCCATCTTTTGTTTGCTTAATTTGCAAACCAAGAAAGAAATTTAGCTCTCCCATCATGGACATCTCAAATTCAGCCTGCATCATACTAGAGAATTCTTTGCAATATTTCTCATTAGTTGATCCAAAAATGATATCATCAACATAAATTTGAACAATCAGAATATCTTGTTCAAAATGTTTTAAGAACAAAGTTGTATCCACTTTTCCTCTTGAAAAACCATTTGAGATCAAAAATTCACTTAATCTTTCATACCAAGCTCTAGGAGCTTGTTTAAGACCATATAACGCTTTTCTTAGCTTAAATACATAATCTTCTTTTGATGGATCTTCAAATCCAGGTGGTTGATGTACATAAACTTCCTCTTTAATATAACCATTTAAAAAAGCACTTTTAACATCCATTTGGAATAATTTAAAATCTTTGTAACATGCAAAAGCAAGTAATAATCTAATTGCTTCAAGCCTAGCTACAGGTGCATATGTTTCATCATAATCTATTCCTTCTTCTTGTGAATATCCTTTAGCTACAAGTCTAGCTTTGTTTCTGACTATTTTTCCATTTTCATCAAGTTTGTTTTTAAATACCCATTTGGTGCCTATTATTGATTTATCCTTAGGACACGGTACTAAATTCCATACTTGATTTCTTTGGAATTGATTGAGTTCTTCTTGCATTGCTTCAATCCAATTATTATCATTTAATGCTTCATCAATATTACTAGGTTCAATTTCTGATATTAAAGCAAAATGACTTTCAAATTCTTGTAAACTACTTCTAGTTCTTACTCCTGTATTTAAATCACCAATAATTTGCTCAGATGGATGTGCAGATACATACCTCCAGTTTCTGCTACTTTCTGAAATACCTTCTGAAATAGCTTCTGAAGGAGTTTCTGAGTTTTCTTCTGACTCAGTTTCTGTATCATTTTGAGGAGCAACTTCTTCTGATGTTTCAGAATTCTGCTCATCTTTTGCTTGAGAACTAATATCCTCCTTTTTAACTAATTCTTCACTCTCTTCATCATCAAAATCATCATCCTCAATTTTCTCAATAAATTTTACATTTATAGTTTCTTCGATTATTCTTGTTTTTAAGTTAAAAACACGATAAGCTCTACTGTTCAAGGAATATCCTACAAATAAACATTCTTCGGATCTTTCATCAAATTTTCCCATATTTAGATTGTTTTTCAACACATAACACTTAGATCCAAAAGCATGAAAATAAGATACAGTAGGTTTTCTTCCTTTAAACAACTCATATGATGTTTTTGAAGTTAATGGTCTTAGATACACTCTATTTATTATGTAACATGCTGTTGATACAGCCTCTGCCCATAAAAACTCAGCTACTTTGTTTTCATTTAACAAAGTTCTTGTCATTTCTTGAAGAGTTCTATTCTTCCTTTCTACAACCCCGTTTTGTTGAGGAGTATAAGGAGCGGAAAAATTATGAGCTATACCATTTTCATCGCAAAAATTTATGAATAAAGCATTGTCAAACTCTCTTCCATGATCGGTTCTTAAACTTATTATGGACATTCCTTTTTCATTTTGAATTTGCTTAGCAAATCTTTCAAATACTTCAAATGTGTTACTCTTCTGTTTTAAGAAAAACACCCATGTATATCTAGAATAATCATCAACAATTACAAGACCAAAACGACATCCACCAAGACTTAAAGTTCTTGTTGGACCAAATAAATCTAAATGCAACAATTCCAATGGTCTTTTAGTAGAGATTACATTCTTGCTTTTATGAGGTGACGAAACCATTTTATTTTTCATACATGTTTCACATTTAATGTCTTGTTTTATATTTATTCTTGGTAAGCCAAAAATAATTTTCTTCTTGGATAGTTTTTCGAGTTGATTGAAATTAACATGACCAAGTCTTCTATGCCATATTTTTATATTTTCAGACATAGCAAAGAAACATTTTTCGAAAGTTACATTTGAAGGTTTGACTAAATAAACATTCTTGTTTCTATATCCTTCAAATAGTTTTGTTCCATTCTTGTCATAAGCATAACATTTATCATGTTCGAAAATCATTTTGTAACCCTTGTCACATAATTGACTTATACTTAATAAATTATGTTTTAATCCAACAACAAGAGAAACATTTTCAATTGTATGAGGAGATAGACCAATAGTACCTGTTGCCACTATTTTACCTTTACTATTGTCACCAAACTTAACATATCCTCTTTCTTTCCAATTAATACTTGTGAACAAAGAAGCATCTCCAGTCATATGTCCCGAACACCCACTGTCGAGATACCATTTTCCTTTAAGCTTTGCTTCTTGTTCCTACATGTATCAACAAAGGGTTAAACCTTCTTAGGAACCCAAACAAGTTTGGGTCCTTTGAAATTCAAGCTCTTCTTTTCAAAGTTATCAACTTGTTGTTTCATGAGCTTGTTTTTCTTGTAGAAACAAAACTTCTCAATATGGCCAATTTTATTACAAAAATAACAAGCATAAGAATAACTATTCCCATATCTATTGTTCCTGTTCTGGAACTGATGTGGATATTTTCTAGAATATCCTCTTACCTGTTCCTTCACTTGCCCTCTTCTTGTAAAGTTTCTGTTCTGATCTGGGTACCTTCTGATATACCCTTGAAATACCCTCTGACTGGACTGTCAGATTTTTTCTTTGTTACAGTGTTGTTAACTGTAGATGTTTCCTTAAATAAGGATTCTTTTCCTTTAACAAATACAGTTTTTTGAACATTCTTACTACTGCTACCTTGTTCAAATCCTAAGCCATATTTTATTTTATCAGTTCTTTGAGAGGAAATCAACATATTTAACTTTTTGTCACTCTCATTGAACTTACTGAACGTATTCTTTAGTGATTGAGATAAGTCTCCTATTCTTCTGTTAAGTTCTTTAGTCTCTTCTTTTAGTATACTATTCTCTCTCATGAATTTATTCACTTTCACATGTAATTTTTCATTATCATGTTTCAATATGTCGTTTTCATCCATAAGTAACCTATTTGTTTGAATAACAACTTCCTTTTCATTTTTGAGAGATTTAACTTCAGAATCAAGTTTATTTATTTTAACATGTGCCTTTTTCAATGATTTCAATAAGTTTTGCATTTCAATCATTACATCCTCATCAGAAACATAATCAAGTTCTGAATTTACCTCAGATTGTGCCATTAAGCATATGTTTGAATCATCCTTTTCATCCTCTGAGTTATCCTCTGAATCTGTCTCTGATTCGTCAAGGTCACTCCACGTCGCCATCAAGGCTTTGTTTCTCTTTTTGAACTTCTCAATTTTCTTAATCAGTGATGGACACTCGTATTTAATGTGACCAGGCTTCTTGCATTCATAACAAATAATTTCTTGTTTCTTCTCTTCTTTCATCTCCTTTTTCTTGTCTTTGTCCTTGAAGAATTTACCTGCATCATATCTCTTAGTTTCGAATTTTTTAGTAAATTTCTTACCTTGCTTTCTTCTCAGAATTTTGCCAATTCTTTTAGCCAACAAGTTGATGTCATCACTATCATTGCTACTGGTCTCTGAATCTGATGCATCCGCATGAACTTCCTTTGCTTTAAAAGCAATGGCTTTCTTGCTTCCTTCTGCTTCTTCAGTAGCATCTATGTGAGATTGATACGCCATCAGTTTCTCCTTGAGTTGACTTAAGGTTAAAGCGCTGAGATCATTTGCTTCTTCAATGGCCGTTTTCTTTGCATCCCAAGCTATAGGTAAGATCCTTAGTATTTTCCTGACAAGATCAGCTTCCTCTATCTTCTTTCCAAGAGAAGCTAGCTCGTTAGTTATAGAAACAAATCTATCAAAAGCATCTTTAATTTTCTCTTCAGGTTTGAATTTGAACAATTCATATCTTTGCAAGAGAGCATTGATTTTAGTATCTTTAATTGTTCTCGTTCCTTCATAGGTCTCACTAAGTGTATCCCATACTTGCTTAGCAGTAATGCAAGATGAAATTAAATAGAATTCAGATGGTGAGATAGTAGTTAGAAGAAGGTTCTTAGCCTTGTTGTTCTTCTCTATTGCTCTCTTCTGATCTTGAGTTAATTGTGCTTCAGCAGTCACGTTCACTTGATAGTCTCCAACTGAAATCACCTGCCATGAGTCAAAATCATTAGCCTTGATGTAAGTCTCCATGCGCATTTTCCAATAAGGATAATTAGAACCATTAAAATAAGGTGCTCTATTCACTGCAATATTTGTTTCAGCCATGATACTTGGATCACTCAATAATAATTGAGGCAAGCTCTGATACCAATTGTTGGTCCCAATAATGTAAGCAAGAGGGGGGGTGAATTGCTTTTTCACAAAAATAAATTCTTTTCGAAATTTTCAATTCACTTCCTTTTGATTACTTTATTAAACTTAGAATTAATTAAACTTGCTGTTTAGAAACTAATCACAGCTGATAATCACACTTGTATATCTATTTTAATTCAAAACAGATCAAATTTAATTTTATGCGGAATACAGACAACTCTCTGAAGTACTCTCTGAAACAGGTTCTGAAACGTGACAGTTTATCAAATACTTCAATATAAATTGCACGAAAATAAAAAGAGTAGGGTAGAGAAAAATGCAAATCGATTTATAGAGGTTCCGCCTCGAGCGTCAGTCCTCTCTTCCAACTCCACGTTGGGGACCCGGTATTCCACACCGGTTTGTTCCACTATATCCAAAATCAAAAGTTACAAGCTTGTCTTGCCAATCCTCTTGGCTACAATACACTCTGTCCCAATTCTCACGGTTATCCTATAACACACAATTGGTCTAACAGATAACTTGCAACACTCAACCTCACTAAAAAAAATTGAATGATACTCAATCAAGGAAATACAATAAATATCCTATCTTTCGAACAAAAATATTGTGAACACTTTGTAACGCAAGGACTTTTGAGAGAAATGCACTCGAAGACTTTTTCTTTCAACAGAGAGTTAGAGCAAGATTCGTTCTTCTCATCATATCTTCCTTGTTGTTGTGCTTCCTCTATATATATTGTTTTATCTCAACGGCTAGCAAAGAAGTCGTTCAAAACAATTCGAATTCTTCTCAAATTGAAAATATTTGACTTGGCAAATTCCCTCCTTTGAAGTGTCTGTTACGTGTATGATCAATCCCGAATAATCTTCTTAGCTTTATCCAAATTTCGTTGATGCTGTCATCTGATAATGTCTCATATATCTTGATATGTTTATCCATAACAATTTGGATAAATACTTCAACAAACTATCCCATAAAAATAGTGATATCCTTTATCCTTGAAGATAAGCTTTAAAAGATCTTCGTTTCGAAAATTTGAACCAACATGAACTTGGTAAAATATATCCCTTATCTTTAGGAATTTGCTGACCACGTGAAACATAAAAATCTGACGATCTTCTTCCTCAAGAAAATTAAATAGACGTAACTTATAATAAAATTGATGAAATAAATCCCCTTGGATATTTTATCCAACTTTAGTGGAACAAAATGAATATACTACCCAAATATATTCATTTCGTGGAGTCAGGCCTTCAGATGATAAGGTATAAATAAATTCGCAACATTCTGTGCATCTTCTGTTCTGGAACAGATTTAGTTTCTGATCTTCCTTCTGAAAATGAATCTGAAATACCTTCTGAAAATGACTCTGAACTACCTTCTGAAACAATTTCTAAAAAATCTGATGATTAGTTCAATCATGAAATATTTTGGTTTTGGTTTTGGTTTTGGTTTTGATTGCTATACTTTATTTATTTGTTAAAAAGACTTTTACTCCTTTTTGTTATCATCAAAATATTATGAGAGATTCCAAACAATATTAAATTAATTTTTTGTCCAAAATTGAAATACCAAATTTGATATTTGTCCTTCTTTAAATTGTATTTTAAATCCGCACGTAATGATTAGAAAAATATATACATTTTCCATTTCAGTTCATGCCAACATATAACCACTTTGAGTTTGCGCTAAACTATCTTATAGGAGAAATAGGGTTAGCATATATAAGATGCAAAGATAAATATTTTAGATATTTAGAATTGAAACCATTCTAAAACTTCTTAAAGCTATTCCAAATTCCATTATTTAACATACAACTTACTAATAACCTGATGAGTGACTAGATAAATTATCCTGTCTCGCCATATCTAATGCTAACATACTAATATATTCTTACAAGTTTCCACTGACAGGATTAGGATTGTTAATGAGTTATATTAAGACAAGGTTTTGAAGACTTGATCTTGACTTATTTAGGAAAAAAAAAAAAAGATTTTGAGTTTAACTAGATATTTATCGAGTTTGAAAAGTATCATTCGAGTTCAAACTCATTAATAAATTAGAAGCTCAAGCTTAGCTCTTAGAGCTCATAGGCTCATTTAACTTAATGAGCTCAAGCTAGTTTTTTATTTATTATGATGATATTGTACACTAATATATTAAAAATATTAATAATTATATATGAACATAAATATATTAAAAAGTTTGTTTATGAATTTATATGTCAGCAACTCGACTCGTTTGGAGACCTAGAAAGGAGATTGAAATAAATTAAGGATAATATCACGAATGGTACCTGAATTTTGGTTAAATATGTCATCAGTAGTTAGACTTTAAAATCGATCAATTTAGCATTAGATGTTTGAAATTAATTAATTTAGTTACTAATAAATTTTGAAACTGATCAATTTAGTACTAAAAGGACTTAATAGAGGTACTGATGGTGTACAAATAAAGATCTTTTAGGTACTAAATTGATAAATTTCAAAATTCACGTATTTAATTGCAACATTTATTAAATGTTAGGTACTATTATCCAATGAATTATTTGTGTAAGAGCATGCCCAATGCCAGGTTCTTGGTGTTGGTTCTTAAAAGAAAGGATCTTATTTTCAGTCTTTTAGTGATCTTAGCAAAAATTGAGATCCTTTGAAAAGATCACATAAAGCTAACATGGCAGTTTTTTTTTTTTTTTTTTCATATGAGACCTATAAAATTATAAAAATTTTTGAAAAATTATGTCCAAATAATCTTGAGAATAAAGTGGTGTGCTTCTTAAAATATTGATTTGACTTTTAAGATTGGTGAGATGTGATGGGTGGGAAAAATGAGAGGGGAGGGCGAGCTGCTCTAAAGCTCTCTGTAGCTCAGACCGCGAGTACCGCAAGCTTTTTTTTTTTCCTTTTTCCTGTTCCAGCTTGCTCGTCCCATGTTGTGTTGGTCAAAATGTGAGTGACCCTTTTTCAGAAGCCTTAATGATTGAGTCGTGGTCCCATAATAATACAACTCCTTACCCTAATTCCTACAATTATGGTGTTTGATGCCAATTATTTGCCTCTGCCTTTCCGTGATCTTGAATCGAAGGAAAAATGAGGTCCATTAATTATGCTATTTAATTACCTCGTAAAGTTAGTATATTTGAGGTTCAAGGAGCCCAACATTGCCTTCAGTTAGGATATTGCAAATGAATTGAATTAAAAAAAAAAAATTTTAAAATGTGTATGTGTGTGCCCTTTTTTTTTCTTTTTTTTTTTTTGGCAGGGTGGTGCATGGTGCAATGACATACCATCATGCTTAGATAGAGCTAAAACACGACGTGGATCGACTCATTACATGACCAAATTAGAGGTTTTTTCTGGGATTCTAAGCAATAATACTTCTCATAATCCAGGTATTTCTTTTATTTTTTATTTTTTGCTTTGTATATAAAGCGTAGCGACTTAAGCTCATTTTATATTGGGTGAATGTCTCATTTGCTACTTGTAATTTATCAAATTGTTCAATTAATTACGTAAAATTTAAAAATGTCCATTTACTACTCAAAACTTTATACACTTTTGCAATTAACTCCTTGAACTTTGCCAAATTTTAGAATTAATTATCAAAATTTTACTCATTTTTAAATTAACTAATTGATTTAAATATTATAAATGATCTCAAGAAGTACGTAAGTAGTAAGTTGACACATTTAAATTTGAAGTAGTTAATTACACGTATTAATAAAGAAAGTTTAGATACTGAATGTAATATTTACCTATTTATTTATTCTTTATTGAATCACCTCTTCCACGATCCAATTACAGAGAGAATCTTATTATAGAAAACTATCCAAAACAATATAAATTGAGATTTTTAATATAGAAGATACACTAATAGGATAAAAACCAAAGAAACAATAAAAAAAAAAAAACCCTAAAGTTGTATGTATTAAATTATTAAGATTAATATAATTTAGTGATATATCCATTAATCTTCTAATAAATTGCATCAGGTTGGAAGCCTTCTTAATTTGTGAGCTGTAATAAGTAAATGGAAAAAAAAAAATAGTACATACATTATATTAAGCTTAAATGGCTTTGGGTTTTAAGGAATGGCCCCTTCACTTGATAAATTATTGGATCCGACCAATCACAAACCGCCACCTATGTCTGGTCCTAGAGTTTTTGAAATTTCTGACCTTAAAAGCCTTTTCACCGCTTGCTATTGCTAATTTCCATTTTGTCTCGTTGTATATGTGGGTCCTAAAAAATGACGAGTGCTACATAAATGTGATTTTGATATTTGACCTCATGTGGATTTGGATTATCCCAAATCCTAATGAGAGGGGAAAATTTTAATGAATTTCTTATTCGAATGTTGAATCAAATTGACTAAAACTTATTCTCGAATTATTTGCGTTCATTCTTATTCTTATTTAAATATGATATACAATAATAATTAAGTTGAGTTACAACATGTGGTATTCAAGTAGTTGCTCAATTGAATTTTTGTTTCATAATATTTGGCTTAACTAGATATAAATTTAACCAAACTTTAATGGCTTTAAAAGTTAGTTTAAGTTTAATTCAAGTTTGGAAATTGAAGGATAATATTTAGGTAAATCAAGTTCAAATTATTTCAATCAAGTTGAGTTTGAACTTGTCCATGTCATCTTAAATCAAGCTGAACTCAAAATCCTCGACTCAATTGAATGCAAGTTAAATTCGAATTTTGCAATTTTAAACCAAGTTTAAATTTAAACTTAGGAAATTCGATCCTGACATTATCTAATGGTTCATAGCATAACCAATTGTGATCGAACTACTAAAATAATTATTATTTTTTTAATAGTTAGAATTATTCCCTTATAGCCAATTATAAGTTGCTTTGAATTACAATTAATTCACTTCTTTCTCGTCATATGTTTGAAAACATGTGATAGGTAGAGGTCAAATTGAATCAAGAGAAACAATTTTGAATTTCTAGATGTAAAAATGAGAAATTGAAACTAAAATTAAGCTAAATTATTGCTTTACAGTTCAAAGTCAGCCTTAAATGATTAAAACTTGACTATAATTCAATTGAAATCAAGAATATATGAGTCAATATGAATATGAATAGCCTCTTGATGGACTTGATTCGTTTATGCCCTTTGAGTTAAACCAAACCAAAACTAGAGTCCTATGAACCATATGAATTTGTGCAGTTAGGCGCCACCATTATTTGAAGTTGTGGATAAGTTTAGCATGCACGAACAGCTGGATTGCACATTGGCGTTTGTCCATTTAGATCCATGGAAAACCAGCCTTGAAAGCTAGCCATGTGATTGAATAATGCACATCAATATTAATTTGATAGCTACGACTTTAAATTTATGGAAAGACAAAATCATTAAAAATGTCTCGCCAGATAAGTGTCGAAGCATTTATCAATAAATTTATAGAATGTGCCTTTTCATTTTTTAATTCTTTTGCTTTTTGTTTTCTCAATTTCTTCCTCTTTTTAAAATCAATTGCATATTTTATATAAAAAAGGGAAAATTATAATGCATGATAGTTTGTTGTTTTCGCAATCATAAAAGATACTCCGATCCGAAACATCCATTAATATTTTTGTTATTCAACTTCCGACTAATATGAATTCATTGTAGAGATAGGGAAAAAAAGGCATGGTTTTTACTGATGCGATAACTTTAGTGTATTCATTAGAAAGATAAGTGGACGTGTTTGTTCGTCTTTTAATGGGGGTAGATGTAATGTAACTATGTAAGAATTCATCATGAATTTCGCATGCGTGAAGCATGTGTTTATGTGCTACTAAATAAAAAATAAGGTCTATTTGGATTTTTGAATTTTTATTTATATCATAGCTGTATCTGACTGCATTTGTAATTTATATATATCATATTTATTTGGTCTATTTGTGAGTAAAATTATTAATTTTTTATCGGTATCTATTTTTTAACAAATATTTATTTAATAATGACAAAAATATGATGTCAAAATGATCAAAATATGATGAAACTAACTGACCCTAATAGATAATTGAAAGGCTAATACTGTGATGGAATGATTGTAAAATTAGAGAAAATGATGGTTTGAAGAGGGATTGTAAAGACAAATTATGCAATCTTAGTAGACTTACAGCCTGTTTACTTGATATAAATAGTTATTCATTCCCTCATCGTTCTACTAGAATCATATTCCTATTGAGTTGGGATTCAATTCCCTTCTTATTCCATACAGCGAGATAAATGAGCTGTTAGTGTTCAAATGCCAAGTGTAAAAATAGAGTGATTAGGTTACAACATCCTCCTCTTTATAGATAGCACATATATATAATTTATAGTAAGTAATAAGCAATCATCACCACTTAATTTAGCAAATTACACATAGATAAGATTAATTCAAGGCTTGGTAATCTTAATGACCTTAAAAAGAAGAACGAATCCTCATTGTATATAATGGAACCTAGTAAAGAAGAATGAATCCCAATTATATATAATGGAACCTAGTTAGCACTAAACTTGCTAAGAAATGTTAAAAATGTATAAAACAGTTTTTACGAGTTCTTCATAAGCCTATCGGTCCAAAACTCTTTAAATCATAATTTGTATACTATCACTCATCTAGATAATTAAACTATGTATATTTTAGTTGATTTTGAATTAGACCCTGAAACTATATTATACAAATTTATTTACCATCTTCATGATATCAGATAGATACAAGTTATGATGTTTTCAATACTATTATATTTTCTATCTAATATCAATTTTTCAACCAACTTTTTATTTTTATTAGCTGGTGTTGTCGTGTTTTAGTTGTTGACCTAAGTTAAAATTTGGTGATGAATTGGTTTAAAAAGTGGTTGCAATAACGCGTAATGTTTGTATAAAAGGATATTTATTCTGTGAGACGCAAAAATTTTCAAGATGTGAGTGTTTATCCTCTGAAAAATTTTGTAATTGTTGTTATTTAAAATTTTGCAGAGATATCAATTATGGCTGTTGGTTTTTTGCAAGAAAAATTATGACTTTTTTTTTTTTTTCTGGTGGAAATGCAAATACACTTCTAAAAGTATTTATTAAATAAAGATAATATTTTCCAAGCTTACAAATTAAATGGTCGCTTTCAACAATTTTTTACGATATATGCATACCTTTAAAAAACCTAAAACTTTTGCTATTTATGTTCCTTTTAACGTAGCAATTTAGCTATGGTCGAGGCCTCTATCCATTATCTAAAAGTTATATATAAAATCAAATCTATTTACATCCGACAAACATTTCTGGAAACTGTTACGGTTTCCTCCTTTCTTTAATTTTTTTTTTTTTTTGGAAAGAAAAATGGTTGTATTAATTTATATGGCTGTATAGTAACTTGTGGTTGGATCGATGGAACATCATAACATGCGTTAGGTCTTGTTCCTTGGAAGCATCATATCAAATGATCTAATGTTCTTTTCACCTAAAGTGCACATGATCCTTGTCACTATCCCCTTATGAGGCATGTTTTGGGTTTTTGGTTGTGAGCATATTCTCTCTCTCTCTTTCTCATCTCAGGTTCTTCAACTCCAAATTGCATAGGGCAGTTCTGATCCATATGATCTCTAAGACGACACTTACCTTGAAAGTGATCATCGAAACTAATGTTAGTAGTAGCACTATAAAATGGGTGAATATCAAATTTGGTTTGTGAATTTTAAAGTCATCAATTTAATACTTAATAATAATTTTTGTGATGATTATTAATATGAAAAAAACAACCTATCATTAAATTTGTACTACCTCTAATGCTGTCTAGCACTAATAAATTACCTCTTTTATGTAAGCAAAAGGAACTAATAGTATTAAGTAATGCAACGAAAATAGTTAAAACAAAATTTGATTGGATATTAAATTGACCACTTCAATATTTTAAATATCAAATGTGTCATGTCAAATTTTTAGATTGGGGCACTATTATATTAATACTTTACATTCATATAAATATTGGTGTAAGGTATAAATGGTTGCCAATGACATTATAGTATAGTGGTATCTCCTTGGTTTCTCAAGTGAGAGATTCTAGGTTTTAGGTTCGAATCTCCCCTCCCCGTTATAATGGCAAAAAAAAAGGTATGAATGGTCATCCATTAGCATGATATATCTCGGTCCATAGGAATTGATCCACCTAAATTTTTTCTTATATAAACATATAATAAAACCTTTTATTGTACTTAGGTCATGTGTTAAAAACAATATTTTTTTTTAAATTGAATTTGCATTCATCATTAGTTAAATTACTTTATCAAGACAAATATGTCCAAATTTTCAATAAATATTAGGAGATTGTTTGTTTGCTTAGCTATCTATTTATTTATTTATTTTTTATACATCCAAACGAAGGATTAAGGATATATAATAGTTAAAAAAAAAAGGAAACAGATCGTTAATAATAAGCATTTTTAATGAGACATTTAACATTGGTATCCTAACATAGCAATTTATTTATTAAATTTACTATGGAACAGATTTTTACAATTGGAATCGTGTGAAGATTAGATATTGTGATGGAGCTTCATTTGCTGGAGATGCCAAGTTTGATAATGGTGTATGTCCTCTTGCTATTAAAATCAGAACTATTTTTCACATTACACTGCATTAGTAGCATTTATTGATCAATCGGGGTTGAAACTTTTTCCTTTGTCCACTTGATAGACGTCATTGCTATACTTTAAAGGACAAAAGATATGGGAAGCAATAATTCAAGATCTTCTGCCAAAAGGGCTAGGAAAGGCTCATAAGGTAACATTCTGGCATATGTTCGTGACTACCTAAATTAATCTTTCTAATCTGGCTTGTAAATACACACACACACACACAAAATTAACTATACTAATACTATGTTTATAGAAAATTTAATATACTCTTTTGATTTTGCAGGCTTTACTATCTGGTTGCTCTGCTGGAGGTCTAGCAGCATTCCTACACTGTGACAATCTTGCCAATTATTTACCCAAGAATGCAACTGTGAAATGTTTTAGTGATGCCGGTTTCTTCCTTGATGAGTATGTGTTGTTTCTTTAGATTTACTGTTTTGTTGGATTTTGAGGATTTATCTAACATTAAACTACCTTTTCTTGTACAGAAGAGACATACTTTTGAATCACACTATGAGGGCCTTTTACAATGATCTTGTTGTCTTACATGTGAGCTTTTCATAATGTTCAATTAGCTTTATTTTTCGACAATGGATTATCTCCATTTAACTTTTCTTAATTTCCCTCAGTTTACCTTCTTAAGATGCTGTAATAGATTGCAATCCACCAAATGATGAAATGGATTCTTTTAGAAAGAATATGCTTCAAATAATCCTTCTTCCGAGCCTCTTTCTATCTCTTTAACCATATTAGGGATTGTAATCTAATTGATATATGAATGTTTTCTTGATTTCGGTACTAAGGTTTTGAAACATTATCTTGCAATTGGCAGGGTATGGAAAAGAACCTACACAAGAACTGCACAAGCTCCCCTGTCTTTCCGAGATTGGTATAATTCTCCAAAATGTTATAGAATATATTTTTCACTAAATGCAACAATCACCACCTTCAATGTAATTATCAAAGTTCCATTGAAAAACTCACCTTTTTCATAAATTTGAGTGCAGTGCATCTTCCCACAGTACGTATTGAATTTCATCACAACGCCTTTCTTTGTCTTGAACACTGCCTATGATGTTTTCCAGGTAGAGAGTTTCTCACTAGTATCATTAGCTTGCAATCTGTGTTAGCATTCACTATTTCATAAAAATTTCTTGTTTAAGTATAAACACAATGAAATGTTGTGTTCAATAGATCAATCACATATTGGTGCCTCCTGCTGCTGATCCCCAAGGCCACTGGAAACGCTGTAAACTGAATCTAATAGCTTGTAATGTAAATCAGACAAAGATACTGCATGGTTTGTTCTCGAAAACTAAAATCCAGCTTTCTTTGCTGCCTTTTTAAATCATTTGCGTACTTTTCTCCCCGTAGATGCACTTTTTAGACATTCTATGAAATTACATATGAAATTCTTGTCTACTTTTAACTAACTCATCAATTGGCTTTGTGATATTTTATGAAGGTCTTAGGAAGGACATGCTTGCAGCCTTGAGACCATTGTTTTTTAATAGAAGAGGGGGGATGTTCATCAATTCTTGCTTTGCTCATTGCCAAAGTGAATTGCAGGAGACATGGTTTGCACCAAATTCTCCAATGATACATGATAAGGTGCTTAACTCTTGTTCTGAGTATTTAGGAGCTACTTTAATAATTTGAAACAAACAACATTGGCCTTGGAATAAGAAAAAAGAGCACTATGTAGATAATTAGCAAATGATGAAACCAAGTGGAATTTAATGACTAACACAACATTTTTTTCCGTTGTCATTGCTATTTGATACGTTGCGCTTATAATAATACAATACAGTATCTCAATTTCCCTTTTAAGATGCTACCACTTGTAATTAATGGCTAAGATCAAATAGAAGAATATAATGGTGCCACAAAATATTTTATGTACTTAGATAATCTTAATCATTGATATGTATATTAGAGAAAATCGAGGGACAAAAAATTGAAAGGATCCAAATCCAACATTATCTAATACTATTGGTATTTGATACTTGTATAACCTTCAGACCATTGCACAAACTGTTGGCGATTGGTACTTCAGAGGAAAGGCGGCCAAGGAGATCGACTGTCCTTATCCTTGTGATTCCACATGCCATAACCTAATAGGCTCTTCGAATCAGGTATTGTTCTTTCACCAATTGTCCTTAAGTCTTGTAAACATAGGAGGTTAGATTCTGCATGTAGGGATTATTGATATTGAAGAACAACTGTTGCAGGTAGCAGATAACGTATAGAGAAAAGTAATGGTTCCATAGAACATATGCATGCTATGAAGGACAGTTGTGTTACAAGATAGGAAAAGATAGTCATATACAAAGAACTGACTGCAAGAGCACGGTGAAAGCATTCACTGGCATAGTTGGTTAGTTGCAATTATTTTTTTTCTTTCCTTCTTTGGTTGCTGTGAGCTGCAAAGCTTGAGGAGATTGTCAACTAACAGAGGAAGCTACAATTTGGGGGGGAGGGGGGTGGGGGTGGGTTTGGTTGGGTGGGAAGGGGCGTATGTATGTGTGTGTGTGTGGTGGTGGTGGGCCTCTAGTTTTGTGCCTTTAATGGGCCTAGTATTTTCAATGGCTTTTTTATCTCTTCGTGTTCAAAAAAACAAGATTTTTTAGATTTGATGGATCCCAACCTCGTCTATTTTTTTCAACATTTAGATAATAAAGTTGTCACAAATATCATTGGAATTGTATTTTTATGCTTCTTGAACTTGATCTACTTAATTTCATGGGCAAGTACATTGTCGTTACAGCTACCATTTGCACAAAATATACCTTTTATAGGAAAATCTCTTTTGCTACAGAGAATATGTGTATTAGAAGGAGGGCTGTATACGAGCCTAATTACTTGTGAGTTATCCGAACTTAACTCGTTTGAAGCTCGACTCGATCTTATTAAGTAAACGAGCCACAATTTTTTATGAGCTCATTAAAAAACTTGCAAGCCGGCTCATTTAAATTAATATTAATATTTTTATAATCATAAAACATTATATTATATATAATTTTTTAATATAAACAATATATTATTATATTACATGTAGTTAACTTTAAATATAGTTAAATGTACTGAAAATATAATTACTACACTTACAAGATATGTATTGCAAGTCCATTAAATGGAAGATTCCATCAAAAATTTCAGATTTTGAAAAAATTGGCACAACTAACTACACATATATAGCATGTGCATGTCTATTCTTTCCTTGAGCTTTTCCATATGGGACATATTTTACCTTATGCAAGTATCACCTAAGTTTATCCACAACTATAAAGGTATTCAAACCTTTACTTCCAAGCCAAAGCAACACATGCTACCATTATTATTTAAGTGGCATGTGCTTAGTGAGCCTGTTTAATGAGTTACTTAATATTAGAGGGTTAGCTAACTTGATAAATAGGCCTCTAAAGAGCCAAGCTTGTCCTATTTTTCTTAACGAGCTCAAGCTCGAGCTTGGCATTTTTAGGCTCGGTTCCAACTTAGCTAAGCTCGAACTTGATAATCTTTTTAACGATATGAGCTAGCTAAGCTTGAGGCTCTAAAGGATTGGCTTAACTCGACTCATTTGCACCCTAATTAAAAGGCTTGGTAACACATATCTTGAAAAGAATGACAACATAAAAACATGAGCTAGATTGCGATTATAATCTTCCACTATTGATTCTTGAGTCATCAAGAAGTAATACTTTTAAATTGCAGTTTCTACCATTATTATCGCAAAATAACTATTTTCTCATTTGATTTATAAAATATTCTACTATAAGAAATGTCTATTCCATATAATATGGAATAAATAAGAAATCCTATTAGGAATTCTTATTCCTTGTGAAAAGCATATCTTTTTTTTTTATCCTAATAATAAAATAAAGAAATTACTATTTCTTTCCAGCCTTATTTCATTTCAATGAACCAAACGTTATGTCAAGGTTTAATGTTCAGCATTCCAACTCTAACATGTAGGTTCAAACAATCACTCTCACTTGATCTAGGAATACATAATTGAGTTGTTCTAACATGCCTACCAAAGCATCAAAATCTTAATTAATTTAGGTCATATATTGTTGTTGACATAAATCAAACAAATTATATAGCAATCTTTGGATAAGAGATGCATAACCAGGCTTTATTTATTTTCTCCTTGAAATAAAATTACTTTAGTTTTACTACGAGTTTGGTCATATTATATGTATAGTATAATCATAAGAAACATGAGCTCACTGTGAGAATTCAGAATGATTTGATCCAAGAATGAAGAACACAATTGCAGAGCTAAGTTGAACCAAAAAGTAAGGGAAAGAAAAAAGTTTGTTACATTCTGTTACGAAAAGTTACGAACTAAACAAGTAAGTTATTTATGTGCACAAAGAAGAACCCTATATAAGTAGGATGAAAACAGTATTCTACAGTTGCCAATTAGCAACCAACAACTAACAACTAATAAATAAGAGATAGATAATAAACTCAATATATGCTTGCTAACTTGGAACAAAAAGAAATGAGCATGGGCTCTGAAATAGGTTTGGTAAATATATCTGCTAACTAGAGTTGTGCATGAACATATTGAGGACGTAGAACTCCCTTGGAGGTATAGTCACGAACAAAGTAAACATTGATCTCAATTTGTTTGATGCGACCATGTTGACAAGGATTAGCAATTATAGATTGAGTGGATCTATTATCACAATAAAGAGAAATAGGAAAAGTAACATCAACAAGAAGATCCTTCAAGACATAAGTCACCCATAAAAGCTCTTAAGAGCAAAAGCAAGGCTACAATATTTAGCCTTAGTAGACAAAGTAGCAACCATCAATTGCTTTTTAGATTTCTAGGACACAAGTGCACCACCAAGAAGAACACAAAAACTACCAACTTTCAATCTAGAGGGCAAGAGGCTCAATCTGCATCAGAATAGATAGCAAGCTTTAAGGAGTTAACAACAGGAAATTGCAATCCCAAAGAAATAACGTGCGTAAGATACTTAAGCAAATGAATGAGAGCATCCATATGTGTGGAACTAGAGGCTGCCAAAAACTTACTTAAGCGATGGATTGAAAAAGAAATGTCCAGTCATGTAATTCCTAGATAAAGCAAACATCCAACAATTCTTCTATAATAGGTAGGATTAACAAGAACATCACCAAACATATTATCAAGCTTACAACTAGAAGGAAAATGTGCCTTTGCAAGCTTACAACCTATAAAACCTACCTCAATAAGAAGATCAAGTATATATTTTCTCTGATAAACGAGAAGTCTACGAGAAGACTTATATAATTCCAGCCTTAAGAAAAATTGAGCTTCACCTAGATCCTTTATGGTGAAAGCTGCATCAAGTTTCTGCTTAAGATCATTAATAACACCTAAGCTTGTCCCTGTTAAAAGGACATCATCAACATAAACAAGAACAACTAAAAAATTAGAAGAAGTTCCACGAGTAAAAAGTGAGTAATCATTGAGTGATTGTTTAAAGCCTTGCTGTAACAAAAATTGAGTTAAATCATAGTTTCATTGTCAAGAAGCTTGCTTAAGTCCATAAAGTGACTTCTTCAACCGACATACTTGATTGGGACCAACCTTAGACTAACTAGGCGGTAGAAGCATATAAATTTCCTTATCTGTATAACCATGAAGAAACGTATTATTCACATAAATCTGATGGATTGGCCATCCTCTAAAACTAGCTAGTGCAAGAATAATAGAACAGTTCCTAAGTATGATTGTTCTCCAAGGCTAACAAGTCAAAATCCATAGCATCTATCCACTGCTTATGTTGTATAGCTTGTAAATAAGATGTTGATTCAAGAATAGTAAAAACATTAGCTAAATAATCAAGTAATAGTATGATATTAGTTATAATATAATTATAAAAAATAATTTATCATGATTATAATAATATAATTTAGTAATATAATAATTATGATCTTATATAATTAATGTTATTAACTTATCATAAGTGTTTCAACACATCAATATAGTAAATCATACAATACTAAGTATTTAGTAACCCTCATAGCAATATTGACAAAATAATCCTATTGATAATATTATGATATATCGTGTTAAACATTGATAATTACGATATATGACTATTACCATTATTCAATTATGTATCTGAATATTATACATAACGTTAGAAATAAAGATTGTATTTGAAATCCTATGGGATACATTATCAAACTATCGAATTACAGTCAGTGTTCGTTGTTTTTCTACTCAAAAAAGATTTTGAATTGTATTTTAAGGTCTTTTAATTTTATTCTATTTGATATTTCCAATAGAGTGATTTTAGTATTTGAATCAAGAAAGTATTTAGGTTATTTAAATATTTTATCCATTACCGAATTCTTAGATATAGTTACTCTAAAGTTGCAGGATTTCAAAGTTTATTTTAAAGCACTATTTCCTACAGCTTCGTAATTGAATATTACATTTATTTCTTTATTTTTTAAAAAATATTTGAGACTTTTATTGACTACTTCAGCAATAATTAGAAATTTAGATTCATGAAAAAAAATTAAGGATGGTTTTTCTAACATTTTCTTCAAAGTTTCTTAAGATCTTAGCACCTAAATTATAAAAAAATTGTTACATGTTAAATCAACGTTTATAGCCATTCATGACGGAGCATTGTGCACTATCTTATAGTTTAAATATAGGGAAAAAGGAAAAAAAAATGGTTTTCTTTCCGATTTTCTCCATTAAAATCTTGATGTGGTAGTCTACAATACAAGTACCACTCAAAAATTAGTTTGCACCATCCACCTTTCATGGTGGTTTTGTTGACTACCTCTAGAGAAAAATTGGTGTTTTTGCTAAGTATTTTTATATTTATATATCATGCAGTAAACTTTTGAAAATTGATATATATTTATCATCCAATAAACTTTTAAAAATTTAATATAGTTGAATATGCTTTCAACACCGGTAAGTGATTTGCAAATCGTAAAATTCATCAATTAGTTTATTGACAAATTAGTTCGACCCCAATATACATGATTTTAGGTATTGATAATGTTCACAACCTCAATTTTATATTTATTGTAATAAAATCAATAACCCCATTGAATTTGTATTAGTTAGGTTTCAAAACAAAGAAGGGAGAATATAAATTGGTATCAAATTAAGAAGATATTCACATCATTTGATATAAGAATAAAGTTATGCACTTTGTGACAACTTCAATCGATAATGTCACAAATAGATTTACATGAGTCAGCCTTTAGCTTAGGGAACAAAGGGAGAAAAATGCCATCAAAAACCGTAAAAACTGAATACATTAGAAGGCAACCCATCCTTAAAAAGAAAATAAATGTAACACATGAACTAGATTGTACAAGAAGGCATGTCTGAGCTAATACATTCATCATCTACATCAACAACAATCTTGAGCCAATGATTCAGAGACTCACAATGGCAGCACATTGCGATCAACCCAGAATATACAGAGACAATGAAGAAAATCTAAGTATGTACCATATAGCAGACTAATGAGAAGCAATCCTGAAATCTTGAAACTTGACATATGAGGGCAAGACAAAGTGAGTAATTAAAATTGCCATAAAGTTTCAAAAGAGCAAGAAAATATATGCTACAAGGTGAAGCTTTATCTTTCAAGTTTCAACAAACAAGACATCAGATGTCACAGTGCAATTTCATTTTCAGATACCTGTGTATGGCTCAAAACACATATATGCATAGTACAGCTGGAAAGGTCTAGTTTGGATTCACATGAGAACAAAAGACACATGATCACATAATCAACCTAAGACAACTTTCTACTGAGCTTTCTTCCTTCAAATTCTAAAAAGAAGTACACTTGTGCTTGATTTTGCACCTTCTTTGTAAATGCAAGCTAAAACATAGGTTGTTAAGAATACGTGTTTACTATTAAAGAAATTATCCCAACAGCAGAAACTCTCTTGTGGGATTCATTCTGCATGGAGAAATTAGACCTTTCAAGTATTTTCTCAAAGTTTCCAGTTAAAAATTATGATGAGAAGGTATGATTTAATCTCAAGTGAGCAGATATATTTTCATTAAATTATTCCCAACAAGAAATTTAATGGGCGAAAAATGTAGCTACAAGGAGACTGATAATTCTCACTAACTTTGATGTGAAGGGTTCGGAGAGGTCTATTGCTTGAAGTTCTCTAGCTGGCAAGCACGGAAGTAAAGCAGCTTCCAAAGCTGTCACACAAGCTGGCATATCTTCCTTAGGGAGTTGGGAATTGTGCGCCTGGGCTTTCCGGTTGCTGCTGCTGCTGATCAAGTGCTGCTCTCTCAGCCATTCTTGTTCTCCTCAATTCCGGAGTTTAGGAGTCTTAACCTGCATAAGGGTAACAAAAACAAAGGTGAGAGTGTTTGTAATTTATACCAATTCTAAAAACCACAAGGCCCTGTTTGGTTTTCTCCTTCAAATAGGATCTCATGAAATCTAAATCACCACTTGCTTTAAAAATATTAGCTATATTACATCTACAACTATGAGAAAACATGAGTGCACAGAAATCCAATTTTCTCTCTCAGTAGTTATTAGGATTCTAGGAAATTGAAAGCCACGAATTCACGTTTTCTGATTATTACATATACAAAGTGACCAAAATCTCACTGAAAGCATAACTGAGTTGGAATTTATGGAACAAACCAAACAACAGCCAATACGCTTCATCGTTTGTCTTGTAAGATTAACATTGATACCATTTAAAATCGGTGCCTTCTTGTATCAATTTGAAAACTGAAACTTAATAACAATCAGATGGCTCAAATTCTCCTACCAGAACTGATTCTATCAAACCTTTCATCTTTTCAAATAGTTACCTTATAGGGGAGTCTCTTTCCTCCTATAACAATTGCCCCGATACCCCATATCTTTTTCCTTTTGAAGATTCAACAAAAGCCAAAAAGGGTCTTAAGCAAAGCCCTTATATACTGACATTCCCCTAACTATTTGCTTCGACATTCTTCTTTACTTCTACTTGTATTTTCATAAGCTACTGAGCGCAAGAAAACCATTTGAATTCGACGATATTAATGTTGCTGTGATGCAATAGAAATTACAATTTGCTTCGACAGACCCACAAGCTGAAAAATGGACCGGAGTTTGAGTTCACTGAAAAGGAACAAAATTTATAAAATATAGATCTTCATTTTCACTTGCAGATCGCGTAGCTCGGATGATTGTGTCGAGACTCAAGAGGGAGCAGCTAGAGAGAGAGGGAAAGTCTGACTACAAGACTGCTGAAGTGGTCCTGTATGCGGTTTTGGAATCCTTATAATAAGCAGGAAACCACAGCAATGGCTTCTTGCTTAGGCAAAGAAGTAGCCTCCCAAGTATGATTGTTCTCCAAGGCTAAAAATTCCAAATCCATAGCATCTATCCACATGTTGGTTCTAGAACAGTAAAAACATTAGCTAAATATGTTGGTTTTTCTCCTTTATCCTCGGTAACGATCGCATCCTTTTTCTTCGGTAACGATCGCATAAAGTGGTCCATGAATCCAATAATATTAGGAACGTGTAACAACTTCTTCAACGTTCCAAAATGCATTCTATCTTTTGGGAACAAACTCAATAATAGATTGAGTATAAATAGAAGCACTTCGGGGGTCCCTAAGCCTGCTCACTCTCTACAGAAATACACCATCCTTTTGAGCGAGTTAAGGTTTAGAAGCACCACCCGAACCAGTGACGCTAGATTGATCTCCACAGAGCATTACACCCACTTGCTTGGCAATGGCTGGAGGTATGTAGTCGATCTATTTTCGCTTCTACTTTCGTCTCTATTGTGTTCATGTGTTTTGCCGAACATATTGAGACGTTTCCGCTGCTGTATCATGATTTACATTTGGTATCAAAGCCATTAAAATTGCCTTTGTCTTGCTCCGTTTTTTCGGTGGGTTTATTTTCTATATATATATATATATATGTGGATGATTTTTTATCATTTCTGGGTTTGAGTTTCTGTTTTGGGTGTGTAAAAGAGACGGATCTGAAATTGTCATGAGGATGAAGCAATATAAATATATATGTGTATGTATACGCTTTACATATGGTTCGAATAAAAAAAAAACTTTTGAAACGAGTCAAACTGACCCATCGAGAGGTTGAAGACGACTTCAGTTTGCTTTTGTGTTTTGGTTTAAAGGCATGAACATGCATGTGGCCGAAAAAGGATATCCACTTTTAATATGTATGTGTGCCAGATTGCTTTTGTAACTTATCAGATTGCTTTTCCATGAAAGTCTGCTGCAACTTTTAAAAACAATGGACTAAGCTGGTTTACTTTGGAAATCTAGAAACAGCCTTTGTATTCTCCCAGTTTTCTCATTGACGTGGAAAGTTCTTTTTTAACAATTCGGACTATACATACATATATATATATATATATATTCATGTGTGAAGAACGCGAAAAGGATATTATGAATTAATTAAATAACTTGATAGTTTTGTCATAAAGAATAAATGAATCTACTTGAATTAGAAACTTAGCCCACAGGCAATTTCCATGTCATTAGATTAATTTCTAAAGCATGATTTACGTTGGTAAAGCATGATATTTTGTTTAGGCCTCAATTTAACATAAGCGTGTAATCTATAATTTTATGCAGTTGTGCAACCTGCAAATTTCTCTGATATTCGTTATGATATCCCTGAACTTAAGGGAGATAACTATAAGGTCTGGAAGGAGAGAGTTCTTCTTCATTTAGGGTGGATGGATATAAACTACGCTATTAGGAAAGACGAACCACCTCCACTGACTAATACTAGCACTGCAGCGGACATTACACTTTATGAGCGATGGGAGCGATCTAATCATCTCAGCGTGATGTTCATTAAGACTAGAATCTCTACTAGTATCCGTGGTTCCGTCGACCAGCATGAAAAGTTCAAAGACTTGCTAAAAGCCATTGATGATCAATTTGTCACTTCAGACAAGGCATTAGCAAGCACCTTGATCATGAAGCTCTCATCCCTAAGGCTCACCGGTGTGAGAGGTGTGCGCGAGCACATCATGCAAATGAGGGATATTGCGGCTCAATTGAAGAATCTCGAGGTTGAATTATCGGATTCTTTCCTGGTGCACTACATCTTGAACACTCTTAAGCATCAATATGGACCCTTCAAAATCTCATACAACACACATAAGGATAAATGGTCAATTAATGAACGTATGACCATGTGTGTTCAAGAGGAAGGGAGACTGATGATGGAACAGGGTGAAAGTGCAATGCTGACAACACATGGGAAAGGCAAATCTCAATCCAATCAAAAGGGGAAAAGTAAAATACCTCCCCAAGGAGGTATTAAGAAAGATTCCAAGTGTTTCTTCTGTAAAAAGAAGGGGCACATGAAGAAGGAATGCGCCAAATTTCAGAAATGGCTTGGGTAATCTAACCTCACTTGTTTGTTATGAATCTAATATGGTTAATGTCAATATTAACACATGGTGGATTGATTATGGATCAACAATCCACATTTCAAATTCCTTGTAGGGTTTGCAAAACCTAAGGAAGCCAGTAGGAAGTGAGCAAAGCATCTTATCAGGAAATAAGATGAGCTCGCATGTGGAAGCGATAGGAACTTGTTATTTAAATTTATCTAGTGGCTTTGTTTTAAAGTTGGAAAAGACCTTTTATGTTCCAAGTTTCTCTAGAAACTTGATTTCAGTTTCAAGACTTGTACCTTTTGAATATTCCTTTAATTTTTCAAATTCATCATTCAGTTTATTTTATAAATCTGATTGTGTTGGGAATGGTACTTTGTCTGATGGTCTTTACCACATTAATTTACAAAACAATGTCACTTATGATTCAATGCATGTTCACACTGGGACTAAAAGATGTGTTATTAATGAGGATTCCTCTACATTATGGCATCGGAGATTAGGTCATATCTCCATGGATAGAATTAAAAGATTAGTAAATGAAGGGGTACTTAATACACTGGATTTTACTGATTTTGAGACTTGTGTGGACTGCATAAAGGGAAAGCAGACCAATAAGTCAAAGAAAGGTGCCAAAAGGAGTTCAGACATATTGGAGATCATACACACTGATATATGTAGTCCAAACATGGACTCACATGGTCAGAAATACTTCATCTCTTTTATAGATGATTACTCACGATGTATGTATCTCTACATGCTTCATAATAAGAACAAAGCATTAGATGCCTTTAAGATCTTTAAGGCTGAAGTGGAGAAACAATGCGGTAAGCAAATTAAGATCGTGAGATCAGATAGAGGTGGAGAATATTATGGTAGATACACAGAGGATGGACAAGCACTTGGGCCATTTGCAAAGTTTCTTCAAGAGCATGGGATTGTTGCCCAATACACCATGCCTGGTTCACCGGACCAGAATGGTGTAGCAGAAAGAAGAAACCGAACATTATTGGATATGGTGCGGAGTATGCTTAGCAACTCCAATCTTCTTAAATCCTTGTGGGCTGAAGCACTTAAGACGGCTGCGTATATATTAAACCGAGGCTGTCCCTAAGATGCCATTTGAATTATGGAAAGGTTGGAAAATTATTTCACTTGACCTACAACATATACAAAATAACATGACCTACCATATCTACGAACCTATTACTTTACCTATAACTTTTCAAAAATAACATAACCTATCACACCTACGATTATTTCACTTGACCTACAACTCATAGAAAATAACATGACCTATTACACCTTCGACTCTTATACTTCACCTACAACTTATCATAAATAACATTACCTACTACATCTACGACTCTATTATTTTACCTATAATTTTTCAAAAATAACATGACCTACCATGCCTTCTTTACTTGACCTACAACTTTTCAAAAATTATATGACTTACTACACCTACAACTTTGTTACTTGACCTACAACGTTTGTATTCTATTGACCTATGACACCTATGACTTTCTTAATGACCTACAACATTTATAATTAGTAGGTAAGTAAGAAATTTATAAATGTTGTAGGTCACTTTTTTACCCGTTTTCCTATCACGACTTCCTTAAAAGTCTCCAATAGCAACTTGACGCAAGTTTATATCCTATAGAAAGGCTTTAGTGACATTACACGTGACATGTAAGATATATGTGTGATGTGTTAACTCCAAAATTTTTTCCTTGATATCCTGGACTAAAATTTGAACACACGATGTTCGTTCCCGCTTTCTCAACAATGACTTCATCCTACTTCGGTAAATCAACTACGCAGCTACCGCCACATCCCCGTAACCACCAACCAGACCGACCACGACCCATCAACTTTGCTCCAAAAGCCAAACCCTCCACCGTCTCATGGACCTCTACCATTTCCCGCCACTTCCGCAATGGCCAAATACCCGAAGCAGTTGCCGCGTTCTCTCGCATGGTCGAATCGGGGTTACACCCTAATGAGATCACCATCATAACTTTACTCTCGGGCTGCGCTGATTTCCCATCGAAAAGCAAGTTCCTGAGAGATTCGGTTCATGGCTTCGGCCGAAAGCTGGGGCTGGTTAAAGAGGACGTAATGGTTGGAACTGCGGTAGTGGATATGTACGCGAAGTGTGGGCGCGTGGAATTTGCAAGGAAGGTGTTCGATGAAATGGGTGTTAGAAATTCCGTGACTTGGAACACCATGATTTATGGGTATATGAGAAGTGGCTATGTTGGAGATGCAATCGAACTGTTTGATGAAATGCCTGTGAAAGACGCTGTCACATGGACGGTTTTGATCAATGGGTTTGTGAAAATGGGACGTTTTGAGGAAGCTGTGGATTTGTTTCGGGAAATGCAGGTATCTGGCATCGAGCCTGATTATGTAACATTTGTTGCAGTCCTTGCTGCATGTGCTAATTTGGGTACGCTTGGACTGGGATTGTGGATAAATCGGTTGATTGTGGCACGGGGTTTTGAAGAAAATATCAGAATATGTAATTCATTAATGGACATGTATTCTCGATGCGGTTGCATAGAATTTGCTAAGCAGGTTTTTGAGAGGATGCATGACAGGACTATTGTGTCATGGAATACGATAATTGTAGGGTGTGCTGCAAATGGGAATGCAGAGGATGCTCTTCAATATTTCCAGAGAATGATGGAGGCGGGATTTGAGCCTGATGGGGTCAGCTTTACGGGAGCGCTTACGGCATGTAGCCATGCGGGTTTGGTTGATGAGGGGCTCGGTTATTTCCACTTAATGAAGGATATTTATGGGATAAGGCCGAGAATTGAACATTTTGGTTGCTTGGTTGATTTATACAGCCGTGCAGGGCAACTTGAAGAAGCCATGGAAATTATAGAAAACATGCCAATGAAACCTAATGAAGTGGTCTTAGGTTCTTTATTGGCTGCCTGTAGAATTCATGGGGATGTGAGTTTAGCTGAAAGATTAATGAAGCATCTTGTGAAATTGGATCCAAGTTCTGATTCAAATTACATACTGCTTGCTAACATATATGCCAATGCGGGAAAGTGGGATGATTCGAATAGGGTGAGAAGGAGAATGAAGACGCTTGGGATACCAAAAAGACCTGGATTCAGTTCTGTTGAGATAGAATGCATTAATCATGAATTTGTTGCTGGTGACAGATCACATCCAGATATGGATAACATAGAAAGAATCCTTGATCTTTTGTTGTTTGAGTTAAAACCCTATAGCTGTGTTAATAAGACTATTACTAGGGAACAATGCGAGAATGAGTGATCTTGCTAAACCTTTAAAAAGAAAAAAGAATTTCTTACCCATAAGAGACTCCTCATCTTTTTTGACAAAAAAGCACTTTGAAGGCTTCTCTTTCTGTAGTGGTTCATTCTAAAACATCCAATCTGAATAGTAGGTTTACAGTTATTTCAACTGATGATACTAGAGTAAGCGTGTTTACTTAATCTGGGATATAATATAGGAGTGGTATTAGCATAGAAAAGAAAATTTACATGCAATTGGAGCTAAAAGCATTGGATTATTGATTGTAGTGCTTTGAAAGGTTACAATGATTTCTGCACCCGAAAATTAGAGTTTGATGAATAGGGTTTGGCACTGTGTACAAGGTAGAGATATATTGTGGCACCTAAATATCTGTCTAGAGTTTGGTAGTGGTAGCAATCTGCAACATGACATTGGTTGATTTTCAGCGTGAGATTACTATTGTCTCAAATTCTCAACACTGAGATCTATTGTCTCTCATGGGATACTCTATCTAGCTTACGAGTATGTGCCTGTGGGAGCTCTCAGCGAGCATCTTTTCCAGTGGGAGTAGAAATTCTTGGAGAGAGATTCACCATAAGCCTTGATGTAGCCAAAGGAATGGAGTACTTGTGTAGCCTTATGCATCTCACATATATTTAGAGGGATCTTCAGGGTTTAATATTCTTCTGACTGATGACTTCAGGGTAATATTTCAGATTTTGGATTAGTAAATTTGCTTCAGATGGAGAAATCAGTTGTTAATTTGCTTGCTGCAACATTTGGGCATCTGGCATCCATATATGCAGGTATATCTTTCTTGATTGAAGTCTTTTTTGAAATGGGAGAGCAGTAAAATGCCCATTATATTTATAAATTTCTATGATGAAGAACTATCATAAACATGGTCTTGACATTGCTTTTGTACTTAAACCTGAGCTTTTGTCTTCGCATCCTGCAAGTTTGGTGGTCGTGCTAATTGTATTATAATAATTACACACTTAGACCTACCAAGTTGACATGTCAAAAGGCTATTTACTGGGTTCCTTTTAAATACTAACTTTGACTAATGAAAAGTATATCGAAACATATCGGAAATTTTGCTCTTGAGTATGTCTGCAAATCGTTGCATAGCACATTAAATTGAGATTTTGAGAACCACCATCACTGATTATTGACAACACATTCACGTTTGTCTAATTCGTTAATTTTGTTTTCTTTATTGTAGTTGTGGTAGACAGTAAAAGAGCAGTCTAGAGTGTGGTCTACTCGTGGAACTACCTGAAAACAGATTTCTGATCTCTACACAACCTGAAGCAGTTTTATTTTGAATCTTTGACATGGCATAATGTGCAGTTTGGTTTCTGGACCGATGACAAAACTTCGTTACTTTTTATGCAATTATTCTTATCTTTCCTGTCTAAAATATTTGACAAGCCTTTCTTATGATCCTCATGGAAGGGCTATTTTAAATGTGAGCCGTTGACATTTGACATCTTTCTAAACATACTCATCCCAGATGTTTAATTCTCAGTGGATAATTACACTAAAAGTTATTAGCATTTGAGGGTAAGTTTATTTAAGGTATTAACTTTTTAAGTAGTTAAAAAGGTGTATGAACATTTTGTAAAGTGGATCAAATGAGACATCAACGTTTTGCAAAGTTCTTTTAAGGTATTAATGTTTGAATTAATTCTCAATTAACTTTTTTTTTTTTAATTTTCCTCAATAGTAAATTATTGATACCTTATTTGACTCATTTTGTAAAATGTCGATTTCTCTTTTTAAGTATTTGAGATGATACCTTAAATGAGTTTCTCCAAACATTGATTCCACTTTTTAATCACTTAATACGTTGATAACTTAAATAAATTTACTTCTAAACGTTGATATTTTTTTATGTGATTTACCCAATCCTCATTAAAGCATTTTCATAAGAATCAATATAACCTGGTTTCCAATTATTGAAATGAGTTGGTTCAGTGGTTTATGAATGTTAATCAAAATAATACCATACCTTTCTTCCAAACAATATTTGGACATTTAAATTTGTTCTTTACTCATATACATTATGCTAGTTAGTTAACTTGCTTACTGGAATGCCTTTGTTTCAGTTATGGGAAAAATTACAACAAAAATAGATTTCGGTTACAACATGGTTTTGACGGAATAATTACTGGTTTGATGGCAATAGATGAACATCACACTGAGGAAAGCCATAGTGGTTTTGGCATATTAAATTAAACAAAGAGAAAATTGTGGACGCACCTGATTCTGCAAGACGAATAAATGAAGATACTTTTAGGAGTGTCTCCATCCTAGATGAACTTGCTGGACATTGCACAGCTAGAGAGTCTCAATATTGGTCAGATAAGGGTGACATAGTCTGTGTTCTAGTCCCGTTAGATGAGAAATGGAAACTACGGTTGATATGAATCAGACAGTGATTCTGCAACTGATCACAACCTACCTCTGCTGGACATGTTGAAGGTCTGGCAAGAAACTAAAAGCAATGACATAGCAGTTCTATTCTTGATGATGGCCGGGAAAATTCCTGCAATGCCCTCCAGATTTGATGAGTCATTCATTTCAGCTGATGCTTGAAATGTAGTTATTGTATATAAGAGGTTTGGTATTCTATCAGTATGTCGCATCATATTGTTCATTCCAACAGTGGAAGATTTTTTACATTAGAGACATTAGCCATTGGTCTCTCTTTGCATTTTATTCCATTTACATAGTCCTCATAAAGTTAAAAGCAGTGAAGATGTAAGTGTATCATGATTTACTGGTTTGCTCTTTTACTTGAACAATGATGAATGCGCCAATTTGATAATCTTGGTTATGTCATTTTTATTGCAACTCTGAATTTGTGTCTGGAGTTGAACGGAGCCATTGCTGAATGTGGGTTTTGTTTTAGACGAGGGTTTGTGGAATTTCATTGTTCAGTTTCAAAGCATTCAGGTGATGGTTGTTAGATTTTTTTCTTCTTCGTTTTTTCCCTTTAACTTAGTAATTATACAGTCAGAATTTGATATACACAATTGCATGGGTATAATTATACATGAGTAACTATATGATTAGGAATGCAATGAATGTGTATAAAAGGCTTTAATAAGGTGTGCAAGAAACATAAACAACTTGATCTATTAAGGTAGTCTTCTACTTTGTCAGAAGAAGATCTATGGCAATCTTCCTATCTTATATTGATTCTGCAGTGTAAAGACTCCTGCAATTATCAGATTATACTTCCTTTATTAAATCTTTTGTGCATTATGTTTAAGTACCCAGAACCATCCTTAAAGAGGGCCATTTTTATTTCATTAATAACCGGAATGGCATTGGCAACCCCGGTGGTCTAGTTACAACCAGGTGAGTACTAGCAGGAAAAATCTAAGGACTAATTTCGGTTTAAGCCCACTAACAACTAACATGAGTCAACAAATGAGATATGGAAAATTTATTTGCGCATCGGTTTCTATGCTTCATTAACTCAAATTTATTACTATTCATGCAGTTACTTATAATAGCAATTTCACTTCTTAGAGTTATTATTAGGATTAGTGGGTACAGGATGTGTAGAATATGAAATATTACTTGTACCCTATCCTATATGGTATAGGATATTGAATTTCATATTCAGAAACTATCATGTGGCTCTTTATACTCACTCTGTACTCCGTACTCTATAAAATTTGTAGGGTATGTGGAGCCTCTATATTTTTTTCAACAAACTCTATATTTTTTCTTTCTTTTTAAAACATAAAGTTTATAGTATATGATATGTTTTCTTGTAATATGCAATACTATCTTATTTTCATACATTCAATATAAATAACATGTAGAAATAAATTTAAAAAGTAATTTGTTAATATCACGAATTCTATAATATATAGAATCTGTTCATGTGTGAAAGTTGAAACCATCAAAAAATACTTGTAGAACCTACTTATGTAATATTAAACAAAATTATAAAACTTGCACAAAATTTGTAAATTAAAACTTTGGAACTACTTCTATATATTAATTAGTATTATAATATAAATAATATCTCTATATAATTTGGGAGTTTAGTACGTACATATAACCATAATTCTTTTAAAATAAAAATAATAAGTCATTCTAAAATAAAATAGTACAAATCATTCTACAATAAAACTTTATGAAATGTAGTCTACAAATAATAATCTTGAATATAAGTGGTTGTAAAATAAAAAATATATAATATGTAATGGTTGTGCTATGGGTGTATTGGGAAGGCTTATATGCATGTAAAAAGGGTTGAGTGTAAGTCATGTGGGCTTCCCCAGCATTACCACTTCACAGTAGCATCGCCCTCATCTGTGGGCCCCGGAGTCCTTACCGGGAAGACTCTCTCGCACACAGCCTTTTGGGGACCACTGCTACACATGGTGTGAAGGATTGTCCCACATAGCACAACCATTACATATAGTCTGTAATGGTTTTGCTATGGGTGTATTGGGAAGGCTTAATGCATGTAAAAAGGGTTGAGTCAAACCCATGTGGGACAATCCTTCACACCATGTGTAGCAGTGGTCCCCAAAAGGCTGTGTGCGAGAGAGTCTTCCCGGTAAGGACTCCGGGGCCCACAGATGAAGGCGATGCTACTGTGAAGTGGTAACGCTGGGGAAGCCCACATGATTACACCCAACCCTTTTTACATGCATATAAGCCTTCCCAATACACCCATAGCACAACCAAGGTGGGTACAAGATCTAAAGACCTTATATTCATACTCTATCCTGTGAGAGCAGGTTCCATTAAATTGATACCTATACCCCGCCCTGTGGCCCTAAATTCCCATCCGGACCCTACTTAGTCAAGCAGGATCCAGGTGGGTACCTTATATGATAGGGTTACCCACTCATCCTAGTTATTATAATGTTTTATTTTTCAATTATTTCATTCCTCGATAACAACAATTATATTATAGTCATATTTCATTCAGTAAATTTAGTATCATATTAAGACTTTCATATCCTTCATCCCATGAAATATTTACAACTCGTTCACTTAACATGAATAGTTATTTATTCCCTCCTCATTTGATGTAAAGCTGTGTTCACTTGAGAGGAATGACTAAATAAAATGATAAATAGCAATTCATGTTTCTATTTTTATGAATTATCATTCAATATTTTATTTTCAATTTTGTCATAAATACCTCTATCTTAAAAATATCACATATACAATTATCTTCTTTCTATAATAAATAGAAAGGGCATTATAGATATTTTACCTTCTACTTCAATAATTACTTGTTTTATTTTTTATATCAAATGGATATAGTAATAGCCATTACAATCTTATTACAGTCTCTTGGAATTGGAATTTCACTCCTCCCTTATTCTATACAACAAAGTAAATGAGCTGTTAGTGTATTGTTGTTATTTATCTTCTACAAATCTTTATTATTCTAAGCCCAATATATTCCATATTCATTTATATTCTAACAATTATAAACTTTAAAATGTCAACACTCTTTGGGAATAAATAACTATATTGTTAATTACAGACTTACAATAGCTTTAGTGGGTTAGAAAATATTGTAGACTAGATGTGGACCCGGGTCCAAAACCCTGGAATTGGCTTGGCGTTTATGGGTCTGGAATTGGCCCAGATCCACAGTTACCACGGGTGAGGGCCCAGTTCGACAGAAATGTAGCAAAAATATAAAACAAAAAATTGTGGGAAGACGAAAAAAAAAAAGAGAAATATATAATATCTTAAACTGATTCTAAATGAATTGGCAAATTTATTTCTCGGCGACACAGCATTTAATGTATAGTTCAAAATTGGTAGAAAGCTTCTAAATGATTTGGCTTCATTATGGTCCTACAAATTAATGTTTTCAAAATATAATACAATTAGAGGTGCCCTAGGTTGTTCAGTACAATCACACCGATGTTCAAATTAGTGTTTGTCCAAAATAGGAAAAGGGAAAAGGATAATCAGATATAAATGTTATTAGTGTGGCATACTTATCCTTATAATGACATTGAAAATTTAAATTAATTCTAAATGAATTAGCAAAATTATTTCTCATTGGCAGCCTTTAATGTATTGAGACTAATAATAATATATATATATATATATTAAAGATGCCTCATTTGATTTATATAAATTTCTATCAAAATAAAAATCTCATTTCTTAATAATGAAAGATAATTTTTTAATTATTTTTTACAATCTCATTATTATTATTATTATTATTATTATTATTTTGGTCTTATAATTCTAATTCACAACTTAAGTTAGATATTGTTAAACACAGATAAATGTACATTTTTTACAAATTTTTCAAGAACTGGGTTTAAGACTGCTATCTCAGTTGGTTTCCTAATTGGAATGAAGTTATATTGTATTAGCTATTTATAAGGAATGGAATAGAATGGTAATAAGATTAATATTAGTTTATTTTGATTATATTGAGGGTATCTTTTTTATATCAATGTTGACTTGTTCCAAATAGTGATGTGGCATTTTATTTAAATATTATAAATTTATAATTTTAAGATCAAATGTTTTTATTTAAAAAAATCAATATCATTTTCTTTCAAAATTACTTTAATGTATTCTATTAATATGTATATATATATATTATAATATATTCAAATAAAATTATTAATATGCTAATGTAGATAAAACCAAGGAGGTATATGTTGCATTTTAAAAATGTAAGGTGTTGGTATATTGTATAAAGTTAACAGAAGTGATCAACATAATCCATCCTAATTTATAATTTCATTATATATTTATAGCTCATATTATATGAAATATATTATTTATGGAATAGGTTTTACAAATAAAAATAAATAGTTATTTTAAAAAGTAATAATTAATCCTTTCCAAGAAAAGGCTAAATTTAACTTAAACTAAGGTTTTTTTATGTAAATATGAATGTACTTTCTTTTCTTTTTCCTTTTTTTTAAAAAAAATTTGTGATCTTAATTGGAGACGCTTGTGATATTATTATAGAATACGATTGGTGTTCTACTCCATGCAGTTTGGGGGTTGACTGACTAAGTCAGTGGCACGTGGCGACGGAGCCGAGCTTTTGTAACGTATTCCAAGTTGCTTAGCTGAGAACACGTGATTGAAAAAATTACAAATGATAGAAAACGTTGTTTCACCGTAGAATAACTTCTTGTCTGTTTTTCATCTATACGGGGTTCGTATCTTATATATTTATGAGAAAAAAATATATTTTTATTAATATATGATTTATATTTAATTTGTTTAATCTATTTTGAAGAAAAATATATTTATTTTTTGTTATTTGAAAATATCTACTCTTCATTAATATATTATTTATATTCGATTTATTTAATCTATTTATGAGTAAAAATACTTATTTTTTATTTATATCTGTTTCTTGTTATTTGAAAATATTTTTCTGTCGTTTGCAAGCAAACTAAACAAACAGACCAAAATTATCTAATCTCGGATATTTAGGCATATTAAAAAACATGGATTGATCGGATCTTTATATTTTTATAATAGGGATAATATTATAAATAGTATCCGAATTTTTTCAAATTATACAATTAGGTGCTTAAATTTTAAAATAATCAACTTAATACTTAAATTATGAAAATGATCAATTTGATATCTTAAAAATTTTTAAATTAATTAATTTAATTTCTAAATGAATTTGTTTAAGGTATTGTTAATATGCACAAAAAATTCTCATAAATATCGAATTTATCAATATTAAAGTTTATATATTAAATTAACTAATTTTAAATTTTAGATATCTAAATCTATATTTTATCATTATATTTATGACATTATTACTCCTTTATAAAATTCTGTAGGTGTTTTTGGTGATGACCTTTTCTTTTTTCATTCCAGCTGTCGGTGTGTGTGTGAACTCTTTGACGAGTACTCGGCGGATTAGACTTACAAAATTCACCTATAATATAATATTAATAAATATATATAAAGCAGAAACTTAAAAATTGGTTTGTTTTTAGTTCATAGTCTATCAATTTGACTAGTACCGAGAGTACCCAGATTCCTATAAAAACTATTCTATGAAGCCACCAATTCTTTTCTAAGATACAAATAAAAATCTTCAATAAATTTCGTATAGATGATTTGTATTGTAGGTTCTATTTTGATTTTTTGTTTTTTATTCGTGTCTGTATCTGTATCTAAATTTTATGTCTAAAAGTTTTTAATTTATAATTATTTTATCTATATTTAATCTATTTGATATTTTCATTAGAATTATCGTATATTTTTCATCTATGTGTATTTCTTAATAGATAATTTATTAAAAAAAATTAAAAAAAAGTATCTATCATGTACCCGATGTCAAATGCCAAACAGACTGTAATTCAGCTGCTCCTTCGTGTGTCCATCTTATCTCATTGGGTGTGATACGATGTATACGAGGATATGAATTTCGTTGCTCAGGGATCCATGGTCGAAGTTGGAGAGTTCATCGAAACCTGCTACGTGCCGGAAATTATAACTCCTTTCATCATCAAGCAGATTAGGTATTAGATATAGAGTTTTATTTCATTCTATATGCATTTGGAATGAGACAAAATATGTAATTTATATCATTTGTACTTAATTTATTTGATCCATTTATAAATGAAAATATTTGTTTACCGTCGGCATGCCAAATAACCAAACAGATACTATGCGCATTTCATAAAATACCTTAAGTGAATTCTATTAAATAAAATATCTAAGTAGTTCCAAATTTTACATTTTTCTCTAATTTGTTCTTATAAAGGAGAGACTTGGGATTAAATTAGAGTTTTCACTAATCGTTATCTAAACAAAATACTAAAATAACCTTGAATATCTTATCCTTCTTAATTGCTTAAGGGCATTATAAGCATCATTAATCTAATGTCCACTAAACATTTATTCTCTAAACTACCCTTACACCTATGGCCAAAAAAAAAACAAAAAAAGAAAAGTTAAAAAAACCTACCCTTAGGCTCCTTCTTCTCACATGACTAAAGTATCTAAAGGTATTTATGTCATTTACCTCTCACAAGTATCCTTACGCATACAATGTGCCTAGAGATGCAATGGGGACGGGTTTCAGGCGGGTTATATGAATTCGAACCCAAACTCGAATCCGCTACACTATAAGGTATACCAAACCTGACCCTATTACCTATAGGGTTTTCCTTCTATATCTAAACCTGCTCTATAGGATTTACTCTAAAACCCGCCACCCACCCAATTATCCACCTAACTATCAATCCGATTATCAGCCCGACCATCCACTCAATTATCAAACCAAACCTACCTTGCTATTGTTTTTTTTTTTAATAGATTAGCAGACTTAAGCCAATAAAATAATAGTAAAATATGGTAATTCACTTTGTCTTTGCTAACCTGTTTCTAAATTTAGCCTGTTACTATGTTTATATTTAGTAAATATATTTACATTACAATTTTTTTTAATAGGACTAACAGGTTGGGTGGGTATCTATCGGGTTTTAGTAGTATCCAAACCTGACCCTAATACCATATAGGATTTTTACCGATGTCCAAACCCGACCTTATTACCCTATAGGGTTCAACCTATAAGGTTTTTATTGGGTTAGACGGGTCAGAAACCCATTAATGGCCAACATTGCATCCCTAAACGTACCCCAATCCATACTATATAAAAAAAAAACATTTGTCATTCATTGTCAATATCAAATTTCTCTCAAATTGCAACCGCTACTTCCTCTTCATTTTTTTCTCAATTGGCTCTCAAATTTCATTTCACTTCAATCACAAATTCAACAAATCAAAGGTAAGTTTAATTTCTTCTAATAATTTTAAATCTAATTCTTATAATCTCTACATTTAATCTCTAATCTCAACTTCAATTCTTTTAAGAAAAATTCAAGAATCAAAGCTAATATTGAAGATTAAGAACTTAGATTGAAGAAGCAGTAGTAGTTTTAGTGTGAGAAGCTTCTACAACTATTTGAGAAGTGGTAGTAGGATATTTTAATAATTTTCTTTGATTTCTAAATTCTAGTAAGTAGATGTAACTTGTTGATGCCTAATATGTGTCATTTTGTATGTTTGATGCTTAATTTATGTGTTGATTGGTGAATTAATCTTATATCTAAATTTTGATTTGAAATTGAAGATGATTATGTATATGTAATATTGATGTCAAAATATATGTATATATAACAATGTAGATTTAATTTTAATTTGATGATTTATATGTGAGTTGTGTTAATTTGATAAGGAGTTGGAAATGGGTTTATTGAGTTGAACCATGATAATTGTGTTATAACATTACTTGTATTAATACTAAATTGTAGATGAAGTTTAAGTGTTTTAGTATTGATTTGAATGAGTTATAAGTTGGAATGGGTTAATATTGGTTTTTTGAATATATTTGAGGATGAATATGAGTATTCGAATAATAATATAAAACTTGTGGAGATTTGAGTTTATGAGATGATTATAATGTTTGAATAGTTTATTTTAACGTTTAAGTGTTAGAGTTGAAATAATGTTAATAACTAATAATTTGGTGAAGATTAAATGATTTTAAATATATTTTGGACATTTTGGATTTAGATCCATGTTTTAGAAATTCCAAAAGGTGCTTGAAGAATTTGAATGTTCATAAGCTAAACAAACAATAGTTATGGAGTTAGAAGATGAAATCTTGAACATTCATGTTAATATTCAATATGATTCAATGTATATGGTGATATAGAATAGTGTTTGATTTATAGTGATTTAAAAGTTGAAATTGGTTTGTGTTTGAGTTTGAATTTCTGGAAAATCTTAAGAAAATATTTTAAATGTTCACAAAGATCTTCAAATCTTCAACCTAATTTTCAAAGTGTTCTTCATGAAAATTCAAGCTAGATCTTTAATTTAAGCCAAGTTCAACCCAAAATGTGCTTTTTATCAATTTTTAGATTTTGATTGTTCTTAAAAATTTATAACTCACATATTAACATGAAATCAGTATCATAAACACAGAATTTCAGAGTTAGCATCAAAGATTTGAATCAAGGGTGGTTTGAACTTGTAAAATCATGTTGAGTGAACATTGATTGTGAATATGTGTTTATGACATTTAACTTTATAATTATTTAAAAATAATTATAATTGAATGTAATAATATTATAATAAGCATAAAAGGTAGGTCTTAATAAATACAAACACGTTTATTAAGATTGTGTTATAATATTATTTGTATTAATACTAAATTATAGATGAAAATTGAAATATGTTGGTATTGATTCAAAAAAGTTATAGTTGAAACCGTTAGCTTGATTGGTGAGCTTGATATTAATTTTTTGGGTAAGTGTCATTGACAGAACTTGAAGCTTGGCGAAAAGAGCAATTAAGCACCTGAACTTCCATTTTGATCAATTTCATACCTATTAGAACTTTTTCATGGACTTCGTTCTTACCTCTGTCAGTGACCATTTACAAATATGCTCACGTAACACGGATATCCTATCCTATCCTATCCTATGCATACAATATGATATATCCACCATTTAACAAGTGAAGTCTTTTCCTATGTGGAAATCGGACCGTGAAATATTGGTAATATTGTAATTTACATAAAAAAAAATAAAGAGTACAGTACTGCCTATAACCTTGGTTAACTATTGCTCATATGTAATTTGGATTGGTAGTAAAACCATAAGGTGTGTCATGTCCATATAATCAAGCATACAATGTAACCGACGAAGGGCAATCTGAGAAAAAATCAAAGTGATCTCAATCCTTTCCCTTACATCTTTTATACCTAAGCTCTTAAGCAAAATCCCCTCCTCTCACACATAACACTCCTTTCTATGGAAGAGGTATGTCGTAATGGTTTTTGCATAATCCCTAATGCTTCGCAGTATTTCACCTTCGTGCAATTAATGTTGCAATGCTATCCTTAGTTATGGACTACTGAATTTTGTTTATGTTTCGTTGTGACTCATCTTTAAATAATTATTGTAGCTATTTTGGTTGTTTCTTAGACATTTCCTTACACAAAGTTTTGGATCATTGAATCTAACCCCACTATCCATGCCTTTTCCCTATAGTGAAATGGCAAAGTTGCATGAAATGTCCACAAGTTTTTTAGGTCGATTAGCTAATATGCAAGCATGCCTGTACTATGTAAATGTTGCCTAAAGGCTAGGTCGTCAATTGCTCTGACGAAGTTGAACCATGGTCATCTTTTCTATGATGTCCTCGCTTCAACATGGTAACGCTCCTTAACTACTTGCTCTAAGCCATTACACTAATGTTTTTTTTTTCATATACACATACACAAATGTGCAAAGGTTTAACTAATGTATGTAATCGATGTCAAATAGGATGACAATTGCAATTATTTTCGATGGGTCCATTACAATGATGACAACATCAATGGGGCTGCAAAGGCTTTTGAAGCTGAAGGCAGAGGTTTAAGTTTCTATAGATAAAGCTGGACAAATTGAGGAAGGAACAATATCGGCTCAGAGAAGAATTTACATAGCTAAGTGGTCTTGTTCTAGGTAATGACATTAATCTAAAGATCGATATGTCAATGATGGTGCAACAGGAATCGATGATAGAGTCCCAACGCATGACATGCATAGCAATATCCACATCCATAGCTGCTTTTTCAAGTACATTCTCATCGACACTTAGGCAAGAATTATCTTGTATTGTCTCCTTCTTAGGTAAAACTAAAATTGCGCTCATGTAGTGGGTGTTCATGACTTATGACATTGTTTAGCTTTTTCTATTTTAAGGTCCTGAATTGAGGGGCATGTGGTGACTTTTTTGTTTGGATGGTGACCCTCCGCTTATGTATTATCTACTCTATTTCAATGGGAATGTCAAGTCCACATGAACTTCATTATATTTCCATGTCCATTGATAAATGTATAAAATTATGTCTTTATCTTTGCCAAAATAATGTAATTTCATGCATAGATCAAGTGTTCTCAATGGATTATTGTTCTAAAAATGATAAACATGTGAATGAAAACTATTTGTGTTAAAAAAAAGGATAAAAGGATCAAGTTTGGATTTTAGATGCCATAATTGATCTTTTAAGCCTATTATCAACAACATGCCATATCAAAGTTATTAAGAAGATGCTTTGAGTTACTTACATCTCTTGATTATCAAATCTGTCACAATGATTGCTTCCTAAGTGTAATATGTGATCATTTAAATCAATGGCTTCATCAGAAAAATAATCCTAACTAGGTGGCATTTTTTAATAGAAAATTAAGCATGCATTTGTAGCTATGATCTCATCATCGTCGTTGTTTGATAGGCAATCAACCTTAACTACTTCATCTTCATCTGCCTCCTCTTTAGGCCCTGTTATAATGGTTACATCTACACCTTCCCATGTAGCCTACCAGGATTGTGTTGGATGAAGATGTGATCGCTCCCGTTAATTGAAATTATGGCTAGCATAGCATTATATAGAACATCCTCACCCACTTTGAAGAGGAGCAACCCATCTACCATAATTTTGTCAGGTGTGAGGAAGTACATTTTGTTGACATTAACAAAACCAAAGTCACATAGGAATGTCAACAATGTAACCTCATTGATTCACCGCACCTTGGCAATTCAACCCCCATATATTGTCAATGTTGGCCTACCCTTCAAATTTGAAACATGCAGCATTGTGTTCACTTTGCAGGATAGCCAAAGAGAACATCAATTTCAAATACAACTTATAGTGGTAAAAAGAAAAGGCAAACTTGAAAACATAGCAAAATTTAAGGAAAACTACAAAATCAGCTTCACTATGTATGAGTAATATATACACATATATAGGAGCTATGCCAAACACATAAGTACACAAGCAAAGTTAAAACGACCTATGTGATGAACCTGGGTTCAAAGGTATTGTGATACAACTAGACAGAAATACCTAACAACACAACAATGGGAAAGTGAAATTGCATACATATGATAACAAAAAGTTAATTTGAAATGTGCTTGTATGAAATTATTGAAATAGCCCTAAATATAAATTAATAACATCACACGTGTATCTTAAAGAGTGACTAGAGCTTGGAGTGTCCATTGATTGAATGTGATCTGCCTACCTTATGTATCTCTCCAACAATAGACATAACCATACAAGAGGGACCACTTTTGACTTTTTTCACTCAAAAAGAAGATCCCACTTCATTTGCGTGCTTATAGTGTTTCTTTCTATTGTGTTTTGAATACCTAGGTTTTAGATGTGGCTATCAGTTTTCATTGAAGTACGAACTAGGGTTTCGTAACGGAGCTTAAAAGGGTAAAAGCTTTTTAAGAGTGGTTGAATGCAAGTTCAAGGGATATTTCTCCCTTTCTTCCTCCTCGTAACATTCAAACTAACTGGGGTTAAGAGAGTAGTTGAGTGAAGTACTATTTCAGTAGGAAAATCACAATTTCAATTTCCCATTCATTGTCCTATGTGGAATTTCTTATTTTGTATAGACAGGCTGCATATCGTCTTATTATTTATGGAATTTCCCATGTATGCTAACGGAGCTAAAAAAATTGATAGAGGTACTAACGGAGTCTGCGAAATGTTCCCATAGGTATAGAATTGATCAAAACAGAAGTTCAAGTGGTTAATTGCTCATTTCGCCAAACTTAAGGTACTATTTGTGACATTTACCCTAATTTTCCAAAATATATTTGAGGATGAATTCATGACTATGAAACTTGTTGGAAATTTGACTTTAGGAGATGATTATGAATCTATGATGTTTGAACAGTTTAATTTAACGTTGAGAAGTGTTAGAGTTAAAATAGTATTAATAGCTAATGATTTGTTGAAGATTGAATGAGTTTGAATATGTTTAGGACATTTTGGATTTAGATTCATATTTTTGGAAATTCTGAAAAGTGTTCCAAGAAGTTGAATGTTTGTAAGATGAATAAATAATGATTGAATTAGAAGATAAATTCTCGAATGTTCATGTTAATATTCAATATTATTCAATGTATATGTATGATATATAATATTGTTTGATTTATGATGATTTAAGAGTTGAAATTGAGTTGTGTTGGGTTTGAGTTTCTGGAAAATTTTTGAAAAATAGTTTGAATGTTCATGAAGATCTTCAAATCCTTAACATCAATTTTAAAGTGTTCTTCATGAAAATTAAAGCTAGATCTTTAATTCAAGTCAAATTCAACTCAATATGTGTTTTTCATCAATTTTTGGATTTTGATTGTTCTTGAATTTATAACCTATATTAGCATGAAGTTAACATGAAATCAATATCATAAACACAAGATTTCAGATTTAGCATTAAAGTTATGAATTAAATTTGGTTTAACTTATAGAAACTTGTTTTGATTTTGTTAGTGAACATTAATTGTAAAAACATGTCTACGAACTTTAACTTTATAATTATTTAAATATATATATATTTATATAGCTTGATTGACTGGCACTTACTAATTATGCTTTAGTGGAGTATGAATATTAATCGAATTTGGATCAACTTTAAGTATTAATATTATTTAAAATTTTAAGTTGAACTCAAATTCAATATCAACATTGTACCATCTCAACTTGACTTATTTACAATCCTAATTGCACACCTTCAAATATCAAAATTCCCTTTCCACGTTTAAATTCCTTTTGTTGAAATTACCCTTTTTTTCCTCCTGCCATGTGTACCATGGTTTATGTAGATTTGTCTGTAGGAGTATATAGAAAAACAATTTATTTTATTAATCCCCCAACCTAAAAAAAAAAAAGAAAGGAAAGAAATATGGACGCAATTCATTTCGGCATCAATATCATTTGTTGATATTGTGATTTCTGGTTGAAGTTAATCATACAACCAAACTTGCTTAAACGCAGCAAAATTAATAAATGGATTATTATCCCTCATTGATACTGAGATGGAAAGAAAGACTTACTGCATATTGGATGGATAATGAAAAGGTATCTGTATAATTTGAACAAATAATAATGATGGTAGATATTTTTTTTTTATAAAAGTTACTTAAATAATATTATTAATTTACATAGCACATATAGCACGTTAGCATTGTCAAGATGAACACATAAACACGGTCCATTTGATGCGGTGGGAGTTTTGTAGTGAATACATCAAAAGTGAAGCTACCAACTTCCAAAAGAGGTAAATTACACCTAAATTTCATTATATTTTGGGGAGAGTTCATTTTAAGTTATAATATTTTAAATTATTCAACAGAGATCATGGTCTTTTAAAAAACGAGTCAACAAAAGAACTATTTAATTAAAACTCAGAAGATCCGACACATTGTGACATGTGTCAATTGAGACCTCAGTTGACCCGCTTTTCTAAATGTTATGATCTCTTTTGAACTACTCAAAATGCTATGACTTTAAATGAATTTACCCCAATTTGTTGTAACCTTCTGGTGAAATTTGTCTATTTTAAATATTTTCCCAATAACAAACATTTAGCAGTTGCTCATAGGCCTTTTACTTAATTTATTTTTATCCCAAACATGGTTGTCAAACTTGCGAGTCTACTCATATGTTTCTATCAATCTAGAAGTTTGTGATGCGACTTTGATTCAAATCGCATACAAAATCGTTCTTGGAGCAAACTCGCTATATACTCGTAATTCTACATATTAGAATAAGTAAAATCAATAGTGTAGTAAATTTATATATTTTTATTGTATTTGAACTTTAAAAAAGCAAGTAATATAATGTGTTTAAATTTAGGAGCTTTTGGGTTGATTCTTGATGTTTATCTTAAGTTAACCTAACTTTAAGTTTTTTTTTTTTAGATGGTTATTTTCTTCAAGGTTATATACCCCGGTTTAGTTTGAACGATTGGAATGAAAATTGAACAAATATATAGAGTTTTTTTCCTCTATTTTTAATTTTCTATATATAATTTATTTGTCATGATTTAATGATTTTTTTGTGAAAATATTAAGTGAACATGAAAATGCTCACTAATGCACAAAATCAACTACTCACACATGATAATTTGAATAAAATTTGTAATATAGCTTAATAACTACAAATTGTGAATCACTAGTAAAAGTATGTAGTTATTATAAAGGCTAATTAAAAATAAATGACATGTGTTTTAGCACTTTAACAAAAACTTGATCTATGATTTTTTTTTTTTTTACAATTAAATGATATGTATTTACATCCGTTATGTTCCTTCCAAACATCTATTAAATTGAATACATGTCAAGCACGTGTGACTTTTGCACAATAGGAAAAAAAAAAAAAAAACAAATCAAGTAACCTTGCCCGATATGCTCTCTAAAGTTCAAAGAAAACTCAATTGCCACACAAAAACCCCAAATCAATGAACCCTAACCCTAACGTTATTTGATTTACTAGAAGAGATGGAGGAATATTTTATCAAGGACCGCATTCCATTGGGTACGTACATTATCCTTGATAGAGAGAATATAGCACCCAAGTTCCATACTATCTTGTTTGGAGAGGGAGAAGGATTGTGGTAGCTGCAGCTTCCAAAAGGTCTTCTAGGGACTCAACTCAAACAAATTCTTAGATTAATTACCAACAAGATGTTGCTAAATAATGGATGCGCCTAGAGGTTGTTTTGTGAAAGCATATATTTCCATCTCTGAATGTGGGAGTGGAATATGATATTTGGGATAAAGTAGTCACTCCTCATTACAGACTTAGCTATTGGACTCTAAGGGCATAAGACATCATAGAGACGGTATCCACAGAAATCGCTTTGCACAAACAAGACCAGAAATGAGAAGCAGATTCAAGAAGAAGTATCTCATTACATCTTCCCTTTATTAAGGGGAAGTATCACGACATTCTAGATAGGCTCTGCTTTGAATTGGATCACATATTGCTCACTCAAATAATGCCATAGGATTAAATTATTTTTATCCGAGTTACTTAATTTTTTATAAAATTAACATTTCGCCAAGTTTATAAATTGACAATTTAAAACTTCATGTGTATAATTGCAAAAAAGAGTAAAGTTGAGGTGTAAACCATGTCATTATCCCATTAATTTATTATATCAAAGGATAGTGACACTAATTTACAAAGGTATACGTTTAAAACCATTATTTTGACTTATATTGTCAATTGGATAAATACAAATACGTTTTGACTTAATCCAATATTATTAAATAATCACTAAAATAAAAAAAGAGAAAATTAATGTCACGTGACTAGAAATGGAATCGTAATTCCGAGTTTGAGTTCTATTCTCTTTTTTATATTTGGATTAGGAATGTAACCAAAGGGTTAATATAGGGTATCTACTCATCTGACCTACTAAAAACCCTATAAAGTCGCGGGTTAGCTTGATCAATAATAATTTGACCTTATAGGGATATCAGTCAAGTCACGAGTCACAGTTGTGACTCGATGGAAATTTTGACTTACTAAAATTAGTAAAGAAAAAATAAAATTTAAATTTAAAAATAAAAGAAAGCAATAAATATAGATACATTATTCAATGCAAAACCTCATATCAGGTTTAAGCTTTTTTTTTTTAAGCTTTAATCGAACTTTTATATTCGACTAATTTATCATTTGATCAATTATATAGCTATAAAAGCTAATGTAATTAAAAATTGGATGTTTAATTAATGAAACCAGTTTATCTTTTATCAATTATATTCCTGTTATTTAGTGAAATAAATAATAAGCTCCATCCAGATGCTCATTGACTCTTGTACATCAATATTTATCAGCATTAATTTATTCAGGAGGAAAATTATAAAAAATATGAGTGAAACAAAATAGGTTCACGGAAGGAAAGAGTACAATAATCCTAGTGTATCATTAAAATATTATTTGGCTTTGAAAAAACAGTAAAACAAACGTTAATTTTGTTTCATGGAAAAAAAAAACAGTAAAAAAAAGGAATGAAAATGGGGAAAAATGAGAGTAAAGGTGAAATCGGGTTGACAGAGCAAGACGAGTTAGGACCATGATCTATAGGGGTAGGTTTAAACATTATACAAAAAATCCTATAGGGTTGCTAGTCGGGTTCGACAATTCTATAAAGTTATAGGTTAGGTTTGAGTCTTATATGACCTGTCTCAAACTCGCCTCGATTGCATCCCTAACTTGGATGCTTTTTTAAAAGTTGGATTCGCAATTCTTAATAATTGACAATTTTGATTTTAGGGGAAATTTTGACTCTGCCCTTGGAAAAAATGGTGATTTTATTCCATCCTCACTCATGACTAATATTACAATCACCTTTTACCCACTTACACATTTAATATTCATATTTATTATCGATGATATTTTTTACAAATAATATGCTAATTTCATTTCATTCCATAATGTATCCAGATAAAGGACTGAATTTATCATTCTGCACTTATTCCATTCTAGTTCGTTCTTCCTATTCCAACACATTCTATTTCAAATAATTTTTGTGTTCTAAACGTAACATAAGAGCTTTTTTCAATCCTAAAATAAGAAATCAATACAATTAAATCCTTAATTTCTAACTATGATAATAAAGTTTAGGATGTACTACAAATACATCCTTTACATGTAAAAGTATTTTCCTTTCAAAATTTTAATTGAAGAATAACATTTATTTTTTTGGTCAGCAAATAACATTTACTTTTAGTACAATTGTATTATAATATTAATTTTTTACATAAAAAGGAAAAATAGCATCAAAAAGCATCAATGCTTCGAAGTAAATTCATTTAAAGGATTAACATATGGAGTACTTAAAAGGAAAAATCAATATTCCATAAAGCTAATCAAAAAGGTTTTCAAAGCTGTTGCATTTAATGCTTCTAACAATTAGTTTCTATAATGTAGCCTCTGCAAACCACATGGAAAATTGTGACAAAAAAGTTATAAACCAATCCTAATGTCACACCCTAGTGTCAGAATGTCAGCCCATTGTACCATAAGGAGAACCATTATGATCATGGAAAACATACTTAGTATCCACACACCAGCTCCTGACGTCTGAATGCTAGTTGCAGTTCACATAATTAAACTTTTGATCATGGTAGTACCCGAATGACATGCCTTAAGGTAGCATCCGGATGTTGGTTGTAGTGCAGTGAGGTCTTGCAACTTTTAGACACAAGCAATACTAACACACATAATCATAGCAAATTTTCAATATATTACATATCAAATATGTTTAGCTAATTAAGTGCAACTTTTTCTATAACTTTTGTATAATTATGTGATACAATTTCTTATCAAAATTCAATTTGAACCATCCAATCCATTACGAGTTGCTTGAGTACATGCATGTGATTGCAACAATAAGTATTGGATTCAAACTCACCATTATTATTTTTGAGAGAGAGGTACGGATGAAGGTATTACCATCATTGGTAAATCTGACTATGAATTACATATACACCATGGTAGGGTGACAGAGATATTACAAAGATCAATGACTCCATATGTTTCAATGCTTTATTCCAAGAATTAGAAACTTCAGTAATTTTTTTGATATATGATTAAACTTACTCAGTTAAGCATTCTAATCTATATAAGAATTTTGTAGATGCCTTATGCCTCTTTTAATGGGATTATGTTATTCAATGAAGTATGCATATTGATTTGATATATATCAAGGGGATATGGGATCAATGTAATTGAAATTATAATTATTTATAGTTGTAGCAGGTTATAAAGTTTAGCCTGTACACTAGCGCTTTAACATGGGGATGTTGTAATTGGATCATACATTTATTAAGCATACAAAACATATACATATATATACATATATGCTTATGCTCATATTAAGTGTCCTATTCTCTAGTTTTCCAAGTTTACACTTATATGATATATTCAATACATATACTTTTATATACAATTTCAATCTTTTCTCTTACTATAACTTTTAGAAAATATTAGAGCAGCAATTTTCTCTGAAGAGTTCCCTTCCTTGTGAAAGCTTTTTTTTTTTTTTTTTGCCCTTGCTATACCATCTCATGTGATTTTTTTTCAAGTTTATCTTTTTTTTTCCTTTATTGTTTATTACCTCTTTATTGTCTTATTTTTTCCCCTTCTTTATTTCATGTGGGTAACTATGGTACCTTTGTTGTTTGTATATTGAGACACCTTCATTATTTTCATTTTTTTACTATAGCTCTTTTCACAACCTGCCATTCTTTTATCATCATCATTTCTCTCCTTACTTATAGTTTTTATCCTTTATTTATCATCTAATTGCTTTAAGTTTTCTTCATTCTTGTATTTGTTATTGGGACGGTTACTTGTTATTAGTTTATATGAGTTGGTATAGTTTAAGCATTTAAAGATCTTATAACTACATGTCAAAATAGTTTTGTAGAAAATCATGTCATCTCTGTGGACTCTTGAAATAAAGATCATGAATTAATTTTTGGTATGCAAAGTGTGGGAAATTCTATAATCCTATCTATAGGAGGGAAAAGTGAGTAAATGGGCCGATCTGGCCTGGCCCTTCGGCCTACGGGTTAAACAGGCTAGGCAATTTAGCGCACTTTTAAATGGATAATTTCTCCGTTTGGCCGTTTAATCCACAGGCCAAAGTGGCGGGCCAAAATTATTTATTTTTATTTTTTATTATTTTTTAATGTTAGTTCATGTGAAAATTAGAACATTTAAATATTTTAAGATTTTATATATATTAACAACTATTTTTATTGCTATTTTGATTACTTATATATAAAAATATGTTTTTTAAATGATTTATTAGACATCATATTATGTTTAAATCAATAAATATATATTTTAAAAAATGTCATAATACTTGTGGTTCATGTATCAATCTATCTTTTTCTATAACATACATAAATAATCAATAATATGTTATTATATTATTCTTATTTTTAAACAGGTTTGCCCAATTCAACTCGCTTTTAAACGAGCCAAAATTTTTTGGCCATAACCGCTGCGCGTTGATAGGCCAGCCTGTGGGCCACAGCCTATATGCCTAGCTCTAATCTTGTTATTAATTTTGGCAGGATCGGTCCCGTTGACTATTCAACGACTTATATTATACCCAACCGTGATCGAACCACTGAAATAATTAATATTTCAATTATTATATTTATTTTAACAGTGAGATGATTGATTAGACGGTCCCATCGATGGAATAGTACAAGCTCCTACAAAGTGATCACAATTACACTTGTCCTTTATTTATATTTTTCCTTTAAAAAAATATAAAAATAGCAATTTATGTCCAAAGTCCTCATATAAAGTTGTGGTTCAAGATGGGAAATCATTTATCATGAAAGAGTGAACTTGAAACTATATATAAAGTGGAGGATTTGAAGTTCTTATAAATCAAATTTTAGGTTTAAATTATTGGTATGACTTCAGACATCATCAATAATTTATTATTCTTTAAACCTTTTTAGTAGTAATATTTCGGTTATTTGTAACTTATATTTAATAATATACCAGTTTTCTTATATTTTTATCAGTTAATGTCACGAATAGTATATGAACTTTGGTGAAATATATAATTAGGTACCCGGATTCTAAAATTGATTAATTTAACATATAAAAGAATTTGACGGAGGTATTGTTGGCATTGCATGAAAAGTTCTGTCAAATCGTAAATTGATCGATTTCAAAGTTGAGGTACTAAATTGATAAATTTCAAAATATAGATATCTAATTACATATTTTGCTAAAATTTAGGTACCATTTATAATATCAACCCTATTTTATTAAGATACATATATTTATAATTATGAAAGAAATGCTTCTTTCCTAAACTTTATATATATATATATATATATTCAATAAAATTCGATCAAATCAAACATCTTTAAGTAGATTCACTCTACAATATTTGCCCAGGAACTCTCATTATGCTCCTTTTCCATAATCGGTATTTGGATAATTCGTTATACAGTTTCTCTCCATCTCATATTTCCTTATAAAGAAAAACTCCAAAGTCTCTTGTAACATGTTGATTACATTGATATAGTAAATACTTATACATACGATATATTTAATTTGCTAGATGGTTCCCATGTAAAAAATAAAATAATTCTATAAGGAAGCCCATATCATCATTTCACTAGCCTTACTTATTTGCTCAACCCGGCCCAATCTATCAGGCTACCAAAAATTAGGGTTTTGAAACTCTCCCACCATTAAATTAAATACTTGTCTTTGAACCTAAAGCTGGGCATAAGGGCCGCGGCCCACGGGCCGGCCTATTTACCGCTCAAAAAAGCGGGCCACGACAATTTTTTTTTTGCCAGTTTAAATGCGGGCCAAATGGCTCGGCCTGTTTAGCGACGGGCCAAAGCGGGCTAGCCCATGACGGGCCGGCCCGCCCCAGGCCAAGAGTAAAAAAAAAAGAAAAAAGAGAAGAAAAATATAAGAATAAAAATAGTATAATAATATATTTGTGATTATTTATGATATATTATGGAAGAAAATAGATTAATACATACATAATAAACATTATAATATTTTTTTAAGTATATATTTATTGATTTAAACATAATATAATATCTAATAAATTATTTAAAAAACTTGTTTTTATTTATAAGTAATAAAAATGATAACAAAATTAATTTTTGATATATATATATTCATAAAATATATAAATATTTTAATTTTTATATAAGAAAATAAAAAAATAAAAAAAATTTATCCTGCGGCCAACCTGTTTAGCTAAAACGGGCCGGGCCGAGAAATTTTGAGCTGTTTACAAACTGACTAAAATGATCTCGGCCCGTTTAACCCATAGGTCGTTGTGGGCCGGCCAACCCATTTACCCAGCTCTATATTGAACCCTAGCTTTCTGCATATGGGGAGGCAGGGAGCGCGCATTGTACACACTTGCGCTTCTTTCTATCTCTCTTTCTCTCGCGCTTTCTGTCCGACCTCTCCAAGATGGTGACTTTCAAGGTGAGTCCATTGATGCTTTAGCAATCATAGAAGGCTTTCGTTTTGCTATAGTACATAATTATCTTGAAGGGGAAATTGAATTGGATGGTTCTTTGGCCATTGCTAGTTTGTCTGATTTTGATAAAGCCTCGTGGCATCTTAGGTCGGATTTTGATAAAACCATTGAAATCGCAAAAACCCGTAATTTTTAGAACTTGCATCATTTCTTAGTTCCCTGTTTTAATTTTTGTTTTCGTCATCTTTAAAGAGAGTGTTTGAGAACTTTTGTGTTGCCAACCATAATATAGACAAGAGGTTTTTAGATATTTTGATTCAATAGATGTGGCATATCCAAAGACGTCTTGGAAGCATTTGATCTGCCGAGTATGGCATAGTTGAGAGGTCTTGAGATCTTAGTGTTCATCACTTGTGGTAGATATTGTTTTACTGAAAATTATTTCTTAACGTTGGTTCTAACTGATTTCTATTTGTACTATTTGGTTGTTTGCTACATTAGTCGTTAGAAGATGCATGTGAAGTGGCATCTTAAGTGTGTGTACTATCCGAGATCTTCATTCACATCTATTCTTTTGCTCTATAAACTCGTTTACGTGGCTAAAGATTTTTATTGTTGTGCTTGTTTAAAACAAAACAGTTTCATCAGTATCAAGTTGTGGGAAGAGCATTGCCTACTGAATCAGATGAGCATCCCAAGATCTACCGGATGAAGCTTTGGGCCACCAATGAAGTTCGTGCCAAATCCAAGTTCTGGTGTGCAAAAGCTTTTTTATTTTAATACTTTGAACACGAGAACCCTAATTTCATGTTTCTGGTCATTTTGTTTGGTTCCGTGTTTGGATCTTATAATATATAGATGTAGATTGGAGTTTGATGCTTTTCTTTTGGTTTGCGTAGGTACTTCTTGAGGAAACTCAAGAAAGTGAAGAAAAGCAATGGACAGGTTCTTGCCATTAATGAGGTAATTATTCATAATTAATACACGATGTTCTTGTTTTGATGGTTTTTGTTTCTGTTGTTGTTTGGATAATTAGAAATATGGAATGGTCAATCATGCATAGGATTATTCTTATTGCATTTCAGATTCTGGTTTCGGATGCAATTATGTTGAATATAATCAGTTATGTGTGATTGAGATGTTGTATTTGAATTTGTCTTGCGAGATAGACCATGAAGTTTTAGGTGGAATGTAGTTTTCATAAGGGAATTCGAAAGTTTCTGTGTGTTTTTGAGGATAAAAAAAGTTTTGTGTTTGATGGATTTCGTTACTTTCTTGTGGATAGGTATAAGGTGCTTGTTGTGAGAAAAATTCTCCCAATAGGATAGCCTAGATGCCCAGCATGCGTGGTGTGATAATTGGGTTATCTTCATTGATATGTATGCTCATATACCTGTTAGGGATTGCAGGTTTGCATGAATTGATATATTTGAGAATGTAGATATGCTCTTCTTTGATCTCTGCATACTCAATAGCTAGGTTAAAATAAGCCTTTACATTTCTAAGGCGGGAGCTACCTCCAATGGGTTTTTATTTTTCTCATTGTTTCTTTAAATGAAAAATGAATAATACTTGTTTTGGTTAATTTTCTATTAAGTAGAAGTAGAAGATTTTGTAGTAAGCTTCAATTGCATCAGGGTTTTCAATCTGGTTGAAAATTCAAGCCTGGTATTGGGGATCAAATTTGAAATTTCAGGGCCAAGAAACATGTGATGCTTTGTTTTCAGCACAATAGCATATATATTGTTCGTATGGTGTGAGGACTGGTATTTTGTGACATACTATGCGTTATTTGATTCGAACTCAAAAATCCTAGGAAGGCTTACTTATCTTGATGTTTTACATAATTACCAGATATATGAGAAGAACCCAACTAAAGTGAAGAATTATGGTATCTGGCTGCGATATCAAGCCGAACTGGATATCATAACATGTACAAGGAATACCGCGACACTACTTTAAATGGTGCGGTGGAGCAGATGTACACCGAAATGGCCTCACGCCATAGGGTCAGATGTCCTTGCATTCAGATCATCAAAACATCAACCATCCCAGCAAAGTTGTGCAAGAGGGAGAACACAAAGCAGTTCCACAATTCTAAGATCAAGTTCCCGTTGGTGTTCAGGAAGGTTAGGCCTCCAACCAGGAAGCTCAAGACAACATTCAAGGCATCCAGGCCCAACTTGTTCATGTAACTCAAGACAACATAAAATGATTGTGCTCCTACTCCTTTATGGTCAACAAACTCGAGTGATCTTAGAAAAAAGTAAAAAACAAATAATCAGTCCTCTGACTAATCCTAACTCCTTTTTGACCATCACCTTATTTCTCGTATCTTTTATTTTTTATTTTTAAATTATGTATACTTATTTTATCTGATTATACTTTTCAATTCTGAAATTTATGAGGAACCTTATGGTCGAGTGAATATGCATTGTTATAGCCTTCCTTTTTGACTTCTGTGGTTATTTTTTGACTTCTGTGGTTGTCATTATATTATTTTTGTTTGGTTGCTTTCATGAAATCCAATTTGTGCAATTTTTGGGCTGCTAGCTTTGTGTTGTCCCATTCCAACAGGTGACAGGACACATACAGCATTACATTTTTCCATTATTTTTCCTGGAATCTAACTTAGTGGCCTTCTTCATCTTCTTCTAACTTCCTTCTTCATTAGTTACTTAGTGATGCTTCTTCGTTCCGATGCCATATATTTCTTCAAGAGAATCATTTTTGTTCGCACTCTTACATAGGTTGAAGTCATCAAGCTCTTGGTGGAAACTTAGCCATGCGAATCGTTTTCACTGGCTTCGTGAAATCCAGTGAAAATGGACAATACATAATAGTCCTGAGATTTTGTCCCACATCGATCATCAGAAGATATAAAGAGCCTTCTTCATCTGGTTCATTGGGTTGGTAAAGCTATACTGTCTTGTGGATTTTATGAACATTTCAAAGTAGTACGTGCTCCATAGAGTTGTGGTAGAACACCTAAAGCTAAAGCTAAACGGATTGATCTTCTCCAACCATGAAAATTCTTTCCATTAAAAACTATATATGTAAGTAATACTCCTGGCTTATCTGATCATGACATATAATACAAATCACCATATGAGTTTTTAACTGAACTACTTATTGCACTCATCGTTTCTACTTCGATCAAAAGCAAAACAGCAAAATCAACGATATTTAACAAAACAAACAGAAATTGGTAATTAGACCTATTCTGATATCATGTAATCTAACCAAAAAGTTCTTGATTATGAAACAAAATCAATGACTTACTTGAATCGCAACCGCTGAAGAAAACTATGAAACAGGGAAGGGGGGAAGAAGAGTCGTGGATAGATCAACGAATAATGAACAATAGCTAACTCTCTCAATTTGTTACAACCGTCAACAAGAGGTAATTACATTGTCCATAGTAGTACACGTGTAACTTTAGTTAACATGTGTGAGTTAAAAAAATAAAACGACAAACAAATATATACATATATATTCCATCAAAAGCTCCACCATTTTGTGCAATTAGACTGAAAATACATGTGTATGTGTATATTTATATATTCGATTTGGATAAAAACATATTCATTGAGCGAGTTAGATTAAAAATTTAGGCTTTTAAATATAATTAATAAACAAAGAATGCTACAAGCTAAGGTTTTGTATCACCACGGATGGCGTATCCTGAAGCATGTTAATCTCCCTGGGAAATGATTTTGAAGTGCTTTCTAATTAAATTTTTTCCCAAAATTCAGCCTAGACAGTTTAGGAGGAATGGCATATGTGGTGAGCGGCTCTTCATTTTTCATACAAAAAGTAACAAAAATATAAAAAAAAAAAGGAAAACAAAAAATATTGCACGAAGTTTTTAGAAGTTCCAACGGCTAATAGAATAACCAAAATCTGGAGTTCCTCAGCCTGCGTGGCTGAAAAAAGGGGTTGAGGGGTCCACCAGACTTTGATTCCTATCTCCTTAGAACTCAAGGATACAGAGGTACGAGCCTATAGAACAGATCCTGTTCAAGTAAGGTCGTGAACTTGTACCTCTCTCCATTAACATATATACTAGGGTTTTGGCGGCTTTCCTATTGACGTGGTATTTGTGAGATAATATAAATATACGTACATGATGCAGGCTTCACTATTTTACATTTAGGGCTGCGGCTTATCTGGAAAGTTGCTTAAACGCATAGGACAGGATATTGCCTAAAATTACTTTTGTTTTTCACTAGTATTTAAATATGCAGACCAGATTGCGTTTGTTTTATGCCGTTATTATTATTTATTTACTTTTTTTTTGTGTGTGTGTCTACAGAGATTCTCCACTTTTTTTATTTTAAATTTAGTGATTTGTAGAACTAATAATAGATATGTGCATCTGTAATTGAATTTATCTTCCAGTCTCTTTGTATGGTTTTGCAATTAAGGTTTTGAAACACAAATTTCCACTTTTAGTTGAGTAGGAAATATTGGTGCATTTTTGTTGCTGTAGAATAAGCTCCAAATTAAATTAAAAATTCCAAAACATATCTATTTTTGTTAATCAATTCATGATACTAGCTTTAATTGTTGCATAGTTCTTATAATGACCCATAATAATATGTAACGTTGAATAAAGGTTAGGTTTATGTGGGGAATTGAGGAACTTGGGTTGGTTTATGGCTTATGGAAAAGGAAAAACTGATAAAATACTCTTAGGATTATTCGAAACTTTCGGAAAATCTTAAGTCGAAAAAAAATAAAATTATGGCGGGGAATGGAAAGTAAAAAACCAATAAAATTTTGTTATTGCAAATAATGTCCCAAAACATTATGGGTAATTGTCTTGCAGTCTTTGTATATTTTGTTACTTACCTCAATTTTCATCATTAAGCTTCAATTTGGAAGCTGCATAAAAGCCAAGCTCAATCTCTTATTTAAAGGTATTACCTTCATTCTTATTCAGTAATATCAATTCATGAGTTGATGGTGTTAAAGGTAATATAAACATTATATGAAATGCTAGTTCTAGAAATTTCGCCTCATATCAACTGGAGTCAAAGGTATGAACTTCAATTATGTTTTTGTTTTGGAGAAACAAAATTCTATATAATATGAAAAGTTTGAAATTTTTGTAGGCCTTTAGGTCTCATTTCTGTGGAAAGTGCATGATTCCCTCTTATATTATAAAAGCTTGTCGAAAAGCATATGGTGCATGTAAAAGCACTTATCAAGATGAAAGAAGTTGGTAGGAAATTTTCCATGCCGGTTCCAGTCAATTCATTGGATGGAACCATGAAGTGATGATAGTAGCTCCCTGGGGTTGTTTGGTTTTTTTATTTCAGAATTTCATCCTTTATTTTTCGATTTGTTAGTGATAGGGTTCAGGTAACTTCAGGACATGTATTAATGTGTAACATATGAAAATTTTCTATCAACACATTGTACATGTTAATAGAGACATGTAAAATGGTGTTTGCATCTATTATTTGAGATATGTGGCAATATATGATTGTTGACAACAAATCGAAATAAGATCTGGAGGTGAGGTACCTTGTAAATATGTAATAACCTACAGGAGATGGGACCTAGTCCACCCTAGGCAAGGGTGGCTTTAACTGGAGATGCTTTACTAAATTGAGGTTGTGGCATAATAGATTCTTATGTACCTTTCCTGAAATTGCCTTTGCTTTGAGTGTGGGTTCAGCCCTCAACACTGGCTGCCTACAAAGTTATTAAATTTATATGATAAAATGTGAATGTAACAATTGTTTGCTATTAATGTTCATACTATTAATGTTCACAGCATTCTACACTATTCGGTATTTTTACAGCTAAGAATTTATGGCTTGTTGCATATTTGTCTCCCCTTCATTCCAAGATGGATAATTAACTTGAAAATTTGTGTTTGAAGTTCAGTTCACAATAGCTAGGGAGGTGGTTATTTTGTATTATGAGGATTTGAAAGATGAGAAGATGCTTTTATGCTTTTTCTCTCCTGAATCATTCTAACTTATAGGCTATGTGGTATGAACATTTCAAGAAAAATTTTGTGTAGTGACACTAAAGACAAATTGTGGGATTAGGTTTTGTTGTACTCATTTTTGAAAAATTTTGTCTGCTAGTAAAAAATTTTAAAAATGTGATATATGAAAAATACCACATACCTATAGTTGTGATAGCATTCAAAACGACAATGTGTTTATCATTTTGAGACTATCTATGTTCATTTTGGATACCATGGAGATTAAATATGCATTATCGATGTATTACAGTGTGTTACATAACTGATGCTTTCAGCCATGTTTGGTTACTTTCATGGAATCCAATCTGTGCATTTTTTGGGCTGCTGGCTGCATGTTGTTCCATTCCAATAGGACACTTATAGATTTATATTTTTCAATTATCTTTCCTGGAATTTAATTTGATGACTTTGTTAATCTTGGCTTCTGATCTCCTGATTATCTCTCGTTTCGTTGGTCAAGCGATGAGGATAAGATTGTCCTTTTCGTTAGTTACTTATCCTAGTGATGCTCCTCTATGCCAATGACATATATTTCTTCAGGAGATTCATGTTTAGAAAAAATTTGCATTGGCCTTTCCTGGGCTGGTTCGCAATTCGCATTATAGCATATAATGGCTTTGGTTAGGTAGCTTATGTTGGAGTCATCAAGGTCTTGGTAGAAACTTGGTCGTGCGAATCGTTATTACTGGTTTCATGAAAATGCAGATATGTGTCCCATATGGGTTATCAGAAAAAAAAAAAAAAATAACAATGCTTTAAAAGATCAAATCTTGGGCTCAAGGAGGTGCTCTTGGGTTCAATCAACATGGACTTAGAAGTGGAACCTGGAGGACCCATGGTTAGGCCGGTGTCGTGATGCAACCTGGATACCAGATGAAATGAATTGGTGGTGACGATTTATTTTGCGATTCCAATCTGTAGCATTTTTTATCATGCAATACAAATCAGCCCAAACACGTTAGAAATCCACCTAACATATCATCCTAAGCCCATGGACCATCCACTTCACATCTCTAACCCTACCCATTTGCCTTTTTAAAATCTAACAGTAGCTTTTATGAAGGTACATCTATAACTTATTTGCCTTTTTAAAATCTAACTATAGCTTATGTGCAGGTCTAATAAATAAAAAAAAAAAACCATACAAAACAATTGCTTATACAGAAAAAAATTTGAAAAAAAGAACATATCAAAAACTCTTCTTCTTCCTCCTAGGACTTTCTCTCTCTAGCCACTCTCTCTCTCTAGCTTATGTCTCTAACTTGTGAACAACATGGAGCTCTAATGATGATGTCGAAAATAACATACCCTCTTCATTGTCGTATCTCTCTGATGTTCCATCGTCTGATTATAATCAAGACTCGTAAATACTAAAGTGAATATCGAAACAAGTGATATGATACCATTCTGAGTTTGATAAAGATTGCACATACGTCACATGTATAGGTTGGTTTCATGCACTGGAGATTGCACATCAAATTGATCCCACTTTCGGTAAATATCAAAACAAATGATATGATACCATGATCGATATGCCTCCATGAAAGCACGATTCCAACAAAAACCACATATTGAAATTATGTTCAGTTTGAAGGCCAGCAGCACAAGTCGATCATCGTCAAATGATTATCAGTTGAATGATGGAATCAATAATCCTTGGACTGCAACAAAAGCATGGAATTAACCCAATTTTGCGGTGAAATGATGACCTCAGCATACTTTGTTTTGAGAAAGAAAAACAAAGGCTAATGACTATTTCTTACAAAGGCTAATTACTCTTTCTATTCACATGAAAAAAAGATATGGCTTAGATAATGGGGTTGGACTTTATTTGAACATGGTTGGGCTTTGTATATGGCCTTAATTTAAGCCCATAGGATTTTTGTTAGTGGAAAAAAAATAAATTAACATTTAATATACATTTGTATAGGTTACGGGTGCCACGTTTGCTATTATTATACTTTTTTTGAACTTGGATCTATACATGTAGCTTCAATACACTACTGGAATTTGTAACACATGGTAGGTCTAGTCCAAATCTTCAAATCCACCGAAGATTGATCCTTATATAATATTATGTAGTGACTTCTCATTTGAGCACCTCTCCTATTATATGCTCTTTTAGGAGTGAGCAGATAGGGTGACCCATTGGGTTCGGGCTTGAAAATTCGAACCCGCAATTGTCCTGGATTGGAACGAAGCAGGCCTTGACTAGTGGATCCACTGGTTGAGCCCTAGGAGTTTTTTTTTTTTTTTTTCCTTTGAATTTCATTTTCACCCCTTACATTGCTTTATTTGTTTTTATCCATCACCATTCTTTCTTTGTTGTTATAGCGGCACTAGTGTATTGATTTTTTTTTTCTATGTTAAGCTTTTAATATGAAAAGTGTGTCTAAATAATTATATGCATTGGTGGCAAGTTCCATGAAAATGGTCACCATTCACACAAGTGTTCGCTGCTGGACAATGTTGCATTGTAGTAAAAGCTAAAAACAAAGGAAAATAAAAAGATATGTTGATCATGATGAAAAGAGAAGTTACAAGCTTTTACTTAGAAGATTATGAGGAAAAACAGAAAACGTGATTACTTACCTTTTTTCGATCGATGATAGAGGGAAATGAATATGACACAGGCACTAAGCACAAGGAGAGAAGCAACGATATAAGAAAATAAAAATACTAGTTTTTTAGCCTATGTCCATCTTTTGCTATTAAAGTATGTGCAATTTATACACAAACATATAACCTTTGAATTGAAATATTAGCAATGTAAGATTAGAGTAATATTCTAAAAGAGTAGAATTTATAAAAGAAAAAAAAAGTTTTATATTATTTAGAATAGGGATTGTCCTCTTAAAAAAACTCTATGTAAAGCATGAGATAAGTTTTTAAATTATATTTATTTAATGTATTGCTATAAACAATGCATTAAATACTTGTGAATATATAATGACTTCTATTCACATGAAAAATAATTTAAATATCAAATGTTATTTCTTTTCTACTTTGTTTTAATTTATATTTTATTTTTGTCTGTATATTTTTATATTTATTTATAATAGATAATACATTTTTTTTAAATAGGATCACAATGGGTCCATTAGCTAGGGCTCACACAACCTGAGGAGAGGAAATATCTACATACAGGGAACACATTGGTACCTTATTCGATCGAGCAGGATCTGAATGGGTATTGAGGGTCACAAGATAGGATAGAGATATAGTTTTTCTTGAACCTACTCTTATAGGCTAAGGTAAGGGCATAAGGTATTATACCCACTATGAAACCCATACCATATTACATAGAAGATATGAATTTCAGGTTCACGTACCTATTTTGAAACCTATACTCAATTTAAAAATTATAAAAGAATATAAATAATAAATAAATAAAATAATGCTATATGTTTCATTTTGCGATCACTTTTATTTAGTATTATTATTTTTAGGCTATCTTTTAGAAATTGTTATTTAGAAAATAACTTATACTATTTTACTATAGAAGTGCCTATAACTTTCATTTTAAAAGAACTTCAATTATATGTACTCAAACTGTTAAATTATGTAAAACTATTATTTATCTTCTTTAGCCAATTAATATAGAAGTGCATCAAAAGTTTTTAATTATAGAATTTTCTAAATATTTTACAGTTTTGTTAATATCACATAATCAGGTTCTTAAGTGTGTGTTGACTCTTTGTTTGTTCATGTATAGGTCAAAGGGTGTGCTTGTCAGTAGGCAAGCTATTGGCAAGGGTGACTTGTAGTCGTCATCTTAAGAAGGGTGGGGGACCTATGGACGTTATGATTGTTGTGTTACCTTTTGTATTCGATGTCATCGTTAGGAATAACTAGCTTTTGCTCCGAGGGAAGTGTTGGTGGGTCCCTCCTACATAGCCACATGAAATATTGTATTAAAAAAAGGGGGGGCAAATTGACTTAGCAAAATACAAAATGGTTTATCGCAAGAACATGAATCGTACATGATTATCGACTTGTGATCTTTAAATACCCATTGATTCTGCAAATATCTGTTGAACTTTATATTCATGAATGATTTTGATGAGAATAATTGTTACACAATTAATTATTTAAATATCCTTAATTGTTCAAATACTTAAAATATTTATATATATATGCTTTGTATTTGTTCTGCTGTTGTTTAAGTTTTAACAGAGCAAAAAGTTGAAGAAAAATCATAAGAAACATGAGCTCACTGTAAGAATTCAGAATGATTTGATCCAAGAATGAAGAACAAAAATTGCAGAGCTAAGTTGAACCAAAAAGCAAGAGAAAGAAAAAAGTTTGTTACATTCTGTTATGAAAAGTTACAAACTAAACAAGCTAAGTTATTTATGTGCACAAAGAAGAACCTTATATAAGTAGGATTAAAACAGTATTCTACACTTGCCAATTAGCAACTAACAACTAATAAATAAGAGATAGATAATAAACTCAATATCTGCTTGCTAACTTGGAACAAAAAGAAATGAGTATGGCCTTTGAAATAGGTTTGGTAAATATATCTGCTAACAGGAGTTGTGCATGAACATATTGAGGATGTAGAACTCCCTTAGAGGTATAGTCACGAAAAAGTAAACATTGAGCTCAATTTGTTTGATATGACCATGTTGACAAGGATTATCAATTATAGATAGAGTGGATCTATTATCACAATAAAGAGAAATAGGAAAAGTAACGTCAACAAGAAGATCCTTCAAGACATAAGTCACCCATAAAAGCTCTTAAGAGCAAAAGCAAGGCTAAATATTTAGCCTTAGTAGACAAAGTAGCAACCATCAATTGCTTTTTAGATTTCTAGGACACAAGTGCACCACCAACAAGAACACAAAAATACCAACTTTCAATCTAGAGGGCAAGAGGCTCAATCTGCATCAGAATAGATAGCAAGCTTTAAGGAGTCAACAATAGGAAATTGCAATCCCAAAAAATAATGTGCGTACGATACTTAAGCAAATGAATGGAGCATCCATATGTGTTGAAATAGAGGCTGCCAAAAACTTACTTAAGTAATGGATTGAAAAAGAAATGTCCAGTCATGTAATTCCTAGATAAAGCAAACATCCAACAATTCTTCTATAATAGGTAGGATTAACAAGAACATCACCAAACATATTATCAAGCTTACAACTAGAAGCAAAAGGTGCCTTTGCTGGCTTACAACCTATAAAACCTACCTCAATAAGAAGATCAAGTATATATTTTCTCTTATGAACGAGAAGTCTACGAGAAGACTTATATAATTCCAGCCCTAAGAAAAATTGAGCTTCACCTAGATCCTTTATGGTGAAAGCTGCATCAAGTTTCTACTTAAGATTATTAATAATACCTAAGCTTGTCCCTGTTAAAAGGACGTCATCAACATAAACAAGAACAACTACAAAAATTAGAAGAAGTTCCACAAATAAAAAGTGAGTAATCATTGAGTGATTGTTTAAAGCCTTGCTATAACAAAAATTGAGTTAACTCATAGGTCCATTGTCATGAAGCTTGCTTAAGTCCATAAAGTGACTTCTTCAACCGACATACTTGATTGGGACCAGTCTTAGAATAACTAGGTGGTAGAAGCATATAAATTTCCTTATCTGTATAACCATGAAGAAACGTATTGTTCACATAAATTTGATGGATTGGCCATCCTCTAGAACTAGCTAGTGCAAGAATAATATGAACAGTTCCTAAGTATGATTGTTCTCCAAGGCTAACAATTCCAAATCCATAGCATCTATCCACTGCTTATGTTATATAGCTTGTAAATAAGATGTTGATTCAAGAACAATAAAAATATTAGCTAAATGATCTAGTAATAGTATGATATTAGTTATAATATAATTATAAACAATAATTTATCATGATTATAATAATATAATTTAGTAATATAATAATTATGATCTTATATAATTAATGTTATTAACTTATCTTAAGTGTGTTAACACATCAATATAGTAAATCATACAATACTAAGCATTTAGTAACCCTCGTAACAATATTGACAAAATAATCTATTGATAATATTATGATATATCGTGTTAAACATTGATAATTACGACATATGACTATTACCATTATTCAATTATGTATCTGAATATTATACATAACATTAGAAATAAAGATTGTATTTGAAATCCTATGGGATACATTATCAAACTATCAAATTACAGTCAGTGTTTGCTGTTTTTCTACTCAAAAAGATTTTGAATTGTATTTTAAGGTCTATTAATTTTATTCTATTTGATATTTCCAATAGAGTGATTTTAGTATTTGAATCAAGAAAGTATTTAGGTTATTTAAATATTTTATCCATTACCGAATTCTTAGATATAGTTACTCTAAAGTTGCAGATTTCAAAGTTTATTTTAAAGCACTATTTCCTACAGCTTCGTAATTGAATATTACATTTATTTCTTGATTTTTTAAAAATATTTGAGACTTTTATTGACTACTTCAGCAATAATTAGAAATTTAGATTCATGAAAAAAATTAAGATGGTTTTTCTAACATTTTCTTCAAAGTTTCTTAAGATCTTAGCACCTAAATTATAAAAAAATTGTTATATGTTAAATCAGCGTTTATAGCCATTCATGATGGAGCATTGTGCACTATCATATAGTTTAAACATAGGCAAAAAGGAAAAAAAAATGGTTCTTTCCGATTTTCTCCATTAAAATCTTGATGTGGTAGTCTACAATACAAGTACCACTCAAAAATTAGTTTGCACCATCCACCTTTCATGGTGGTTTTGTTCACTACCTCTAGAGAAAAATTGGTGTTTTTGTTTAGTATTTTTATATCTATATATCATGCAATAAACTTTTGAAAATTGATATATATTTATCATCCAATAAACTTTTAAAAATTTAATATAGTTGAATATGCTTTCAACACCGGTAAGTGATTTGCAAATCGTAATATTCATCAATTAGTTTATTCACAAATTAGTTCGACCCCAATATACATGATTTTGAGTATTGATAATGTTCACAACCTCAATTTTATATTTATTGTAATAAAATCAATAACCCCATTGAATTTGTATTAGTTATGTTTCAAAACAAAGAAGGGAGAATATAAATTGGTATCAAATTAAGAAGATATTCACATCATTTGATATAAGAATAAAGTTATGCACTTTGTGACAACTTCAATCGATAATGACACAAATAGATTTACATGAGTCAGCCTTTAGCTTAGGGAACAAAGGGAGAAAAATGCCATCAAAAACCGTAAAAACTGAATACATTAGAAGGCAACCCATCCTTAAAAAGAAAATAAATGTAACACATGAACTAGATTGTACAAGAAGGTATGTCTGAGCTAATACATTCATCATCAACATCAACAACAATCTTGAGCCAATGATTCAGAGACTCACAATGGCAGCACATTGCGATCAACCCAGAATATACAGAGACAATGAAGAAAATCTAAGTATGTACCATATAGCAGACTAATGAGAAGCAATCCTGAAATCTTGAAACTTGACATATGAGGGCAAGACAAAGTGAGTAATTAAAATTGCCATAAAGTTTCAAAAGAGCAAGAAAATATATGCTACAAGGTGAAGCTTTATCTTTCAAGTTTCAACAAACAATAGATATCAGATGTCACAGTGCAATTTCATTTTCAGATACCTGTGTATGGCTCAAAACACATATATGCATAGTACAGCTGGAAAGGTCTAGTTTGGATTCACATGAGAACAAAAGACACATGATCACATAATCAACCTAAGACAACTTTCTACTGAGCTTTCTTCCTTCAATTTCTAAAAGAAGTACACTTGTGCTTGATTTTGCACCTTCTTTGTAAATGCAAGCTAAAACATAGGTTGTTAAGAATACGTGTTTACTATTAAAGAAATTATCCCAACAGCAGAAACTCTCTTGTGGGATTCATTCTGCATGGAAAAATTAGACCTTTCAAGTATTTTCTCAAAGTTTCCAGTTAAAAATTATGATGAGAAGGTATGATTTAATCTCAAGTGAGCAGATATATTTTCATTAAATTATTCCCAACAAGAAATTTAATGGGCGAAAAATGTAGCTACAAGGAGACTGATAATTCTCACTAACTTTGATGTGAAGGGTTCGGAGAGGGTCTATTGCTTGAAGTTCTCTAGCTGGCAAGCACGGAAGTAAAGCAGCTTCCAAAGCTGTCACACAAGCTGGCATATCTTCCTTAGGGAGTTGGGAATTGTGCGCCTGGGCTTCCGGTTGCTGCTGCTGCTGATCAAGTGCTGCTCTCTCAGCCATTCTTCTTCTCCTCAATTCCGGAGTTTAGGAGTCTTAACCTGCATAAGGGTAACAAAAACAAAGGTGAGAATGTTTGTAATTTATACCAATTCTAAAAACCACAAGGCCTTGTTTGGTTTTCTCCTTCAAATAGGATCTCATGAAATCTAAATCACTACTTGCTTTAAAAATATTAGCTATATTACATCTACAATTATGAGAAAACATGAGTGCACAGAAATCCAATTTTCTCTCTCAGTAGTTATTAGGATTCTAGGAAATTGAAAGCCAAAAAGGGCCTTAAGCAAAGCCCTTATATACTGACATTCCCCTAACTATTTGCTTCGACATTCTTCTTTACTTCTACTTGTATTTTCATAAGCTATTCAGCGCAAGAAAACCATTTGAATTCGACGATATTAATGTTGCTGTGATGCTATGGAAATTACAATTTGCTTCAACAGACCCACAAGCTGAAAAATGGACCGGAGTTTGAGTTCACTGAAAAGGAACAAAATTTATAAAATATAGATCTTCATTTTCACTTGCAGATCGCGTAGCTCGGATGATTGTCGAGACTCAAGACGGAGCAGCTAGAGAGAGAGAGGGAAAGTCTGACGACAAGACTGCTGAAGTGGTCCTGTATGCGGTTTTGGAATCCTTATAATAAGCAAGAAACCACAGCAATGGCTTCTTGCTTAGGCAAAGAAGTAGCCTCCCAAGTATGATTGTTCTCCAAGGCTAAAAATTCCAAATCCATAGCATCTATCCACATGTTGGTTCTAGAACAGTAAAAACATTAGCTAAATATGTTGGTTTTTCTCCTTTATCCTCGGTAACGATCGCATAAAGTGGTCCATGAATCCAATAATATCAGGAACGTGTAACAACTTCTTCAACGTTCCAAAATGCATTCTATTTTTTAGGAACAAACTCACTAATGGATTGAGTATAAATAGAAGCACTTCGGGGGTCCCTAAGCCTGCTCACTCTCTACAGAAATATACCATCCTTTTGAGCGAGTTAAGGTTTAGAAGCACCACCCGAACCAGTGACGCTAGACTGATCTCCACAGAGCATTACACCCACTTGCTTGGCAATGGCTGGAGGTATGTAGTCGATCTATTTTCGCTTCCACTTTTGTCTCTATTGTGTTCATGTGTTTTGCCGAACATGTTGAGACGTTTCCGCTGCTGTATCATGATTTACATTTGGTATCAGAGCCACTAAAATCGCCTCTGTCTTGCTCCGTTTTTTCAGTGGGTTTATTTTCTGATATATATATATATATATTATATATATGGATGATTTTTTTATCATTTCTGGGTTTGAGTTTCTGTTTTGGGTGTGTAAAAGGGACGAATCTGAAATCATCATGAGGATGAAGCAATATAAATATATATATGGGTATGTATACGCTTTACATATGGTTCGAATAAAAAAAAAACTTTTGAAATGGGTCAAACTGACCCGTCGAGAGGTTGAAGACAACTCCAGTTTGCTTTTGTGTTTTGGTTTAAAGGCATGAATATGTATGTGGCCGAAAAAGGATGTCCACTTTTAATATGTATGTGTGCTAGATTGCTTTTGTAACTTGTCATATTGCTTTTCCATGAAAGTCTGCTGCAACTTTCAAAAACAATGGACTAAGCTGGTTTACTTTGGAAATCTAGAAACAGCCTTTGTATTCTCCCAGTTTTCTCGTTGACGTGGAAAGTTCTTTTTTAACAATTCGGACTATACATACATACATATATATATATATATATATTCATGTGCGAAGAACGCAAAAAGGATATTGAAATATATGCGTATATTTCATAAAGTTAGAATTTTAAGGTATCTTTGCATGTAATTAAACGTTATGCATAATATTATAGTTTTTTATTGTGCTATATTTATGCTTATATTAGATATTTGCACATAATAATAACATGTTAGTTAGTATTATGTAATTCATAATAATAAGCTAGTCTTAATGTAATTTAATGTCTATGATCCATATAAATTTTGATTAATTAGAGAATAGCCACAGCATCTTTAATAATTTAAACTATATATATGATCACATAAAGACTGTTAGACATTGATTGTAATTAATTGTACTAAATATAATAAATTTTTTCCCACATGAATTTTTATTATATTTATACTATTAATTAGGATAAAATGTCAAGTTATTCATAACTTACCCACAGGAATTATGAATTAATTAAATAACTTGATAGTTTTATCATAAAGAATAAATGAATCTGCTTGAATTAGAAACTTAGCCCACAGGCAATTTCCATGTCATTAGATTCATTTCTAAAGCATGATTTACATTGGTAAAGCATGGTATTTTGTTTAGGCCTCAATTTAACATAAGCATGTAATCTATAATTTTATGCAGTTGTGCAACCTGCAAATTTCTCTGATATTCGGTATGATATCCTTGAACTTAAGGGAGATAACTATAAGGTCTGGAAGGAGAGAGCTCTTCTTCATTTGGGGTAGATGGATATAAACTATGCTATTAGGAAAGACGAACCACCACCACTGACTGATACTAGCACTGCAGCAGACATTACGCTTTATGAGCGATGGGATCGATCTAATCATCTCATCGTGATGTTCATAAGACTAGAATCTCTACTAGTATCCGCGTTCCGTCGACCAGCATGAAAAGGTCAAAGACTTGCTAAAATCCATTGATGATCAATTTGTCACTTCAGACAAGGCATTAGCAAGCACCTTGATCATGAAGCTCTCATCCCTAAGGCTCACCAGTGAGAGTTGTGCGCGAGCACATCATGCAAAAGGGGATAATTGCGGCTCAATTGAAGAATCTCGAGTTGAATTATCGGATTCTTTCCTGTGCATCTACATCTTGAGCACTCTTCCTCATCAATATGGACCCTTCAAAATCTCATACAACACACATAAGGATAAATGGTCCAATTAAATGAACTATACCATGTGTGTTCAAGAGGAAGGGAGACTGATGATGGAACAGGGTGAAAGTGCAAATGCTGACAACGCATGGGAAAGGCAAATCTCAAGCCAATCAAAAGGGGAAAAGTAAAATACCTCCCCAAGGAGGTATTAAGAAAGATTCCAAGTGTTTCTTCTGTAAAAAGAAGGGGCACATGAAGAAGGAATGCGCCAAATTTCAGAAATGGCTTGGGTTATCCAACCTCACTTGTTTGTTATGAATCTAATCTGGTTAAGGTCAATATTAACACATGGTGGATTGATTCTGGATCAACAATCCACATTTCAAATTCCTTGCAGGGTTTGCAAAACCTAAGGAAGCCAATAGGAAGTGAGCAAAGCATCTTATCAAGAAATAAGATGAGCTCGCATGTGGAAGCGATAGGAACTTGTTATTTAAATTTATCTAGTGGCTTTGTTCTAAAGTTGGAAAAGACCTTTTATGTTCCAAGTTTCTCTAGAAACTTGATTTCAGTTTCAAGACTTGTACCTTTTGAATATTCCTTTAATTTTTCAAATTCATCATTCAGTATATTTTATAAATCTGATTGTGTTGGGAATGATACTTTGTCTGATGGTCTTTACGCATTAATTTACAAAACAATGTCACTTATGATTCAATGCATGTTCACACTGGGACTAAAAGATGTGTTATTAATGAGGATTCCTCTACATTATGGCATCGGAGATTAGGTCATATCTCCATGGATAGAATTAAAAGATTAGTAAATGAAGGGGTACTTAATACATTGGATTTTACTAATTTTGAGACTTGTGTAGACTGCATAAAGGGAAAGCAGACCAACAAGTCAAAGAAAGGTGCCAAAAGGAGTTCAGACATATTGGAGATCATACACACTGATATATGTAGTCCAAACATGGACTCACATGGTCAGAAATACTTCATCTCTTTATAGATGATTACTCACGATATATGTATCTCTAATGCTTCATAATAAGAACGAAGCATTATGCCTTAAAACATCTTTAAGGCTGAAGTGGAGAAACAATGCGTAAGCAAATTAAGATCGGAGATCAGATAGAGTGGAAATTTATGGTAGATACACAGAGGATACAAGCACCTGGGCCATTTGCAAAGTTCTTCAAGAGCATGGATGTTGCCTAATACACCATGCCTCGTTCACCGACCAAATGGTGTAGCAAAAAGAAAAACCAACATTATTGGATATGGTGTGGTGTATGCTTAGCAGCTCCAATCTTTTTAATCCTTGTGGGCTAAGCACTTAAGACGGCTCGTATATATAAAACCGATTCCAACTAAGCTGTCCCTAAACGCCATTTGAATTATGAAAGTTGGAAACCGAGTTTGCGACACATCTGTTTGGGGATGCCGTCTGAAAAGAATTTAAAATCCACAAAGAAGAACTTACCCAAGAATTAGTGGTATTCATTGATATGCTAAAATCTAAAGTTACAAGTTTTATTGTCCATCTCATAGCACTAGGATTGTGAATCAAGAAATGCAAAGTTTATTGAAAATGACTTGATCAATGGAGCATCAACCAAACAGTTTCTGAAGATCATTAAAATCTCAACCTTCCACCTCAAGATAATTGTTATTGTTTACAGCACCCCTCAATACAAGCTGGTTTGAACAACCAATCACTGAAGTTCCACAACTATTGATGACATTCCATAGATCAATATTCAAGATGCCAACAACTTTTGAACAACAAGTTGAACCACATACCTTCAAAGATGATGGTACACACATTAAAAAACCCTAGACTAAGAAATCAATCAATTCCTGATTATGTTGTTTTCTGCAAGAATCTGACTATAACATCGGAGCCAAAATGATCCTACTCTTTTCACAACCATGAGTTGCAAAGAATCTGAATTGTGGTATAGTGCCATGAAAAAAATGAATTCTATGAAGATAACGAGTTTGGATCTTGTGAGTTGCCAATGGTGTAAAAGCCATTGGATGTAAATGGTCTTTAAGACAAAGAGAGACTCATTTGCAACATTGAGAATACAAGCAACTTGTTGCTAAGGGATTCGCTCAGAAAGAAATCAATTAACACGAAAACTTTCTCTCCTGTATTAAGAAAATTCTTTGCATGTGATTTTGGCATTATACCCATTTTGACTTAGAATTCAACAAATGATGTGAAAACGCGTTTCTCCAAGGGGATCTAGAGAGTTTACATGAAACAACCTAAGATTCCTCTCTATAATGTGAGCAATTGGTTTGCAAGCTCAAGAAACCCTATATGGTTTAAAACAAGCATCCCCCCAATGGTATTAAAATTCATAATGTAATTTCTTCATTCGGATTTGTAGAAAACATTATGATCAATGTATATACCAGAAGGTAGTGGAGTAAAATCTGTTTTCTTGTTTTATATTGATGACATTTTGCTAGCAACCAATGATAAGGCATGCTATATGAGTGTAAACATTCCTCTCAAAGAACTTTGATATAAAAGATATGGGTAGCATCTTATGTCATTGGAATAAGATCCATAGGGATAGATCTCGAGGCATTTTAAGTTTGTCTCAAGAAACCTATATCAATAAAGTTTTAGAGAGATTTCGATGAAGGATTGTTTACCAAGTATAACAACTATTGTGAAGGGTGATAAATTCAGTTTAAGCCAACCCCAAAAATGAGCTCGAGCGAGAATAAATGAAAAACATCCATACTTCAGCTGTTGGAACCTAATGTATCTCAGGTCTGTACCAGACTGACATTGCATTTGTTGTTGGATACTAGGAGCTATCATAGTAACCCCAGGTATTGACCACTGGAGAGCTACAAAGAAGGTAATGAGATACCTTCAAGGTACAAAGGATTTACATGCTTATAAATAGACGTACTGACCAATCTGGAGGTCACTGGATACTCTGATCGGACTTTGCGGCTATGTTGATTCACAAAATCAACATCTGGTTACGTTTTCATGTTTTGCCAGTGGGACCATATCTTGGATGGAGTGCAAGCAACCTTGACTGCTACTTCCACTATGGAGGCCGTTTTGTATCTTGTTTGAGGCTACCTCACATGTGTATGGTTAAAGAGTTTCATGTCAGCTTAGTATTATCGACTCTGTTTCTAGGCCATTAAGATTGTATGTGATAACTCATCTGCTGTGTTTATGCTAAGAACAATAAGATGGTAGTCGAAGTAAGTAATCGACATCAAATACTTAGCCATAAAGAACGTGTTAAGAAAATAAAGTGTCATTGAGCACATTAGCACTGATTGATGATAGCCGATCTTTAACTAAAGGCATGCCACCAAAGAATTTTAAGGATTCATGTAGTGAGAATGGGACTTGATTCCATAATGTAATATTTCATCGTTCATGTATTTGTATGTTTAAATAAAACTCTTATTTCAGTGATGTTTCTCATATGCTTTGTGTACACATTTTGTCTATTCATTTATTTGAGAAAATTATTAAGTTTGGACCTCGAATAAACATTAGGTTTATTCATCAAGTTCTATGGCTTGAGAGGCACAATGCATTGAAATACATGAGATAATACTCATCATTAGAGGACTTATTACCATATTCATGTATTTTGTTTCTCAATAAGATGAATTATGGAATACATGGACCAAGTGGGAGAATGTTGGTTTTCCTCTCTTTATCCTCGGTAATGATCGCATCCTTTTCCTCGATAACGTCGCATAAATGGTCCATGAATCCAATAATATCAAACATGTAACAACTTCTTCAACGTTCCAAAATGCATTCTATTTTTTAGGAACAAACTCACTGATGGATTGATATAAATAGAAGCACTTCAGGGCCCTAAGCCTCTCATTCTCTATAGAAATACACCATCCTTTTGAGCGAGTTAAGTTTAGAAGCACCACCCAAACCACGCTAGACTGATCTCCACAGAGCATTACACCCACTCGCTTGGTAAATGCTAGGTATGTATCGATCTATTTTCGCTTCCACTTCTCTCTATTGTGTTCATATGTTTTGCCGAACATGTTGAACGTTTCCATTGCTGTATCATGATTTACAAAATAATCAACTAATAGTATGATATTAGTTATAATATAATTACAAACAATAATTTATCATGATTATAGTAATATAATTTAGTAATATAATAATTATGATCTTATATAATTAATGTTATTAACTTACCATAAGTGTTTTAACACATCAATATAGTAAATCATAAAATATTAAGTATTTAGTAACCATGTAACAATGTTGACAAAATAATCCTATTGATAGTATTATGATATGTCATGTTAAATATTGATAATTACGACATAAGACTACTATCATTATTTAATTATGTATCTAAATATTATACACAACATTAGAAATAAAGATTGTATTTGAAATCCTATGGGATACGTTATCAAACTATCAAATTATAGTCGATGTTTGCTGTTGCTTTTCTACTCGCAAAAGATTTTGAATTGTATTTTAAGGTGTTTTAATTTTATTGCTGTCAAAAAGAGTGTAACTGGAGCAGGCTCCAACGAGAGATTCCACTTATCACAAGTTCTCTTTCTACTTTAGTATGTCAGGCACATTAACTACACCTAATAAAAAAATTGCAAAATTGTTTTTCTTTCTTCTTATTAAGACTCGTACCAAAGCTGCAAAATTGTTTTTTCTTTCTTCTTATTAAGACTCGTACCAAAGCTGCATTACTTCCCCACTAGCGACTTGTGGAGAAATGTATGCAACCTACAACAGAGACAAATGTACATAGCAAAACAGGTGAGAAGTTATAAAAACACAAAAATCCACATCCTAAAAGGATATTTGCAAAGACGATCAACCCATAGTTGTCAAACTTGCGAGTTAACTCATATTTTTATGAGTTTATGAGTTAATGATGGGATTTCGATTCACCTTGCATATAAAATTGTTTTTTGAGTAAACTCATATAGAATCGTGATTTTACATAATAGAATTGGTAGAATCGATAGTATTGGTGGTAGAATCGTAAAGTTGTAATTTTATACTTTTTTTTCTATATAAACTTTAAAAATGCAATCAATTTAATATATTTAAATTTAGGGTTTGTGGCACTAATTGTTGATGTTTATCTTAATCTAACTTAATTTTAGTTTTTTTTCAATATTTTTTCCTTTTATTTCCTTTTTTTAACTCTTTCTTTTATGTTATATTCTTTGATATATTTTGAACAATTTGAATTAAAACTAAACAAATATATATAGTGCTATATTTTTCTGCCATTTTTTAATAATTTTCTATATGTGATTTATTTATCATAAATGTAACGATTTTTTGTACAAATATATAATGGACATAAAAATGTTCATTACTATACAAAACTAGCTACTCACACATGATCATGTAAATGATTTGCAACACATCCTAATAATTGTAGATCGTGAATCATCGTTAAATAAAAATAATTATTTTAATTATCAAATTGCACTAAATATATTAATGAGAGTATGGGAATTATGATCGGTAAAACTTAAATTTGGTTGTATGTAACTAATTTAATACTAAATTCTTTATTTTTATAATTTATTTAAAGTTTTATTAATAAAGTAAGTAAATCTGTTTTTTGCAAGCAAGTTTATATTAGTTATAAAATCTTACGGTTTTATATCTCAATTCTATGTTCCGATTTACGGACCTCCTAACAATTCTAGTTAGAAACTCGAGTTTGACAACCATAGATCAATCTAATAACCAGTTCTTGACAAAGCTTGCCTTATTATCTGAATAACTTCTCAATTCTATAATTTAGAAGATGGAACAAGCTATAGGATTAATGAGTTAAGGTTGATGGAAATATCCTGATACAAAAAATAACCAAAACAATTTTCCAAGGGCTTTAACATTGAGAAATTTCTAACCTCAAAATTTGCATTTTTTTTTTTACACATTCTTACAAGTTACACCTAAAAAAAGAAAGCATTTGATGCAGTTCATATTTCAATTCATATAACCCAAGGCCTTAAAACATAGACGTATTCATTTCAAAAAGAAAAAATTATCATCTGCATAGTGCAAAGTGTGGAGTATGTATTGACCAATACACAGAAATTTCACCTCATGAAAATAAATTCTACCATAGCAAAATATGCATTTTAATAGCACTTAGACTAGCACTTGCTAAAAGCCCTAAAGAGAAACTTTACAAATTTTAATGCACCTCTATTACATGTGATATGTGAATAATCAATGTGTTGAATGTTGCATACTTATGCTAACAACCACATCTTCAAGGCTTGACTTGGTAATAAAACCTTGAAAAAGATGAATGGAATTTTTAGCTGGCCTACTCATTCGTCTAGTTGACATAATAGTTAATCCATGGAATTACTATCAGCTGAAAATAAGAAATTGGAATTCCTTTACAATTAAGTCATAGCAATTACTTAATCGTTCCCAACACATTACCATATCCACCCTAAAACCTTAAAAAAAGAAACAACTATAAAGAATAGTTATTAATTGGATAAATTATACCGATAGGTCATAACGTTTGAAGTAAATTCATTTGAATCATAAAGTTTAGAAAGTGATCTTGGACTTTAAAATGGTTTTGAGAAGTACCACTCTTTAAACCCCCAACCCCCTCCCCCACACTCTCTCTCTACCTAATCAAAGCGGCTTCATCTTCATTTTCGAGCAAGATGAGAGATCCAAGTGAGTCGTTTTCCATTTTTGTGCCAAGATAATTTTGGTTATTTACATAATGGCCCACTTGTTTTGCAAATTAAAATATTTTTACTCGTGGATGGGACGCGCACCAGGAATCAAGCTCCGGAGCCTTTTTTGTTTTTTTCAAATTAAAAAAAAAAAAAACCTTAGGCTTAAAATTTTTAGATGACATGAGCCTGATATAAATTGGCCCAATTTTAAGGGCTAAAGTTTCTTTGTTAGTAAATCACATTTAGGTAGGACTATTTGCATGTGTGAAACGCATGACTGAAATATGACATAATAATATACTCATGCAAGCTTTGGAATGAGTATCGCATGTTTAATATGTAATATAGGCATCAATATGTATCGCATTTAAAAGTGCAACACATAACCAATACACATATATTACTTCCAAAGTGTAATACACATATTGAATTCTTATATTGTATATCCAAAATTTCATATAACATTGATATTTGTGTTTTTTTTACTCAAATTGCATTTATGTATTTTTTTTAATTAATAACTAAACAAGAATTAATCTCATTTTCAATGGTATTTCATTCCTTTTACAAAATATGATATATTTATCTATACTTGTGGTGTGTTTAAAGTTCTTCAATGTTTAAGAGATAGGTAAATAATTAAGCCAATGTTACAAAAGCGCTTTCTTTTACATGGTAATTATATTTCGAAGAGTGGTATGCATCTCTATATAATTGTTCAAAACAACTTCTATGTTCTATCTAATTATAAATCTAAAAGATATTGCCATTTGAACATCATTGCACAAAAAACAAGTCCTAACCATAAGGCATGGTATGGTAAAAAAGAATATTAAAAAAAAAAAGAAAACAAAGGACATAGTAAATACCCTTAAAAATAAGGTTTAAAATAATAGATATGTACAACTAAAACACTCTTTTTATAGATAAATATATGTTTTCTTAAAAAAAATACTTTTCTAAATGTATTTTTATCCAAACCTTTATTTCCTTGCAAAACTACCCCTTTTTTATTATATTTATATTATATAGCTTTGTGCTGCATTTTATCACATGATATGATGCAATCTAACAATTATGATGGAAGCTTTAGTGATAAATTTAATGAGAAATTCTATGACACCATAATTAATTTTGATGGGATTAATCTTGTCTCCATCCAACGGCTCATGCTATATCCAACATGATCGAATCACTAAAATAGTTAATATTCCAATTACTATATTTATTTTAACGGTCAGATGGTTGATTGGTTGATCCCATCGATGAGACCGTAAAGCTCCAAACTTAACGGTTTGTTTACTTCGCTGTATGCAATAATGGGGGAATATAATTCTAATTCAATAGAAATGTAATAGGATTGTAATAGCTATTACAATGTTTACTTGGTGTAAATAATAAAATAAATAATTATTGGCGTAACATGTAAAATATCTATAATACTCATTGTCTTTATTATAGAGAGATGATAATTGTATAGATGGTATTTTCAAATAGTGGTATTTATGATAAAATTGAAAATAAACTGTTACCAGTGAAAAACGGCTAAGCTTTTACACGTATATGGAAGCTACAAGGCAAGTTTCTAATTGATTTTAATTTTACTTAACCAATCATTATCTCTTTTGCCAAATTATGCTTAATTCAACAAATATAGGCAACAATAATAATAAAGAGATAAGTGAAGGAAAATATCATACTGCAATTTAATGTGGAGTTTAGTCCACCTCTTACTCTCCATGGTCCACCAATGGCTAACTCAATGAAGACTACATACCATCATATTCAAAAAACAATTTGCTTCACAGTGAGGTTTTCAACAAATTGCCTCATCAATAGGACTTCACTCAAATGTCTTAACACATAAGGACTTCACAAATGTCTCAAACACATGAGGACTTCACTAAAACACTCACAAACAAATGTGTGAATGGTGTCTTACAACATTTTCATCTAAACACACTAGGGCATTATCCATACTTTCACTAATCTAATGCAAATACAAAATAACAAATCCCCTCAAAAAGCCCACCAACAGTCGGATGACAATACTCCAGCAGCTAGTTTTCATGTAACGGCGAGCCAGTGCAATTTTCATGCATGCGATCTTCCCCTCAATTTCCTTTGTTCAAGAACCACACTTCTTTTTCTTGTACCAGTGAACCGGTGCATTTTCCCTGTGCGCACTACACAAAACAAACATAAAAACAAACACATAAATGCACAATATAGCTCAAACATATTAGAAACATATTTTGCTTATTAAATATAACTTAACTAAGTTGTAAGCATTTGTGCAATTCATTTTCTCATCAAAATAAGATTGTAATATCTATGTGGTTTACATAAAACATTGAATGACAATTTATTAATATGTGAATCTGAATTGCTATTCATCATTTTCTGTAATAACAATTTATTATGAGTTGTCACGCATAATAGTGGATTTACCTAAAATAAGAAGGAAATAAATAACCATTCATATCAAGTGAATGTGATGCAAGTCTTTGATTTTCTTGCATTTACAATTCATCCCTTGGATCTAAAAGAATAAAGTTATAACTCAGGAATATAATTAGATTTAAATGGCTACCAATGAAGGAATAAAATTGTTATTCTTTTTTTAATGAATTATAAGAAAGAGTTTGAATAAATAATAAAATACTAATTCCATCAACCAAATGTGCTATAAATGGCTATTAATGGCTATTTATAATAGAATTATTTTGAAAAAAAAAGGGAAAAAAGAAAGTGGTATTACTTACTTTATAAGCACCAATCCCTAGTCATTATTTACATAATTATAATTATCTTTTTTAAGACACAGAGTATAAGAAAAATGCATAAATAACCATTCAATGATGAATAAGGAGAGCAGACTGTTTCTAGCATAGTTAAATTGTCAAAGTTCCCGGGGATTCAAGTAGAAAACACATACTTGTGTGTTTGGGACAAAGTTATTTTGAGCAAGGCTTGTATTTAATTTGATCATTAACTAATTGACTGTAATAAGTCACCTAAATCCTGTATGTGAATAACAAAATTTAATATATCTTTTATATCTTAACCACGACATTTACATTCTCAACTGTGTCTTCATACCTAAACCATTTTTTTTTTATTTTTTATGCCATAAATAGTATAAGATATCAATCAGGATGTGTTTTTCTACAATTAATAACAATACATTTTTGCTAGAGTCTTTATAATTTACAACAACGAAACTATAATCAATGGTCTTCTAGCATGGTCTCATCTCATCTATTTCTCAAGTAAAAGTTATCAGATTTGAATAATCTCTCCACATATGATTATGATTTAAAAAAAAAAAAACTCTATAAGTATTTATATCTCAAACAAAATAGATCAGATTAGATTCATCAATTCCTCAAGTCATGTCATGTAAAACAAATCCGAAGAAAAAATTTACCAATGATCAAAATTCAAAGATAAAATACAATATTTGGCAGAAAAAAAAGGAGGGAAAATTGAAATGTAACTAGTGAAAAACAAATACACATCTCACCCTGCCAGACGTGGCAAATTATTTCCAATTCCTGCGAATACTGTGGATTTAGTTAGTACATCTCAACCATCATGGAATCTGAATCTATATGTGTCGGTCCTAAAACTAATAACATGGTGCCTGCTGGAAGTCACGACTGCGTGTCACGGAGAGGAATCGGACAATGAGCGAGGACAAGCAACAACGTACAATATTTACAAAGTCATCACCAATAACACATGATATCGCTCAACAAAAAATGAGTGCTCATATACTTAGCCTAAATCCACTTGTCAAAGAATAACAATTGTATTAAATCAATTATGAACAATCCAAAAACAGCAGACATAAATAAGCAATGCAATTATAATCCCAAAAGCATCCTTAAATTTTAAATTCTGAAATTCTGTTTATTCTTTCGAGATTATAAACAAGTACAGCTGAGTTAAATTGAGTAGATAATTTAAAAACATACACTTGGTCTTTTTATAAATTTATTAAGCTTGAACTTGAACTGATCTGATCTTTTACCTAACTTAAAAATTACATGATTGAGCTCCAACTTATTAAGAAATTTAAAAACCAAACTCGACTTGATGGTCTGTTTACACTATTAAACCTATGTAAACTCAAGCTCATTAGTTTAAATAATATAATGAGAAAAGTATGTTCTTAATCATCAACATTTTAATGTTTTTCTATTTGAGTCCTAAACTTTTTTTTTTTCTATTTGAGTCCTTAACCTTTGCAAAAGTTTACAAATAAGAATTTTTTTAATATTGTCATTTTTTCTGTTAAGTTTTGACACTTGGCATATTTTCATTCGCTAGATATTATTAATAAATTAATAAAATAACTAAATTATGATAAATAATTAAAAATTCTTAAAAATTAATTTAATATTTCAAAAATAAAAAATAGAAAATTCTATAGAAAATATACATAATGAGATTGCATTTGACAAACAACCGCCAAGGTGGTTTGAGTCCCCACACTTCATCATTGTGTCCTCCCCAAACAGAGCCAGCAATGGTTGCAACGGAGGAATAACTACCTAGCTCTTCTCCTCTCTAGCATATTCTTCTCAACTTATGTAACTTCAAGATAATGTCAGGTTTTTAAGATATAATGATTGATTTTTTTTGTATTATTTAAGGTATTGTTTATAAACCATTGTTTGTTGACAATTATCTAAAGTTGAGCGGAAGTTTATATGGAATAGGGCCACAAAAAGTGTATGCGATGATTTTGATAATTTAATATTTAAATTTTCAATTTTTATAATTAGTACTAATATTCATCGAGTTAGTTTATATTTGACATGACCTTTAACATAATAGATTATTTAGTTTTGTTGAAAGTGTTATAGCAAGGAAATCAAGGAGCGATGAAACAAGAACCACTTGTGGTAGCAATTGTTTGTCAATTATATTCTCATCATGTTTGCTTTTTTATAGAATTTTTTATTTTTTATATTTTTATAATTTTTGAATTAACTTTCAGAATTTTTAGTTATTCTGAATTATTTTATTAAATTTATTTCAATTTTAATTATTTTATTAATTTGAATTAATAATTTCCAACAAAGGAAAATGTACCAAGTGTCAGAACTTAATGGAAAAAACTAACAACGTTAAGAATTTTTGCCAAAGTGTTAAGAAAATCGTTATTCTTAAATTTTTATAAAGGTTATGAATTTAAATTAAAAGAAAAAGATTTAAAACTCAAATTGAAAAATATTGAAATATTGAGGATTATAAACATACTTTTTTCCTACTATAATATAGCTAGTGGGTTTGTGAGAATAATTATGAGCTCCAATCTGACCTCGACTTGTTCGAGTGAAAAAATTTATTTTAAACTCAACCCCAACTTGACAAATTGGAGAACAAAACAAATCAACAAATCAACTACAAAACAAGTGGAAATAGAGTAACCCCCGGGCTAATCCGAGCATCTAGAGCGAAAGCACTGTTCTATGGTTTTTGCTTTACTCTTCTTACAAACCACGCGTCTATCATCCAAATCCCAAGTTTGCCCTTGCCATCCCACCCCGTAGCTCCAGTCCTCCTCATGATAGGATAGCTCCTGACGTGGGATTTGGGTAGCTCTTTTGTGACCAAACCACGCCACATTGGGACCGTTGTTCGGGTGGACCGGCCATTTCTTTCTCGTTACGACAAGCACCCACTGCCCACTGACCATCATCATCTTCATCATCATTTTATCATACCATTCTTGGATTTGCCCACAAGACTCTTGCTTTCTTTTTCCCCAGTCATTACTTCATCCCATTTTTGGCTCCAAACAAACAGCCAAACATATCATTCCCTCTCTATCTCATTCCTTGCATCACGATTCACGAGCAATATATATGTGTGTGTGTTAGTTGTAATATTTAGTTCGGGGCGTGAATTTCTTATCCCTTCTCCCTCTTCTCCTCGAATTCTAGTATTTAGAATTTCACACCCCAACTCCACAAATTTTTAATAGGTTCAAAATTAATAATAAAAAAAAAGAATAACTATTCCATTTTGGACTATTGCAAAACACAAGACACGAGCATTAAAATCTTTTTTTGTCTTAAGCATTGTTTGTCAATAAATGGTAATTTTGTTCTCATTCAAAAGAAACACACAATTGCCTTTACTTTCGGCTTTTTACTAGTTCTACTTCTTGATTGCTTTGCCTTCCTTTTTCTATCCTTTCCTTTCCTTCCTCTTTCACCAGACTACACCTATTTTTCATTAATAGTCCACTTCCAAGATCACACGGTATATCAATATCGTTCCCACCATCTTAGATAGCCCCAGATTTTAGTTTGTTTAAATATAAAAACTATAATGACATTTAATGTCCATATAAATACAGAAACTTCTAGATAATCATACCAGCTCTCTCTCTGTTTTTTTTTTTTTTTTTTTGTAAAGATACTAATCCTAAATTTCCATTCTTGCCGATTTGATTTCCTTGGGCACATTGGTATCACTAGAGAAGACAGGATTTCGGGTTCTTATTTTAATCGCACGGAATCGAAAAAACCCGGAATTACAGCCCTGTTAACTCCATTACAGACACACGACCGACGTTTGAAAGATGGATGGGAGTTCGGAATTGTTGTGACATTGTTGCTGCTACTGCCGTTCCTGAGCTGTGTATTGTCGTTGGAAGATCGGCTTCTTGTCAACATGACTCTGGTACATAATGCTCCTGCAACTGAAGCATGTAAGTTCGATTTATTTCACGTATTTTTTTCAGTTAAAAACATATTATAAGGTTGTTTTCAGCTTTTTTTTATTAACATTTTCCGAAATACTTGTCAAGATAAAAAAATTATATGTATCTTTATTTTTATTAGTAAGATGTGCAGTGAATTTTAAAAATGTGTAAATTTTTATTTTAGCTTCTTAACAAGTGTTCGGGTTAGGGATGCAATCGAGACTGGTTATAGGATTCGACCGCCCGTCCTGCTAAAAACCCTATAGGATTAAACCTGTAAGATTTAGGATTGGATTTTGGATCGTACTCATAACTCGATGGAAAACCGATAAGGTATAATTAAAAAAAATTAGATTAAGAAATTTACTTGTTCATTAGTTGAATGATGTTTTTCGTATAATTCTTTTGTTATTCATGTATTGATTCAATGATAGGATATAAATAAGTCTACTTACTCTCGTGAGTAAGGATAATTAATTAATTTTTTTTTAATTATTTTTCTCAGCATGTACAATTACTAGTATCAGATTCCTTAAAATCAAGTCTGGTTGGATACTAGGACACTCTTTATATAAAAATCGGATTGGATTCGGGTTCTGAATAACCCATCCCACACCCACCCTATTTACATCCCTAGTTCGGGTATTTGTTCATGGATCCGTGTTTTATTTTAATTTTTTAAATTGTATGGGTTGTTTGTTTTATAAGTTTATATGCTTTTATTTGTGCGGATGGTGAAGCAGTTTGTCTCGATGGAAGCTTACCTGCATATCACCTGCACAGAGGGTATGGTGCTGGAAAAGACAATTGGCTTTTACAGTTTGAGGTAAATAATCTTTACCAGCTAGATTTTAACCATAGTTAATTAATTAGAGTTGCTAAATATGTACCTCCTGTTAACCAGTGTTTCATTACATCAATTATAGAAGTTCAGAAAAAAATAAAAATGAAAAATTTTATATTGGTAAGAATGCTTAAATATTTTTGAAAAAAAGAAACAGCAATAATATGAAAATGAATAAAATTATTTTCTTCTAGGTCTTATTAAATGCCTAGAAATCACTTATAATATATGGTATGGATGTATAGGGTGGCATATCTGTATCGAGAGATATTTTTATGCAAAAGGTGTCGGTTTATCAGATGATCCCAAATTTAGATCTTTTATTGGCGCGCTATGATTTTCCTTCCTTTTTTTTTTTTCTTTTCCGTTTAGTTTGTTTTGAATGTTGGTATGTACAGGCTTTTTAGGTAATTTTATCTCAGTTATAAATTATAATCAATACTTTTTTTGGCCATTAAATTATAATCAATATATATCATATTATTTTGGGTAAATCTTAAATTTAGTACACAACTTTATTGGAAAATTCAAATTACTACTAAAATTTGAAATTATAAATTTAATATCCAATCAAATTTTTTATAATTATTTTTATTACTTTTTTAATACAATTTACTTTGTTTGTAAATATGAAAGAGCCAATATATTATTAAATTTTTATAAATACCCCTAGTACCATCTCTTACTGATTGGTTGCTTATTCTATATTAGGGATCAGATTAAATGATGTTGGTAAAGAAAGTAAAAATAACAAAAAAGGAAAAAAAAAAACTTTAACAAGAAAATCTTTACACAAAGTTTGGTACCAAATTTAACATTTTCCATTTTATTTTTTTTGGAAATTCATAAAAAAAAGGAGTATGTGAGAGCGTCTATGAAGGTCCGGTTAGTTCTAACAGTTTTATTAGAGATTGACAGAAAGAAAAATTATAATTTCTAATTAAAAAAAAAGTGTATGAAAATATAGAAAGTTTCTTACGCATGGTTTCTTAAACAATGGCACTGCAGTTCGAGCATTTCTTATAGTCGGAGGAAGCTTTTTGACATTTTCAAAATTGAGTAACTTAGGCAAAGGCAAGAACAGGGAGAAATATCTTTTAATATATAATATCTAAACAAACAGATTAGGGTGTACCCTTGTTTTCCATAATTAATTGCTTAGAGAAAAAACATGGATTTAGGTTATATTATAAACAATTACAAATCAAAAGAATATTATTATAACATTATCTTAATTCTTCGGAGCCAAATTGCATTTTTGTCCCTCAATATTTGACATTCTTCTATGTGAGTTTTGACTCCTAAACACACACACACACACACAAACATATAAAGCATTTCATGTTTTAAAAAATTTATAAAAATGATTTTTTTTTCTAATGCCAATAATTTTTTAATTAAATTTTTACGTATGGCACATTCTAATTGGTTTAAAAGCAATTAATTAAAAAATAATTAATAAAAATAGTGTTAAATCAGAAAAAAATGCAGAAGATTAAATAGAGAAAAACTTGTTCATATTAAAAAATACTATATAACTAAATTTTTTCAGTTTTTATTTTTTTATTCCTAATTTTTTAATTATTTATTTTATATTTTTAAATTTTTATTTTGATAATTTGCTCATTTCTCTTTTCTCTTTTTAAAATTGATAGTTTTAGACCAATTAGATTGTGCCGCATGACAAAAAAATTTATGGAAAATTAAAAGCATTAGAAAAAGTTCAATTTTTTAAATTTCTCTATGCTTTAACAATTTAGATAGAAAAGAACATGGCTTTAAATCTTGAAGAAAACAAAAAAATTTTGGCCGATTAAATAAAAGAAATTGAAAAGTAAAAATTTGAAAATACATATATTTTTTTAAATCTAAAATATTTTCGTTTATAATATACTCATTCAAAAAGCCATGTATTTGAACACGGGAATTGGTAACTGGCACAGAGACACAAATCAGCTTTACTTAGGCCAATAAGAATGTGCCACGTCAAGTCACTTCTTTGCCGTAGCTTACCATTAGAAATGTGGATGTGACGACCACTCTCTTTTTACTTTTTGTCCTAGTCGATGCCACATTGTCAGCGCGCGCCTCTTTTCTTGCCCTCGCTTAGCTAGCTATTTCTTAAAAAAATGGTTAATGTTACAGCGTCCGAATTTTAATAAAACATATGATTAAATATTTAAAATTTAAAATTAATAAGTACTTTTATTAAATTCTTTCAATATTAAATTGATCAATTTTAAAATATTTCAGATATTAAATTAATCAAATTTAAAGTCTATATACTAAATTAATCAATTTTAAAATTTAAATATCTATTTATATATTTTGGTAAAGTTCATATACAATTTGTGATATTATCCTTAAAAAAAAATCTAATGTTTTTTCTTAATGAGTCTGAGATAGTTGATTTTATATCTAATCAGTTTTCTAAGGTAAAAGAGGGCCAAAGTAGCCTATTAATACTAAATTAGTGCTTGGAAAGATATTAAAAATTTGATATAAACCGTGTTTTTAAATCAACAATAAAGCAAACAGTATTAGAAAAAACAGTCACAAATATTTTAATTTATATTGAATTGATAACTTTAAAGTTTAGATATTAAATTAAGTTTTTATACAAAGTTGAAATATCCAATTTGGCATTTATCGTATTTTAAATTTTATTTTAAGTCCGCATCTAATGATGAAAAGAACGTATTAACTAGAATAATAAAGCAAATGGCTTCTTCTTCAAAACACTAGAAGTCATTTTCCATTTCAATTGATGATAACATATAACCACTTTGAGTTAGTGCTAAACTATTGTGTGGTCTGATTCCGGATGCAATGATCACGAGGTGCCACGTGACTATCGCGCTACATGTGATCTAGGTGTGGGTCTGATTCAATTTGGCATTTATCATTTTTTAAATTTTATTTTAAGTCCATCTAATGATGAAAAGAACGTATTAACTAGAATAATAAAGCAAATGGCTTCTTCTTCAAAACACTAGAAGTCATTTTCCATTTCAATTGATGATAACATATAACCACTTTGAGTTAGTGCTAAACTATTGTGTGGGTCTGATTCCGGGTGCAACGATCACCAGCGTGCCACGTGACTATCGCGCTACACGTGATCTAGGGAAACAACACGTGCAAGGATGATCAAGAAGTAATCGTATAGGGAGGAGAGTAGGCAGTCTCAATAGGCTCTAACACACATGTGACAGGTGAGGGAGCTAAAGAGCATCAACCTCACTGAGTTCTATTGATTCGTGTATGTTCTTGAGTAAATCAAGTGTTTGATTCACCAGGGCGGAAATCCGGCAGCACGACGGCGTTTTTCCAAGATTTCACCTTATTTAAATGAGGTAAGACTGAGGTATTTATAGAGAATCTAGCTGTCGATGTCATCCGTTAGATGAGACAGACGACCAACGGCTAGGATAAGTCCCTATCATTATGGATATAGATGTGGGCTCCCTTATACCCAGGCCCATAAGGCTTCATTGTAATGTGTGTGAGCCAATTTGAGAAATGTTGAATTGGGCAGGCCAATTCCAACGAACACACTCCAAGCCTACCATGCAATTCTCCCATGATCATCCAATTGATTGGACCTAACTCCTTGAGCCCTGTCACATTAGCCCATAGAATTAAATCCAGATAAAAATTAACTAGAGGCCTTTATGACAAGATCAATACATCTACAACTATCTTATAGGAGAAATAGGGTTAGTATCTAGAAGACACAAAGACACATATTTTAGATATTTAGAGTTCAAACCATCCTATAACTTCTTAAAACTATTCCAAAATCCATTTTTTTCGTGTACAAGTTACAAATAACCTAATGACTAGATGAATTGTCCCACCTCGCTATATCTAATGCTAACATACTAATATATTCTTCCACGTTTTCATTGGAAGGATTAAGGTTGCTAATGAGTTATATTAAGATGAGTTTTTGAAGATTTGAGATTGACATATTTAGGAAAAAAAAATAGTTCGAGTTTAGCTGGATATTTATTGGGTTTGAAAAGTATCGGTTGAGTTTAAACTCATTAAGGATTTAGAACCTCAAGCTCGGCTCGTAAGCTCACAACTTATTTAACTTAACAAGCTTGAGCTAGTTTTTTATTTATTATGATGGCATCTTATAGTAATTATTATTAATATAAATAATTGTATATAAAATATATATATATAAAATTTCTTTAGGAATCTTTTTTAAGCAACTCGACTGGTTTGGAGACCTAGAAAGGAGATTGAAATGAATTAAAGATGCAATTGATGAATGGTATTTGAATTTTGACAAAATATGTCATTAGGTACCTAAACTTTAAAATCGATCAATTTAATACTAGATTTTGAAATTAATCAATTACTTACTAAAAAATTTTGAAATTGATTAATTTAGTATCTAAAAAACTTTATCTAGGCATTAATAGCATACACAAAAAGTTCTTTAAGTACTAAATTGATCTATTTTAAAGTTTATATATTAAATTGATAAATTTCAAAATTCAGGTATTTAATTGCATGCTTCATTAAAGTTCTAGTATCATTCGTGACATTAACCAATAAATTATCTATTTTCAACACTAGGTTTCTAGCATCGTTTTTAGGAGAAAGGATCTTATTTTCAATCCTTTCGCGGTTCACATCAATTATTAGCAAAAATTGAGGTCTTTTAACAAAGACTACACAAAGCTGGTATGGTTTCTTTTAAAAGTATGTTGTGTATAAATTTTATTATCTGAAAGCCATAAAACTAAAAAAAGTTACAAAGAACTTATACAAATGATTTTAGCGATCAAGTAATGGGATTCTTAACTATTGATTTGCTCTCAAGGTGGATGGGACGTAGATGAGAGTTGAAAAAGAGAGGAGAGGGCAAGCTCCTGTAAAGCTGTCCATAGATCAGACTGCCAGTACCCCAAAGGGCTGCTTTTTTTTTTTTTTTTCATCCAGCTTGTTCGTCGCATCCTGTGTTGGTCAAAATGAGTGGCCCTTTTTCAGAAGCCTCAATGATTGAGTCGTGGTCCCATAATAGTACAACTCCTTACCCCTAATTCCCACAATTAAGGTGCTGCATGCAAATATTTTGCCTCTGCCCTTGCGTGATCTTGAGTCAAAGCAAAAATGAGGTCCATTAATTATGCCATTTAATTACCTCGTACAGTTAACATATTTGAGGTTCAGAGACGACCAACATTGCCTTTAGTTATGATATTGTAAATGAATTGAATTAAAAAAAATTAAATATGTGTGTGCTTTTTTGCAAGGGTGGTGGATGGTGCAATGACATACCATCATGTTTAGATAGAGCTAAAACACGCCGTGGATCAACTAGTTACATGACCAAACTAGAGGTCTTTTCTGGCATCTTAAGCAATATTGCTTCTCGCAATCCAGGTATTCCATTTTCTTTTCTTCTTCCTTTTCCTTTTGTTTTTTTTTTTTTGTTTCTTGTATAAAGCGTACGGATTTATGATAAATTATTTAGGATGAATGTCTCATTTGCTGCTTCCATTTTATCAATTTTTGTAATTAATAATGTAAAAGTTTAAAAGTATCTATTTACTACCCAAACTTTAACCACTATTGCAATTGACTCCCTAAACTTTGCTAAATTTTGAAATTAATTATTTGAATTTTACTCATTTTTGAAATTAACTAACTTATTTAGATAATATGAATGAACTCAACAAGTGTATAGATCGTAAATTGACATCTTTAAATTTAAATTGATTAATTGCACAAATAAAGTTCAGATACCAAAAATAGCATTTACCCATTTATTTATTCTTTTATTCATAGTAGTTTGAATTGAATCACTCTAAAATTTCTCTCTCTTCCTTCCTCAATCTAATTATAGAGAGAATCATATTAAAGAAAACTACCCAAAACAATATAAATTGAGATTTTTAATATAGAAGATACACTAATAGAATACGAACCAAAGAAACAATTAAAAAAAAATCTGTAAAGTTGCATGTATTAGATTGTTAAAATTAATATAATTTAGTGATATAAACATTAATCTTCCAACAAAATGCATTAGGTTGGAAGCCTCTTAATTTATAAGTTGTAATAAGTATAGTAAATTGGTGGGGGGTAATTGCATGCATTATATGAAGCTTAAGGGCTCTAGGCTTTAAGGAATGGCCATTGGCCGTGCTCCTCGCATTCTGCGTGAAGGTCCTTCGCTTGATAAATTATTGGATCCGACAAACCACAAGCCGCCACCCATGTCTGGGCCTACAGTTTTTGAAATTTTCTGACCGTAAAAGCCTGTTCACCGTTTGCTATTGCTAATTTCCATTTTGTCTCGTTGTATATGTGGGTCTTAAAAAATGACAAGTGCTACATAAATGTGATTTTGATATTTGACCTCATATGGATTTGGATTATCCCAATGAGAGGGGAAGTTTTAATGAATTTCTCATTTGAATGTTGAAGCCAAAAAGACTAAAGCTTAGTCTCGAATTATTTGCGTTCAATCTTATTCTTTGAAGCAATAATAATTAAGTGGGTTACATCATGAGCTATTCGAATAGTTGCTCAATTGAATCTGGTTTCATAACATTTGGCTTAACTAGATATATAATTTTAACCAAACTTGAATTGACTTTAAAGATTAGTTTAAGTTTAATTCAAGTTTGAAGATTGAAGGATAATATTTAGGTAAATCAAGTTCAAATTATTTCAATCAAGTTGAGTTTGAACTTGTCTGTTGTCATCTAAAATCAAGCCAAACTCAAAATCCTTAACTAAATCGATTGCAAGTTAACTAAGTTCAAGTTTTGTAATTTTAAACGAAGTTTGAATTTAAACTTAGGGAAATTTAATGGTCTCATCATTAATTTTGATAGATCGATTCCGTCACTATCCAACGACTCATACCATACCCTAGCATAATTGAATCACTAAAGTAGCTAATGTTTCAATTACTATATTTATTTTAACGATTAGATAGTTGACTGGACGGTCCATCGACAAAACTGTAGAAGCTCTCTTAAATTTAGCGTTATATCCTCTCGATTCATCCAATTTCCATCTTTTGGCTAAGCTTATAGTAACAGAAAATACAAAAGGAGAGGAAATATTAGTTTATGGAAAACACATAAGGTGTTATATATTCTCTTTACATCCCTTTTGTAAACTTCCATTCCCTTATAGCCAATCATAAGTTGCTATGAATTACAATTAATTCATTTCTTTCTCATTATATGTTGGAAAACATGCAATAAGTAGAGGTCGAATTGAATCAAGAGAAACAATATTATCTTGCAAGACGTGAAAATTAGAAATTAAAACTAGAATTAAGCTAAATTATTACTAACCGTTCAAAATTAGCATTAAATAATTAAAACTTGACTATAATTCAATTGAAATCAAGAATAGATGAGCCAATATGAATAGCCTCTTGATGGACCTGATTCTTTTATACCCTTTGAGTTAAACCAATCCAAAACTAGAATCATATGAATTGTATAGGCTGCTAGACGCCACCATTATTTGAAGTTGTGGATAAGTTTAGCGTGCATGAACAACTGGAGTGCACATTGGCGTTGTCCATTTAGATACATGGAAAGCCCTTGAAAGCTAGCCATGATTGAATAATGCACATCAATATTAATTTGATAGCTACGACTTTAAATTTATGAAAAAAAAAATCATTAAAAATGTCTCACCGGATAAGCGTCGAAGTATTTATCAATAAGTTTATAGATTGTGCCCTTTCATTTTTTAATTCTTTTGTTTTTCTTCTCAATTTCTTCCTCTTTTTAAAATCAATTGCATATTTTATTAAAAAAAAAACAAGATAATTATAATGCATGATAGTTTGTTGTTTTCGCAATCATAAAAGATACTCCGATCCGAAACATCCATTGATATTTTTGTTATTCAATATCCAACTAATATGAATTCATTGTAGAGATAGGAAAAAATAGGCATGGTTTTTAATAATGCGATAGCTTTAGTATATTGATTAGAAAGATAAGTGGACATGTTTTTTCATCTTTTAATGGGTGCAGATGTAATGTAACTATGTATTAGTTCATCATGAATTTCCCATGCGTGAAGCATGTGTTTACGTGCTACTGAATTAAAAATAAGGCACTATTTGGATTATCAAATTTTTATCTATATTGTATTTATATATCTGTATCTGTAACTTATCTGTATCATATTTGTTTGGTCTATTTATGAGTAAAACTGTCGGTTTTTATTGATATCTATTTTTTATAACATTTGTTTAAAAACAACAAAAATATGATACCAAAATGATCAGAATATGATGAGACAAACAACAAATAGATAATTGAAAGGCTAATACTATGATAGAATGATTGTAAAATTAGAGAAAATGATGGTTTGAAGAGGGATTGTAAAGATAGAATAGGTAATTTTAGTAGACTTACAGCCCATTCACTTGATATAAATAATTATTCATTCTCTTGTAGTTCTACTAGAATTATATTCATATTGAATTGAAATTCAATTCCCCCTTTATTCTACATGGCGAATCAAACGAGCTTTTAATATTCAACCGCAAAGTTATAAAAATGGAGTGATTAGGTTTCAAAATCCTTCTCTCTAATAGGTAGCATATACATACACACACACCATTAGATTTAGTAAAAAACATGCAGATAAGATTAATTCACAGCTTGATAATCGTATTAAGCTTAAAAAGAAGAATGGATGAATCCCAATTGTATATAATGGAACCCAGTTGGCACTAAGTTTGATGAGAAAGGTTAAAAATATATAAGACAATTTTTACGAGTTCTATCATAAGCCTATTAGACCAAAACTCTTTAAATCACAATTTGTATACTATCACTCATCCATATAATTAAACTATGTATATTTTAGTTGATTTTGAATTGGACCCTTAAAACTATATTATACAAATTTCTGTAGCGTCTTTAGGATGCCAGATAGATACAAGTTACAATGTTTTCAATATTATTGTATTTACTTTTTAATATCAATTTATCGAACAATTTTTTATATTTATTAGCTGGTGTTCTGGTGTTTTAGCTATTGACCTAAGTTAAAATTTGGTGATGAATTGGTTGCAAAAGTAGTTGCAGTAATACGAAATGTTTGTATTAAAGGATGTTTATTTTGTGAGCCACAAAAATTTTCAAGATATGACTGTTTATCCTCTGAAAAATTTTAACTATTGTAATTTTAAAATTTTGTAGAGATACCAATTATAGTTGCTGGCTTGTCTCAAGAAAAAATTATGAACTTTTTCTAGTGGAATTGCAAATACACTTCTAAAAATATTTATTAAATGAAGATAAAATTTTCCAAGCTTACAAATTAAATGGTATGCTTTCAACAATTTTTTAAATATATATATTAAAAACTCTAAAACTTTTGCTATTTCTGTTCCTTTTAACGATGGCATTAATGTTAGCAAGTTAGTTATGGTCGAGGCTTATATGCATTATCTAAAAGTTATATATAAAATCAAATCTATTTGCATCTAACAAACATTTCTGGAAACAGTTTCGGTTTCCTCCTTTCTTACTTTTTGTTCCCTTTTTGGAAAGAAAAATGGTTCTATTAATTTATACAGCTATTATAATAACTTGTGACTGGATCGATGAAACATCGTAACATGCCTTAGGTCTTGTTCCTTGGAAGCATCATATCATATGATCTGATGTTCTTTTTACCTAAAACGCACATGATCCTTGTCACTATCCCCTTATGAGGCATGTTTTGAGTTTTTGGTTGTTACTTGTTAGCATGTTCTCTCTCTCTCACTCTTTTTCATCCCATGTTCTTCAATAGCAAATTGCATAGGATGGTTCCCACCCATATGATCTCTAAGATGACACTTATCTTGAAAGTGAGAGCTGGAACTAATGTTAGTAGTAGTACTATAACATGGATGAATATCAAATTTGGTCCATGAATTTTAAAGTGTCAATTTAATGCTCAATAATAATTTTTGTGACTATTTTATTGTCTTATTAATACATGATTATTAACGTGAAAAAGACAACATACCATTAAATTTTTACTACCTCTAATATTGTCTAGCACTAGAAAGTGGCCTCTTTTATGCAAGCAAAAGGAACTGATAATATTAAGTGATGCAATAAAAATAGTAAAAACAAAATTTGATTGGATATTAAATTGACTACTTCAATGTTTTAAATACCAAATGTGTCATTTCAAATTTTTAGATTGGAGCAATATTATATTAATACTTTACATTCGAGTGAAACACATGTGTACTATCTTTGGAAAACAAATTACACGAATCCAAATTAAATAAAATAATTACCTAAATAGTGTCGCTATATTGTATCTTGAGTGTGAGATACATAAATTTACATGTGTATCGCATAATCAAGATGTGATATAGTAACCAGGGATAATGTGCAAGATGCACTATGTGTGTGTATCTTATATTGGATATACAATACACATTATTTACATGAGTATCACATGTCCAACATGAGATACTAAAAAAAAAAATTCAATATCTCATTTTGGACATGTGATACAATGATACTCTTTAGGTAGTTATTTTTTTCTAATTTATATTTATGTAATTTTATTTCGTGAGTCGGTAATAATATAATTTCCTGCTTTACATTCATGTAAGGTAGTCCATAGGATTTGATCCACCTAAATTTTTTCTTATATAAACATATAATAAAAGCTTTTATTGTACTTAGGTCATGTGTTAAAAACAATATTTTTTTTAATTGAATTTCCATTCCATCCTTAGCCAAATTACTTTATCAAGACAAATATGTCCACATTTTCAATAAATATTAGGAGATTGTTTACTTGCTTAACTATCTATTTATTTATTTTGATACATCCAAATGAAGGATTGAGGATATATAGTAGTTAAAAAGAAGAAGAAGAAGAAGAAAGATCGTTAATAATAAGCATTTTGAATGAGACATTTAACATTGGTATCCTAACATAGCAATTTATTTATTTAATTTACTATGGAACAGATTTTTACAATTGGAATCGTGTGAAGATTAGATATTGTGATGGAGCTTCTTTTGCTGGAGATGCCAAGTTTGATAATGGTGTATGTCCTCTAGCTGTTAAAATCCGAACTATTTTTCACGTTACATTTCATGAGTAGCATTTATGGACTAATCGAGGTTGAAACTTTTTCTATTATCCACTTGATAGGCTTCAGTGCTATACTTTAAAGGACAAAAGATATGGGAAGCAATAATTCAAGATCTTCTGCCAAAAGGACTAGGAAAGGCTCATAAGGTAACAATCTGGATCATGTCCATTACTCTTTCTAATCGGACTTGTAATATGTAAATATATATATAAGCAACTATACTATATTTGTAGAAAATTTGATATACTCTTTTGATTTGTAGGCTTTACTTTCTGGTTGCTCTGCTGGAGGTCTAGCAGCATTCCTACATTGTGACAATCTTGCCAGTTATTTACCCAAGAATGCAACTGTGAAATGTTTGAGTGATGCTGGTTTCTTCCTTGATGAGTATGTTTTGTTTCTTTAGATTTATCGTTTTGTTAGATTCTGAGGATTTATCTAACATTAAACTGCCTTTTCTTATATAGAAGAGACATACTTTTAAATCACACTATGAGGGCCTTTTACAATGATCTTGTTGTCTTACAGGTGAGCTTTCCACAGTGTTTAGTAAGCTTAAAACTAGTTTAGAAAAATACCTAGTTACTTGCATTCTTGCACGAATAGAGCAACATTCTAGCAATAGAGCTTTATTTTCTAAAATGGACCATCTTCATTTACCTTTTCTCAATTTACCTTTGTTTACCTTCTTAAGATGTTGTAATAGATTGCAATCCACCAAATGATGAAATGGATTATTTCAGGAAGAATCTGCTTCAAATAATCCTTCCTCCGTGTCTCTTTCTGTCTCTCTAACCATATTAGGGACTGCAATCTAATTGAGATATGAATGTTTTCTTGATTTTGGTATCAAGGTTTTGAGACATTATTTTGCAATTGGCAGGGTATGGAAAAGAACCTACACAAGAACTGTACAAGCTCCCTTACCTTTCCAAGATTGGTATAATTCCCCAAAATGTTACAGAATGTATTTTTCACTAAATGCGACAATCACCACCGTTAATGTGCTTATCACAGTTCCATTTGAAAAACTCACCTTGTTTCGTAAATTTGTGTGTAGTGCATCTTCCCACAATACACACTGAATTTCATCACAACGCCTTTTTTTGTCCTGAACACTGCCTATGATGTCTTCCAGGTAGAGAGTTTCTCATTGGTATCATTGGCTTGCAATCCGTGTTAGCATTCACTATTTCATTAAAATTTTTTATTTATGTATAAACTCAACGAAATGTTGGTGTTCAATAGATCAATCACATATTAGTGCCTCCTGCTACTGATCCCCAAGGCCATTGGAAACGCTGTAAACTCAATCCAACAGCTTGTAATGTAAATCAAACAAAGATACTGCAAGGTTTGTTCTTGAAAACTAAAATCTAGCTTTCTTTGCCGCCTTTTTTAAATCATTTACATACTTTTCTCCCTATATATGCACTTTTTAGCCATTCTATGAAATTACATATGAAACTCTTGTCCACTTTTAACTAACTCATCAATTGGCTTTGTGGTATTTCATGAAGGTCTCAGGAAGGACATGCTTGTAGCCTTAAGACCATTGTTTTTCAATAGAAGAGGGGGGATGTTCATCAATTCTTGCTTTGCTCATTGTCAGAGTGAATTACAGGAGACATGGTTTGCACCAAATTCTCCAAGGATACATGATAAGGTGCTTAACTCTCCTTCTGAGTATTTAAGAGCTATTTTAATAATTCGAAACAAACAGCATATGGCCTTGGAATAAGAAAAAAGAGCACTATGTAGATAATTAGAAAATGATGAAACCAAGTGGAATCTAATTACTAATACAACATTTTTTTCCGTTGTCATTGCTATTTGATAAGTAATATAGTACAATATCTCAATTTCCCTTTCAAGATGCTGCTATGTGTAATGAATTGAGATCAAATAGAAGAAGATAATGTTATAATGACGCCATAAAATATTTTATGAATCTAGATAATCTTAATCATTGATTTGTATATTAGAGAAAATCAATGTAATGATCCAAATCCAACATTATCTAATACTATTGGTATTTGATACTTACATAACCTTCAGACCATTGCACAAACTGTTGGTGATTGGTACTTCAAAGGAAGGGTAGCCAAGGAGATTGACTGTCCTTATCCTTGTGATTCCACATGCCATAACCTAATAGGCTCTTCAAATCAGGTATTGTTCTTTCACCAATTGACCTTAATTCTTGTAACATAAGAGGTTAGAGTCTTCTTGCAAGAATGATTGATATTGAAGAACAACTGTTGCAGGTAGCAGATAATGTATAGAGAAAAGTAAAGGTTCCATATAACATATACATGCTATGAAGAAGATAGTTGTAGCTAGAAGATAAGCAAAGATAGTCATATACAAAGAAATGACTGCAAAAATGGGGAGAAAGCATTCACAAGCATAATTGGCTAGTTGCAATTATTCTTTTTTTTTTTCCTTCTTTGGTCACCGTGAGTTGCAAAGCTTAAGGAGGTTGTCAGTTAGAGGAAGTTACAATACAACCATATTATTTGGTTTGGAGGGGGGTGGGAATTCATTGACAACACAAAAGTTATCACAAAATTCAAATGAATTGTATTTCTATGCTCCTTAAACTTCATCTACTTAATTTCATGGGCAAGTACGTTGATGTTACAGCTAGCATTTGCACAAAATATACATTTCATATGAAACTCTCTTTTGCTATAGAGAATGTGCGTATTAGAAGTAGGGCTACAAACGAGCCTAATTACTCAAGAGTTACTCGAGATTAACTCGTTAGCTTGACTCATTTGAAGCTCGGCTTAATCTCGTTAAGTAAACAAGTCAAGCTTTTTTATGAGTTCATTAATAAGCTCACAAGCTAGTTCATTTAAATTAGAATTAATATTTTTATAATATTAAAATATTATTATATATAATTTTTTAATAATAAACAATATGTTAGCATATTAAATGTAGTTAACTTTAAATATAGTTAAATTTAATCAAAATATAATTACTACACTTATAAGATGTGCACTGCACGTCCATTAAATGGAATATTCCATTAAAATTTTCAAAATTTGAAAAAATTTCGCATAACTTAGTACATGTATATAGCATATGTATGCCCATTCTTTTCTTGAGCTTTTCCATAAGGGACTTGTTTTACCTTGTGTAAGTATCACCTAAGTTCAACCATAGTTATAAAAGGATTCAAGCCTCTACTTAGGAGCCAAAGCAACACATGATACCATTATTAATTAAGTGGCATGTGCTTAGTTGGCCTTAATTTGACCTATTGAACCTAGAAACCTTAATCGCGTAAGCGAAAAATCTAAAAATATTAAATCGCGTAAACTTTAAATTTAAAATTTCAACCCGAGATTTACCTATGAAAAATATAGAACCCTTAAACATAATTCATAATAAGTTTTCTTAAACTAATCGATGCATTCATATGCATATGATTCAATATGCTGCAAGATATTATTGCTTGATGTGTAGTCTAGTCAAGTTATCTTACTGAGCTATGGCTTTGATCACCCTCCAATAATTTTTATGTAGGAATAGTGCTTGTTCAAAATGAGCTAAGAGTGTATGGAGAGTGCTTCTTCATCAGACACCTTGAAAATAGAAAAGTTAGGTTAAATGTACGATGAACTTAGATTATGTAATAACAAGTTATATAATTATTTAAGTCTTTTTTATATATAAGTTCAAACCCAATTTTTATTATTTCGTAGGGGATACCAATGCTTAGAGAGTTTATTTTCTATAAATTTTCTTACAAAGTTTAGATAACTAAATTTTCTTAAGAAAAGCACCTTAAATGATTCCGAATACTCATTTTAATCGCGTAATCTTAATCTAGGCCTATTATATTCATTTTAACTCCGTTTTTAGCATATGAATTTAAGATTATGTGATTAAAATTGGTATTCGAGATCATTTAGGGTACTTTTCTTAGGAAAATCTAGTTACCTAAACTTCGTAAGAAAATTTATAGAAAATAAACTCTACAAGCTTTGAAACAATTAATTAGATGATAAAAGTGCTTTAGGAATGAGAAAATAGTATTAACAATACTAAAACTCAAAATTTAGGGCACAAAGGCACGATAAGATACATAAATATGTGTATAATAATGAGTATCTGTTATCTCATTTCATAGAAGAAATAGATCAGTCCTTGGATTTTTTAGTAGACTATTACAACAATTAAGCGAGGATGACAGGCGAGTAACTTTAACCTTATCACATTGTTTGTGCTTATAATATAGCTGCATATGTAATAATATATTAATATTGTTATGCATGTAGGTTACGTATATCACATGATCCTTAGTGTATGTTTGGTTGCCAAAACATTATATTGAAAGCAACAATTACATTGTATGATAATGAATATATGAAGCATGTTGATGTTCATTTATGAACTGTATGATCACTTGAAGAACCTGACTTAATACTATTTGACTATATATTGAAATGGTCATGCGTTGCACAATTTACATTTATTACATAAAAGGCATAGCAGCCCGCTACGTGTTAGTATTTTGGTTTTCTGATAAGGTTTCGTTTTTTTAGATGAAATGTTTTTAGTTCTACATAAGGTTATCTTTGTTCTGTTTGGTTCCATAGGAACTAACTGTTAAATGAAGGAAAGCTAGCGTGGTATCAATATGAAATGACTAACACTTAGTGGAGTTTCTTTGTTCTAAGGTAAGGTTGAGATATTGAGATATCGAAGTTAAGTGATCAGTGTAGTTATTTGGTATATTCCTTCCTTGGTTTTCTGATTCTCCTAGGTGGATGGGTCATTAAGGCATTATTCCTGACTAGGTTCCTTCAACCCTGATGGAAGGGTATAAGTGCACATCATGTTTGGATTCCAAGTTACCCAAACTTATATTTGTGCATATGGTTTATTGTTGCATTGTATATGCTTGCTAATTTACTTGCTTGTTATTGCTTATTGTTTTGGTCTAGCCACGTTATGTCACTGACCTATAGTTTCACTCACCCCTTAACAGTTTTTATGTAGCAATAGTGCTTGCTTGAAATGAGTTAGGAGTGCATGGAGAGTGCTTGTTCATTAGACACCTTTAAAATAGAAAAGTTAGATTACATGTATGATGAACTTAGATTATGTAGTAAACAAATTATATAATTATTTAAGTCTTTTTATATATCCTATTTGGATTCCTGGTTGTCCGAGCTTATACTTGTGCATATGGTTGATTGTCACATTGCATATACTTGCTAATTATAATTGCCTGTTATTGCTTGATGTGGGGTTTAGTCAGGTAATCTCACTGAGCTATAGTTTTGTTCACCCCTAACAATTTTCGTGCAAGAATAGTGCTAGTTGAGATTAGGCTAAAGATATGTAAAGAGTGCTATGAACTGAGGTAAGTATACTTATTATTAGAGGCTTAGTTAACTTGATAAATGAGCCTTTAATAACCCGAGCTTTAGTTTAGTTTTTCTTATCAAGCTTAAGCTTGAGCTTGGTATTTTTAGGTTTGGTTCAAGCTCATTTACGCTCGCTAGATAATTTTTATAACGAGCTAAACTTGAGCCTCTAAAAGTTTGGCCCAACTTAGCTCATTCGCACTCCTAATTAGAAGGCATGGTAACACATATCTTGAAAAGAATGACCACATAAAAACATGAGCTAGATTGAGTTTATAATCTTCTACTATTAATACTTAAGCTATCAAGAAGTAATACTTTCAAATTGCAATTTCTACAATTATTATCATAAAATAACTATTTTCTCATTTGGTTTTTAAAATATTCTACCATAAGGAATGTTTATTCCATGATGTGGAATAAATAAGGAATCCTATTAGGAATTGTTATTCTTTATGAAAAAGCATATATATATATATATATATATTACCCTAATCATAAAATAAAGGAGTTGCTATTTCTTTCCAACCTTATTTTATTCCAGTGAACCATAAAACACGTCAAGATTTGATGTTTAGCATTCCAACTCCAATATGTAGGTTCAAACTATCACTCTCACTCAATCTAGGATTAGATGACTGAGTTATTCCAATATGCCTACCAAAGCATCAAAATCTTAATTAATTTGGGTCATGGATTTTTCTTGACATAAATTAAACAAATTGTATAGCAATCTTTTAATAAAAGATGCATAACCAAGCTTTATTCATTTTCTCCTTGAAATAAAATTATTATTGGATTTACTAAGAGTTTGGTCAGATTATATGTATAGTATAATAATAAGAAACATAACCTTACTATGAGAATTTGAAATGATTTGATCTAAGAATGAAGAACACGAATTGCATAACTAAGTTAAACAAAAAAGTAAGGGAAAGAACAAAGTTTCTTACATTCTGTTATGAAAAGTTACAAACTAAACAAGCTAATAAGCAAACAAGAATCCTATACAACTAGGGCTAAAACAGTATCCTACACTTGCCAATAAGCAACTAACAACTAATAAATAAGAGATAAAGCAAGGCCCGACTTGGAGGAAAAAGAAATGAGCACGGCCTCTGAAATAGGTTTAGTTAATATATCCACCAAATGGAGTTGTGAATGAACACATTGAGGATGTAGAACTCCCTTAGAAGTATAATCACAAACAAAGTGAACATCGATCCCAATATGTTTGGTGCAAGCATGTTGACAAGAATTAGTAGCAATAGATAGAGTGGATTTGTTATCACGATAAAGAGAAATAGGAAAAGTAACATCAATAAGAAGATCCTTTAAGACATAAGTCGCCCATAAAAGCTCTTTAGACCAAAAGTAAGGCTGCGATATTTAACCTGAGCAAACAAAGTAGCATTCATTAGTTGCTTTTCAGATTTATAGGACACAAGTGCACCACTAAGAAGAACACAAAACTACTGACTTTTGATCAAAATGGCAAAAGGTTCAATTCACATCATAATAGATATCAAGCTTCAAGGAGTTAACAACAGGAAATTGCAATCTTAAAGAAATAATGTGCCTAAGATACTTAAGCAAATAAATGAGAGCATCCATATGTGTTGAACTAGGGGCTGCCAAAAACTAACTTAAAAAATGGACTAAAAAGGAAATTTCCGGTCATGTAATTCCTAGATAAAGCAAACATCCAACAGTTCTTCTATAATAGCAAAGATTGATGGGAACATCATCAGACATATTATCAGGCCCACAATCAGAAGCAAAAGGTGTCTTTGCTAGCTTACAACCAATAAAAACTACCTTAATAAGAAGATCATTATGTGATGAACAAGAAGTAAATGAGAAGACTTATATAATTCCATCCCTAAGAAAAACCAAGCTTCACCTAAATCCTTGATGGTGAAAGTTGTATAGAGTTGCTGCTTAAGACCATTAATAACAGTTAAACTAGTCTCTGTTAAAAGAACATCATCAACATAAACGAGAGCAACCAAAAAAGTAAAGAAGTTCCACGAGTAAAAAGTGAGTAATCATTGAGTGATTGTTTAAAGCCTTCCTGTAACAAAAATTGAGTTAACTCGTAGTTCCATTGTCATGATGCTTGCTTAAGTCCATAAAATGACTTCTTTGAAAATGTACTAGAAAATACTCAAGAGGAGAGGTAAATTGAGTATTTGTCCTAAAATGCGCAAACAATAAATTTTTGTGCAATAGATCAAATTAAAATTTAATTGCAGTGGATATGGCAATAATAGATTACTAAAAAGAATATTAAAGAGATGGGGAAAGAAGATATAAGCTCAGATTTAACGTAGAGTTCAACTCGCTTCCTACTTCCACGATCACTCAAATCACCTCCAATTAGAGGACTTCATACGCTTTATTAATCCTAATCACATACACTCAAACACTCAGGAAATAAAATATATTCTTATCTATAAGATGCTCTCTTATAGATAACAAATACAAGAATAGAGCACTAAATGATTTTCTCTCTTTGCAGATTTTGCAAATTAATGAACAAGAGTACAAAGACAATGAGAGAATTTTCTTATTTGTTTGTTCACAAATAAAATCTCTTAACCATTTCTTCTTAGCTCAGCACCTCTCTCTTAACTCTCCCAAGGAAAGAGTATTTATACATTTCAAAAGGTTAAATATCTGTTAAAGATAACGTCTTAAAATTGTCAAGCATTAAATGTGCCTAATGGCTCTTTCATGCTAAATTGACTCGTATTTTAAACTGTCACACCTCAAGCTTATCGCGCCTTAAATTTGACCATTGATCAAGTCCATACTTATTTAGACTCGTCGAGTCTAAGATTCAAACTTATCATGTCCTAAGCTTGTCGCCCTTTAAACTTATCGCACCTTGGATTTAGCCCTCGACTAAGGTGTACTTCTTTGAACTCATCGAGCTTAAAATTTGAGCTTATCACGCCCTAATGAATGGACTTGTCGAGCCTTCAATGAGACCCATGACTAAGGTTGTGCTTAAAGAATATGTATCTATATCTACATTCTAGCATGTTGTTCATCCAAGTTGTTTGATTAATTAAGTATGATTTAACACAATCGAAGATAATTGTGTAATTAATTATCTCATCAAAATTCACATTAAACATATAATTTCAACAATCTCCCTCTTTTTTATGAGGACAATCATCCACAAGTGACTCCTTTTCAAATAAGCATACTTCCTCCCAAATAAGCATTCAGGTTTCAAAAGAATTTTCTCATACTTGATGCTTAATTCTAAGAAATGCAAGTTACACTTAATGGTTAAACAAACCAATATACAATATAACATGCATGCAATAGATTTTTCTTCCCCTTTGGACTTAGCAAAATACACTATTTATGCATTCAACATTTCTCTCCCCGTTAGACTCATTAAAAACAAGAAGAAAAACACAGAACATTTTAAATAAGGAAAGATGCATAGGAAACATACAAGTCCCAAAAAAAAAAATCCTCATATCACAAATTTGTGTAAGTTGCAATCAAAAAGTTGAAGAATTGGTTTCTCAAGAGTGCACAAATTATCTAAGAAGTCTAAAAAGGATGGTAAAATAAGTCTAAAAAGCATCACTGAGCAGTTCAAACATTGTGATGTATCAAAAACATGAATAGCCATGCTTAGCATTCAAAGTAAGGTTTTAGCGCAAATTTAGCTTAAGCATGAAAAAAAAAAAAAACAGATTTTAAGCAGTCAGAATACTTCACAATCATCACAAAACACATATAAACATCTAATAGCTTCTTTTATCCTAAGAGTAAGTTCTAGATCATCTTGGCTCCATGATATTTAGCACTCATCATACTTGATTATGCTTAATTCTCTACGCAAAGTACAAAAACGATCCTCACTTAAGGGTTTTGTAAAAATATCAATAATTTGATTGTTTGTATCAATAAATTCCAAGTTAATATCTCTATTTAAATCATGATCATTAATGAAATGATGTCTAATTTTGATATACTTAGTCCTTGAGTGTTGGATTAGAATTTTTATTAAATTTATAGCACTTGTTATTGGAGGAAATTGAAACATTTTCATACTTTAATCCATAATCTTATAAAGTTTGTTTCATACTTAAAACTTGTGCACAATAGCTATTGAACGGCTATATACTCAACTTTACAGTTGGAAGTGCAACTACATTTTGCTTCTTTGAGTGCCAAGATATTAGGAAGTTTCCAAGAAAATGGCATGTGCTGCTTGTGTTTTTTCGATCAACTTTGCACCTAGCAAATGCATAGCCAGCATTAGAGTATCTAACTAGATCGAAAGAGGTAAACTTCGGATACCACAAGCTAATTTCTATAGTGCCTGCAAGATACTTGAGTATGTGTTTTAATGTATTTAAATATGATTCCTTTGGGCAATATTGAAATCATGCACATACACATATCGAGAACATGAGGTCTTGAAGCTATTAGATATAATAAGCTACCTATTATGCATCTATACAGCTTTTCACAAACATTTTTGTCACTTTCATCTTTGTTAAGTTTTACACTTATACTCATAGGTGTAGGTCTTGTCTTACAATTATCCAATTTGAGTCTTTTTAAGAAATCTTTAGGATATTTAGATTGATTGATGAATGTTCAATTTTCAAATTGCTTCACGTAAAGACCTAGAAAATAATTGAGATCTCTCATCATGCTTATTTCAAATTCATTTTCATGCACTTAACAAATTCATATATAAGATTCATGTTAGTAGCTTCAAATATAATGTCATCCACATAGATTGCACACAATATGTCCGACTTGTGATTTTTGATAAATAGAGTTGTATAGATTTTTCCTCTTTGGAAAATCCTTTGTTTAAAAGGAAGCTACTGAGCCTTTTTATGCAAGCTTTAGGAGGTTGCTTAGGATCATAAAAAGCTTTGTTTAATTTGTAGACATGATCTAGGAATTCATTATTTTCAAAGTTCGGTGGTTGCACTACATAAACTTCTTCTTTTATAAAACCATTTAAAAAAAAAACACTTTTGGCATCCATTTGAAAAAGAGTAAAGTTTTTTAATGCAACAAATGCCAAAAGCAATTTAATGGCCTCTAGTACAGCAATAGAGGCAAAGGTCTTATTAAAATCTATACCTTCTTCATGATTATATTCTTTAGCTATCAATCCAACTTTATTCCTAGTTATCGTTCCAGCTTCATCTAGTTTGTTTTTATAAATCCACTTAGTTCTAATAAATGGTCTACTATCATGTCTACTAACCAAGTTCTAAACTTCATTCCTTGTTAATTGGTTTAATTCTTCTTACATAGCTTGTATTCCAAAATTCATCTTTTAAAGCTTCTTATATATTTTTAGTCTTGGTTTGGGATAGGAAGACTAGATTACATATATTTTTTAGGGAAGATCTATTATGTACCATATTTGACGGTTCACTATTATTAGATTTTTAGGTGTGATCTTATATATTTCTATTCTTTAGGAAGATCATAGTTAATAGATTCATTCACAACATCCTTTTTATGCTTATCTATTCTTTGTTACTATTTTCAAGAGAAAACTTATCCAAATTACCAAATATTATCTACATCATCACTTGAGCATTTATGAGGCAAAGAATCATCAAAAGCAACATGAATAGATTCTTTTACAACCAAAGTTTTCTTATTAAACACTCTAAATCTTTACTAATTAAAGAGTAACCTAAAAAAATGTCTTCATTATTTTTAGCATCAAATTTACTAATTGTTTCTTTTTCATTATTCATTATTTTTAGGGAAGATCTATTATGTACCATATTTGACGGTTCACCTATTATTAGATTTTTAGGTGTGATCTTATATATTTCTATTCTTTAGGAAGATCATAGTTAATAGATTCATTCACAACATCCTTTTTATGCTTATCTATTTCTTTGTTACTATTTTCAAGAGAAAACTTATCCAAATTAGCACAAATATTATCTACATCATCACTTGAGCATTTATGAGGCAAAGAATCATCAAAAGCAACATGAATAGATTCTTTTACAACCAAAGTTTTCTTATTAAACACTCTAAATGCTTTACTAATTAAAGAGTAACCTAAAAAAATGTCTTCATTATTTTTAGCATCAAATTTAACTAATTGTTCTTTTTCATTATTCAAGTTGTAATATTTAGTGCTAAAAAGGATAAAAAGAAGAGATGTCATGTCTTTTTCCTTTCTAAAGCTCACATGAGGTTTTCTTAAGAATTGGTCTAATGAAAACTCTATTAGATATATAGATTGCAGTGTTAACAGCTTCGCCTAAAAATATTTAGGTGAATTGTTTTTCACACAACATGGTTCTAGCCATTTCAATTAAAATTATATTTTTCCTTCTAGCTACACCATTTTGTTATGGAGTTCTAAGTGTTGAAAAAGTATGTTCGATTCCATTTTTATTGCAAAAATCCACTTCATAATTTTTACATTCTCCCTCATGATCACTTCAGATAAATAAGATGTTACGAACTTTTTCGTTTTGGACTTTCTTACAATATCTAAAAAAGACATTATTAGTTTCATCTTTAGACGCAAGAAAAAAAGTCTAGATATATCAAGTGAAGTCATCAATAATAATCAAGGTATATTTTTTTACCTTCAAACTTAAAGTTTGAGTAGGACCAAATAAGTCCATATGCAATAGTTTTAATAGCCTAAAAGTGGAAACAACATCTTTTGACTAAAAAGAAGTCTTAATTTGATTTTCTTATTGACATGCTTGACAAATTTTATCCTTTTGAGAATTTATTTATGGTAAACCTTTGACAAGATTCTTTTTAACAAGTTTTAAAATATTACATCCATGCTAGCATGTCCCAATTTTATATGACATAGCCAACTATTATTATTTTGAGAGTGAAGACAAGTTTCATTTGATGATTTGACATCATCTAGACTGATTTTGTAAATATTTCTTTGTCTGTACCCTTCAAAATAAGCTTGATTATCGTCAATTCTTTCAATAGAATATTTATTGACAAGAAATGTTACTATAAAACCATTATCACATAATTGACTGACACTAAGAAAGTTATGTTTTAATCCATCAACCAAAAGCACATTCTTAACAATTAAATCTATGTTTACTAGAGTGCTACCTTCACCAAGAACAATTGACATGTGATCGTCTCCGAAGGTGACATTCTTTTGATCTTTCAATTTTAAAATTTCCTTATCACTACTACTAGCACATGCAACATTATCATCATCATTTAATATTTTACTTCAATATCAAGTAAATCATTTTCAATTTTTAATTTCTCATTGATCTTGCTTAATTTAGCATTTTTGCTTGTTAGCTTACATTTATTATTCATCTTATTATTTTCCAATTTTAAATTTTAAATTTATTTATGCAACTTTTCATTTTCTATTTTAACATCTTCATACTCATTTCTAAATTCATCCAATTCTTCTCCTACTTTCTTCATTAAGGTTTTAAGCATGCTATTCTTTTACTCCACTTTTATCAATCTATTGCATACTTTATCATACATTTTGCAAATTTCATTATAAGATGGAGAAGATGGAGAACTTACTTCATCGTCCAATGTCATAAAGTACACGTCTTCATCCGAGTCACTTGAGTCGTTATCACTCCAAGTGGTGATGGGAGATTTTTTTCTGAATCCCCCAGATGCTTTCTTGAGCATTGGATAGTATTGTTGAATGTGTCCGAGCTTGTGACATTTGTAGTAGGTTATCATATCATTCTTTTTCTTTTTATATATTAAGGAACTACTTTCATCATCCTTTCTTTTTGTCTTGGTGTTGAACCTCATGAACTTCTTGAGCTTTTTGGCTACTAAGGCAAGTTCCTCCTTATCATTATCATCATCATCCTCTCCATTAGAATCATGACTCGTAGCTTTTAAAGCAATCGCCTTCTTGTTTGATTCCTTTCCTTGCCTCTTAATTAGCTCATGTGTCTTGAGAGCTCTAAGAAGTTCCTCTTTGCTCATAGCACTTAAATCTTGTGCTTCTTTAATAGCAGTTCTCTTTACTTCCTAATCTTTAGGTAGGGACATGTGTACTTTAAAATTTATTTCCATATTAGCTAAGTTCTTTCCAAGCACACTCAAGGGATTTATGATATTAATGAATTTATTATGCATATCATCTATAGATTCATTTGCAAGCATTCTGAAATTTTCAAACGGTCCACGTAAAAGACTTATTTTTATATTTCTTACTCTTGAAGTTTCTTGATATGTCTCTTCTAACTCATTCCATATATCTTTAGCATATTTACATGTACATATTCTATTAAAACCACTTTCATTTAGCCTATAATATGCCCATAGCTATTTCATTTAGATCTAATTTTTTTCAATCGATTTCATAATAATCGCTTTCTTCTTTTCCTTCAATAGTTAAAGGCCCAATTTCTATTACATTTCATATTAATCTACTTTGTACTTTTAGAAAGATTTTCATTCTACACTTCTAGTAGGGGTAGTTTCCCCTACTTAGAAATCGTCACCTATAAATAGCTTGACCTTCTAAAAACCTAGTATATTTGATGCCATGATCTTTACTCCATATGTAGTTAGGCATAAGAAAATAAAGACGAGGCTCTAATATCAAATGAAAATGAACTAGACAATACTCAAGAGAGAAGTAAATTGAGTATTTGCTTTAAAATGCTTAAAAATAAATTTTTGAGCAATAAATCAAATTAAACTTTAATAGCAGCAGATATGACAATAACAGAGTACTAAAAAGAATATTAAAGAGATAGAAAAAGAAGATATAAGCTCGGACTTAACATGGAGCTCGGTATGCTTCCGACTCTCCAAGATCACCCAAATCGCCTCCAATAAGAGAATTTCATATACTTTATTGACCTTAATCACACACACTTAAACAAAGCAATACACTACTTTTCAACACTCAAGAAATAAAATATTTTCTTCTCTCTTAAGATGCTCTCTTATAGATAATAAACATAAGAACAGAGCACTAAATGATTTTCTCTCTCTTTGCAGATTTTACAAATTAATGAATAAAAGTACAAAGACAATAAGAGAATTTTCTGATTTGTTTGTTCACAAATAAAAGCGCTTAACCACTTCTTCTTAGCTCAATACCTCTCTCTTAAATCTTCCAAGGAGAGAGTCTTTATACATTTCAAAAGTTTAAATATCCGTTAGAGATAATGTCTTAAAACTGTCAAGCATTAAATGCGCGTAATGGCTCTATCATACCACGTCAGCTCATATTTTAAACTGTCATGCCTCAAACATTTCACGCCTTAGAGTTGTCGTGCCTTAAATTTGACAATTGATCAAGTCTGTGCTTATTTGGACTCATTGAGCCTGAGATTCAAACTCGTCGTGTCCTAAGCTTATTTCCCTTTACATACCTTGAGTTTAACCCAACCAATGTTGTGCTTCTTTGAACTCGTCAAGCCTGAAATTTAAGCTTGTGTCCTGATGAATAGACTCATCAAGCCTTCAATGAGACCCGTATCCAAGGCTGTGCTCAAAAAATTTGTACCTACTAACTCTTATACAATCTCTAGAGAACAACAAGTATACAAAACACATATCTATATTCTAGCATGTTGTTCATCCAAGTTGTTTGACTAACTAAGTGTAATTTAACACAATTGAGTATTTAATTGTGCAACTAATTATTTCATCAAGATTTACATTGAATATACAAGTTCAACATTCTTTAACCGATATACTTGATTGGAACCAACCTTATAATAACCAAGCAGTGGAAGCATATAAATTTCTTCATCTGTATGACCATGAAAAAACACGTTGTTTCACATCAATTTGATGGATTGGCCATCCTTTAGAACTAGCTAGTGCAACAACAATATGAACAGATCCTATTTTAGCCATGGGTAAAAATGTATCACAGTAATCCTCTCCTTTCACTTGTATTGGCCACTTATCACATCCCAAAGGGTACCCTAAACGTAACAGTCACACCACACTCAATATTAAAGTTTAAGTATGATAACCTTAGTCATCCCACAAGCTTCGATACCGGGTGTAAGGCGTACACTCATGATCATAGAGGATTAAATTTGAAACAAATTGTTTAAGAAAACATTCATATAACAATTTAAAAATGTAAATCATAACATAATATCTGAAATATGAAAATATAAAGGTCTTACAGAAGTTAAAGGTGCATTCCCCATTCGAAAGATATAATCTATCAAAGTCTATTCAAAATAATTATGCAAAGATTTACTTAGAAGTGTAAGTCTATATCTAGTCTTTGACTTCTTCCAAAAACTCCTTAGGCCAAAAAGATAGTACCTGAGAGAAATAACCCCGGGGCTTCAGCCATAGGTGGGTACTGCAAAAGATATTTATAAGGGAGTAAGATTCTTACTTAGTGATAATTAATTCTACAAGTAAAGTACTCAAGCAATCAATATTCAATCAAGTTATTTTAACGAGCATATGAGATGTAATCAATCACGTGAGCAAACAATACATATGATTTTCCGGGAATCATACGTTTGAATGGATTTACCCCTCCATTCAGTGGTTAGGTGATTCGGGCAACAAGGCCATGGTTTGCAAATGATATTTTTGTAGTTTTTATACAAATTCCTACTAATCGCTAAATTATAGTTAATTCAGGTGTCTACTCACCATTTAATTACGGGCAATCAAAGCCATAGAGTATATTTTCAAGTTCCTCAACCTCATTACCATGCCCTTGTCCTACCAGTAATATAGTAATGAATGCAATGTAACTCACTACGTATCATGCATTAATCATTTTATTTAAGTAATCATGTCATAATATTAGACATTTTATAAGTGATTATAGAATTTGCAAATAAATCATTCCTATACTAAATTATACAATGTTTAATTAACAATTCTTGCCTTGATATACTTGGCATAATTTCACTCACATAAGTAAAACACATGCACTATCATATTTTTATCTTTGCTTAAAGTCTAGTACCACTAAACTACAAGCAAAAGTATAAGTACAAGATTGTAGGAAATAAACTCACTTGGCCATGGTAGTAGAAGCTTCTAATTAACGTAGTTCTCCGGGTAAGGTAGCTCAGACTCCACGTAACCTATACAAAAGAAATACCGGAAATGAATATTTCTTGGAAGTTCTACTTGAACTTGCAACTCTATTTCACTAAGTTCGTCAAAATTCGTAGAGTGACCTTCCAACTTAAAATGGTCATAACTTGCTTATTTTAACTCGAAATTTCACATATTATATACCGATTTCTACCTACTCGAAAAGATCTATCCATTTCTAAGATTATTTTCTTCATAAAGGTCATTTGGTTTCCTAAAAATCACGGTACATAATCAACACGAAAATTTCTACCTTTAAAACATGATTTTTCTAATTTTGTATCAACCAAAAATTTCATAGAAAATATATAAATATATATATAGTTGAAAAATCCTTTTAATACATATGCAACTCATAATAAACACATGATTCTAATGATATTGTCTCAATAAATGATTTTTAATAAAATAATATTGTTTTGGTAGTTGAAAAAGTAAAGTTTTAACAAGGTTATGTTAAGTCGTTTGGAAATGAAACTAAGGATTTTTAAGTCATTAGATATATGATATAATTTATTTTCTTAGATTCTTAGAAGATAAATTTTGATTCAAAAACTTTAGTCTTTCTAAGTTATTCTTGAATTTTATTTTCTAAGTATTTTCTACTTCGTAAGTTGATTTCTTAACTTAGTTTGGAAAACTTGTGTTGATATTTTACTAAAAATGCTAGTACGGGTTTTATAATAAAGTTTTTAAGAAAACTCCTTATAGAAGAGTATTATCAATCTTAAGGTCTCTTAATGGTAGTTTGAAAATAAATGAGGAGTTTCTTTAGTTGTTTTTGCAAAAGCTTTGTATATCATCAACACTTAGAATCTATGGTGATTTTTGGTCAAAATCATTTGTAAAGTATTTAGTTGAAATAAAATCCTAAGTCTTAAGGAAAGTTTATCCTCTACATTTTTGGGCTAATTTTCTTTTACTTAGGAGAAAATCTTTTTATTTTTATTAAGACAACTATCAATATGATAATGCATGAAGTATGATTGTGTTGCTAGTAACATCATGATGATGATGATGATGATGATCATAATAATAATAATAATAATAATAAAATAATAATAATAATAATGGTATGGAAAAAATAATAAGCAAGAAGTAAATATCAAGTATTGAAAGTCTTAGCTTGTTTTTAAAGCTTCCGGACTTAATCATGGGCAAGTTCAAAGAAAGAAAAACAAAAGAAATAAGAAAATCATTTTGACTTGATGATTACAAGTAGTCTTAATATTAAAGCATGAAAGAAATAAATAAATTGTAAGCATAAGTAAATAAATAACAATTATGTTAATGAGATTATATGCTCCAAGAAATATATATAGATACATAAATATAGATAATATGATATAAAAGTCAGGTTAGGATAATAATAATAACATGTACATAAATAAAATAACATAATATGAAATTTATTCATGAACAAGAACAAGAACAAAATATGAATATAGTGTTGCTTCTATAACATTTAAATGTTTAAAAAATATACACCATGGTCATGCTAAATTACATGATATGGTAAGAATATGTGGGTAAGATATTTACCTAAATAGAAATTTGGTTGGTAGATTAAGAGAGATTTGTGTAGTATGTATGTAGAAAGTATGTAGGAAAATGGATCAAGAAAAGAAAAGAGATTTTTAAGAGAGAGTATGTGAAAGAAATGAAGGGAGATGGGTATTTTTAGAGTTTTGATGAGGGAAATTTGTGTGAATTAAATAATTTGAAAAGAAAAAAAATAAATTGTGTGTGTGTGTGTGGGGCCGGTGTGAATGAGAGGGAGGAGAGAGAGTATGTGTTTTGATTTGTTTTGTATTTTTGTCAATTAAAAGTAATAAGTGGTAAGGTATGATGTGAATGAAGATATATGAGAAATGTAAAAAGTAGAAAATAGGTATGTAGAGTATAAGAATAGGTGTAGAAAAAGTAGAAATAGGTGAATAGTAGTGAATATTGTAGAATAGTATTTTGAATAGTATATAAGATAAATTAATACCGATAGTAAATAAAATACGCGTAATTAAGTTATATATGATATTTTTAGGTGCCGAAAAATTATAAAATTGATATTTTTGAAATCCTAGTATTTTTACGTGTTTATTGATATTATTGGAATATTTTTGTCGTTGAGGGTACCAAGGCATGATTTTCGAAAACCGGTCACGTTCGGATCCAAAAGACACTAAAAATTATCGAATGTGATATTTAAACTTCCTTATATTATTACGAACTATATTCCATAATTATTTCAATTTCGTTATTTAGGGGTTAAGAGCGTGGGATTACCAGATCTAAATCTACTAGGGTTTGATATAGATTTATTGACTTAAGGTTTCCGGTTGACTTCCGATTTAGGGTTTAAGCATAAACCGTATCATAAAATCTAGCGGATTACACCAATAAATGAGCTTTAAACCTCTTAACAGTCCCATCGGGTTTAAATTTCGTATTTGAAATCCTATGGGATGAGTTATCAAACTATTAAATTACAGCCAATGTTCACTGTTGTTTTTCCTCTCGCAAAAGATTTTGAATTATATTTTTTGGTCTTTTAATTTTTTTCTATTTGATATTTCTAGTAATATGATTTTAGTATTTGAATCAAGAAATTATTTTAAGTCATTTTAAATATTTTATCCATCATCGGATTCTTACATATAATTACTTTAAAGTTGCATAATTTTAAAATTTCAAAGTTTATTTTAAAGCACTATTTCCTACAGCTTCCTAATTGAATATTACATTTATGTCAAGATTTATTTAAAATATTTGAGACTTTTATCAACTACTTTAGGAATAATTAGAAATTTAGATTCAAAAAAAAAAAAAAAAAAAAAAGTTAAGGGTGATTTTTCTAACATTTTCTTCAAAGTTTCTTAGGATCTTAGCACTTAAATTATCAAAGATCTGGTACATGTTAAATCAGGGTTTACAACCATTCATGGCTAAGCATTATGCATTATCTTATAGTTTAAATATAGGCAAACAAAAGATGGTGTTTTTTTTTTTTTCCAATTGTCTTCATTAAAATCCTGATGCGGTAGTCAACAATACATGTATGGATGCAACCGGTCGAGTTTGGGATGGATCATGTAAAACGAGATCCTAATCTAATTGGTTAGAGGTTCTCCAAAACCTAAGAAAACCCCTGTATGGTTTTTTCCATCTTTCCCCTATAGGGTTTTTGCAAACCCAATACCAACTCACCTTAACATGATTGGAAGTTTATTATTATTTTTTTCTTTTATTACAATGATATAATTTCAACAATAAGAATAAAACATAAATTTTATCACATATTACAATCTATATAAAGAAATTTTAAAAAATTACATATAAATTACCATAAAAAAGGAAAAGGAGTGTCATTTTTTCTACTATATGGCTAAGATAGAGTAAAAAACATAAAATAATCAAAATTGAATATATTTAATTATTAAATTAATAGAGAAAGAAAGGAGTGGAAAGAATTATAGGTTTGAACAAATTAAAAATGTAGAGAATGGAAAACTAGGAGATTAATCTCTTAAAAATATGAAACGTAAATATCACCATTTTAACTTCATTTATCTACATTTTATTTATAAGTTAAGTGAGGTATCATAGTGGTTCAAGGACAATTTGACAAATATAATCATTTTAACTTGATTATACTAATAGAAGGAAAAAAGGGGGGGAAAACAGGACTAAAACCATTTAATATGAAAATGAAATTATAAAAATTGTAATTATTGTGTTGTACATATTATTATTAATTTTTTTTATTTTATTATATATTTATGTCGGATTGGGTTTTCCCATCTGTGACCCGAAATCCTATAGGGTTTTAATATGATGCCCAAAACCCGCTCAAAAATCCTATAAGGTTTGACCTTATAGAGTTTTTAGCTGGTTAGGTACCCTATAACGAGCCACCTTATTACATCCCTAAATACATGTACGGCTGTGATTACTACCTAGCACCACTAAAAAATTGGCTTGTACCATCCATCTTTCATGGTGGTTTCGTTGATTACCTCTATAGAGAGAAATTGGTGTTTTTGTTTAGTATTGTCATATGTATATATCATAAGATAAACTTTTGAAAATTGATATATAATTATCATCCAATAAACTTTTAAAATTTTAATATAGTTAACTATTCTCTCAACACTGGTGAGTGATTTGCAAATCACGAAATCTACCGGTTTGTGATTTTATTTAGAAATTAGTTCGATTTCAATATTCATAATTTTAAGTATTGATAATGTTCACAACCTCAATTTTATACTTACTGCAATAAAATCAATAACCCCATCGAATTCATATTTCAAAACAAAGAAGGGATTCCCACCATTTGATATCAAGAGTAAGAAGAGAGATTCACATCATTTGGCATCAGAAGAAAGTTCTACACTTTGTGATAACTTCGATGAATAATGACACAAATGGATTTACATGAGTCAACCTTGAGCTTGGGGAATCGAGGGAGAAAAATGCCATCAACGACCGGAAAAACTGAATACATTAGAAGGCAACCCATATCCTTAAAAAGAGTATAAATGTAACACGTGAACTACACTGTACAACAAGGTATGTCTGAGCTAATACATTCATCATCTACATCAACAAAATAGTGGTAAATCAGTAACAAAGGACTTAGTAACCATGTAGGACATCGAAGTAATACAGTCACATTGCTTTTAGACTATTACAAAGGTGGATAAGACCCTTGAGGTTCAATGTTCATCTTTTCAACATGCAGGCAAGGGCAATGACTCTGCGCTCAACTTGGCAATCAAGAATAAGAACCATCCTAGATCACATGTCTGAGCCATTATATTTATCTAAACATCGAGATCTTTATTAAGTCAGGTCATCATTGTTGACATAAATCAAACAAACAGCCCACTGCCTATACTGTCTCTAGCTCGCTATTGAGCTTGTCTAATTGACCCTTCAACTCCAGCCTCCATCCTTGGATCAATCTTTCCTGCTTCCTAATGAGGTCATTCTTTGCCTTTAGCTCATCCTCCATCACAGCAATCTCCTAAAAAAAGATTAATAACCCAAATGAGAGGACACATAATGTTAAGGTCAGATGATATGCAGGAGATTTCAGTGACATTCACCTTCCTAAGCGTTTCAGCCTTAGTTGGCTCATCCTCACGTTGTAGACTGATAAAGTAAAGCTGAAGCTTTTTGGCAGCCTCCATGAAATCTCTAGCGTGCCTTTCCACATCAACTAAATCAACCAAAATAGAGATACTTCTTAGTACTAAATGAAGTAGCACACGTCTATATCAGTGATCACCTTATTTGATAATTTGAACCATCCATGATGACTAAGTGGTGATGAAGAGAATATCAAGGAAAGATTATATAAACAAACCAGCTTGCTCAAAAAACAATAATAGACATGAATATCCTTATCATATTGCAGGTAAGATCGTTGAATGCAAACCAGAGAATGCAAAAGAAACTATCATTAATATGTTCATAGATTTACCAAACTCAACCCTGGATGCCTTTACTTTTAGTAATTCAGTGAGATTTTATAATTAAGCAAGGTTGCATGGATGACTGTATTATGTTCCCTGTGTCAGGTCAGCTCTACAGATAACTATAGTGATACATGGGACAATCTTTAGCAGTGTTTGCATCTGCGTATAGGTGTTACACATAACTCAAACATGTTACTCTATAGCATTTAACTGACAAAAATGCCAATACAAATGCTACTTCCGCAGCCTACCCATCCAACAACAATCTTGAGCCAATGATTCAGAAACTCACAATGGCAGCACATTGCAATCAACCCAGAACATACAGGGACTACGAAGAAAATCTAAGTATGTACTGTATAGCAGACTAATGAGAAGCAATCCTGAAATCTTGAAACTTGACATATGATGACAAGAAGCAAAGTGAGTAATTAAAATTGCCATCAAGTTTCAAAAGAGTAAGAAATATATGCTACGAAGTGAAGCTTTATCTTTCAAGTTTCAACAAACAATAGACATCAAATGTCACAGTGCAATTTCATTGTCAGATAGCTGTGCATGACTCAAAACACATATATGCACAGTACAACTGGAAAGGTCTAGTTTGGATTCACATGAGAACAAAAAGCGCATGATCACATAATCAACCTAAGACAACTTTCTGCTGAGCTTTCTTCCTTCAATTTACACAAAGAGGCACACTTGTGCTTGATTTTGCACCTTCCTTGTAGATGCAAGCTAAAACGTAGGTTGTTAAGAATACATGTTTGCTACTAAAGAAATTATCCCAACAGCAAAAAATCTCTTGTGGGCTTCATTCTGCATGGAAAAAATAAATCTCTCGAGTATTTTCGCAAAACTTCTACTTAAAAATTATGATGAAAAGGTATGATTTGGAATCTTAAGTGAGCAGATAAATTTCCATCAAATTATTCCCAGCAAGAAATTTAATGGGTGAAAAATGTAGCTACAAAGAGACTGATAATTCTCACTAACTTTGATGTGAAGGGTTCGGAGAACGGTCTATTGCTTGAAGTTCTCTAGCAGGCAAGCACGGAAGTAAAGCAGCTTCCAAAGCTGTCACACAAGCTAGCATATCTTGGGGATTGTGTGCCTGGGTTTCCTGTTGCTGCTGCTGCTGATCAAGTGCCGCTCTCTCAGCCATTCTTCTTCTCCTCAATTCCGGAGCTTAGGAGTCTTAACCTGCATTAGTGTAAAAAAAACAAAGGTGAGAATGTTTGTAATTTATACCAATTCTAAAGACCACAAGGCCTTGTTTGGTTTTCTCCTCCAAATAGGGTCTCATAAAATCTAAATCACTACTTGCTTTAAAATTTCAGCCATATTACATCTACAATCATGAGAAAACATGAGTGCACAGAAATCCAATTTTCTCTCTCGGTAGTTATTAGGATCCTAGGAAATTGAATGCCAGGAGTTCACGTTTTCTGATTATTACATATACAAAGTGACCAAAATCTCACTGAAAGCACAACTGAGTTGGAATTTATGGAATAAACCAAACAACAACCAACACACTACATCATTTATCTTGTAAGATTAACATTGATATCGTTTAAAATCAGTGCCTTCTTGTATCAATTTGAAAACGGAAACTTAACAACAATCAGATGGCTCATATTCTCCTACTAGGAGTCATTCTATCAAATCTTTCATCTTTTCGAATAGTTCCCTAATGGGGTACTTGTCAAAAGGAAGAAATTAAAAATTCACATGAAGAATTGAGGAAAAAAAAAAAAAAAGTCTCTTTTCTCCTATAACAACTGGCCCGATACGCCATATCTTTTGAAGCCAAAAGCGGTCTTAAGCAAAGCCCTTATGTACTGACATTCTCCTAACTATGTGCTTCGACATTCCTCTTTACTTCTACTTGTGTTTTCATAAGCTAATCAGCGAAAGAAAACCATTCTAATTCGACGATATTAATGTTGCTCTGATGCTATAGAAATTAAAATTTGCTTCAACAGACCCACAAGCTGAAAAGTAGACCGGATTATGAGTTCACTAAAAAGGAACAAAATTTATAAAATATAGATCTTCATTTTCACTTGCAGAATGCTTACCTGGGATGATTGTGTCGCGACTCAGCTAGAAAGAGAGGGAGAGTTTGTACGAAGAGTTGAATTGGAGCGGTCCTGTATGCGATCTTGGAGTCCTATTCAAAAACAAAAACGCACAGCAATGGGCTAATAACATGTGATGACAAAAAAAATAAAAAATAAAAAAGCAAATAATATGAACTTTACAATAAAAATCAACGTTCAACGAATGAATAATTTACAGTACCAATCCCCTAAAACTATTTAAAAGAATATTATTAATATATTTAGTTAAGTAAAAGAATAAAATTATAGTGCTTCCGTTATAAAATAAGAGAAAAATTATATATATACTCATTATGTATGTGTGGTATCCTTGGAGTATATCTGGAGCCTTGTGGTGAACACAATTGTGAAGTATGCGGTGAGTCTTAAAAATTAAATATCACTTGAGCATGGTTTTAATGTTATAAGAGATTTTTTTTTAATCTCATATGATTTATTTCTTATTTTACATTTAATATCCTTATTTAACCTTGCCGTGCTCTATTTATATATTTTATTGCATAAATATACGCCAAAAAGTTTAAGAAAACAATTCTTCTCTGCCTAATTCAAAACGATGTTTTTTTTTCCCCCAATTAATTGGTCAAGCTCAAAAGAGTGAGTGTCCTAATTTATTTCTAAAATAGATTTGTAGAAAATTATATATATTTTGTTGCATTTTTTTTATCTACGCCCATGGTTAATTGTGATTCAATTTAGATGTCAAACATGCCGATCTAAAATGACATTTGTGATTTACCAAAATATATGCACACGGAAATTAAGGGATAATAATCCTAAAAAAAAAAAAAAACCTTCAAATTCAGTACGGGTGAATATAGAGTCCATGCCATAAATGTTGTCCATAACCATGCTTAAGTTTAAGAAAATAATATCGTACAATCAAACAATGAATTGTTGTCACAGCCTGATTAAAGTCAAGATATGTTCGATTTCTCCACGTAGAACTATAAAGCATTACACACAAAAACAAACTAAAAAAATTAGGTTATCCAATTCGTTTGCTAGTTGATTTTATATTTAAAAGTTATTTATTTAGTTTTGTCAAATTTAAATAATGCAATGGAAAAGTAGATTTTACAAAAGATATAATAAAAAGGCTAGTCTTCATAAAAGGTTACTTCTAATAACCTCGAATTCAAAAGTTTCCTCAACATCTAAATGAAATATTAGGTGTAAAGAGAGTATATGGTAAATACTTGATCCATTTACTCGAAAGAATAAAATAGATGAGGAGTTGAAAAGTTATATGTGGGAAATGGTATTACCAGTAATAACTAGGAATCACGTATTACTTTGTTTACTTCATCCAAAGTTTTATTGTCATAAATATTTATTCCAACGTTTACTTTAATTTATTGATTGTAACATTAAATTGAGAATAAAATTAAAATTACCATTATACCCTTTTTTGCCATTATTATACCCTTATTAGGATAAAAAAGTAAGAAGCTATATAAATATACTCATATACCCATATCCATAATCATACAATATGCTATTCATAAAAATACATTATATGTAAATATATAAACATATAATTTATCTATGATACATACCTATATACAAATATATATAGATTATTTGTTACTCCATATGTCATACATGCACATATATAACATATAGCTTATAAAATGTAATATATATGTGTATATTACTTATAGATACAGCTTACATATTTTATAATGCCCTATTTATTTGTCATTTATACAATATTTATAATCTCTAGATTATTAACTTGTATATTTTTTGACATTTATATATATGTATATAAGTAATAACTTATAAATAAAGATGATATATTATATAACTTATAACTTACATATATGAATTATAGTTTATATATATAACTTGTAATTTATAAAACATAATACATATATAACTTATATATCCAACTTACATATTTTTTCAATATCTTATTTACTTGTTATATATATTAAATATATAATATATAACATTTATATTTAAAATTTCTAGATTATTATTTCTACATTATATATATATATTTATAACTTATATATACGATCGATATACCATGCAACTTATATATAACCTATTACTTATAAGTTACAGTGCACATATACAAACTATTACTCGTAACTTATACTTATGAAGTATAGCTTATATATATATATATATATAATTTGTAACTTATACAACATAAAACATATATGCAACTAAATTATATAATCTAAATTATATATGCAACTTGTACATTTTATCAATATTTTATTATTTTCCATTTATACAATATTCATAATCACTAGATTATGTACTTATGTTTTTTAGATATTTATATATATGTATAAAAATCATAGATTATAAATAAAAACGTTGTATTGTATAATTTATAAATTGTATATATATAAGTTATATAACCCTTATGTATAACTTATAACTTATATATATATATATATATATGTAATTAATTATAGCTTATGTATGACTTATACCTTATAAAACATAAAACTTATATAACTTATATACATAAAATATAATTTATATTTATAACTATAAATTATAATTATATATGCAACTTACATATTATCAATATCTTATTTACTTATTATATATATAACATATATAATACATGGCATTTATATTTAAAATCTCTAGATTATATATTTTTATATTTTTATGACTTATATCTATACAATGGATATACTATATGACTTATTTCTTATAACTTGTATATAAAACTATTATTTATAACTTATACATATGAAATATAGCTTATTTGTATGTGTAAAATTTGTAACTTATAAATTATAACACATATATAACTTCTAACTTATATATACAAGTTATAACTTATATGTGTATATATATATATATATAATTTAACTTATATGTATAACTTAGATACATAATCTATGTATTTCATCAATGCACTATTCATTTGTCATATATATAACATACATAATACATATATAGCTCATATACTCATAATCTCATTAAATTACATATTTATATTTTTTCAGAATGAGCTATATATATAAGTCACCACTTATATATATAATAAGTAAATTATATAACTTACATATATATAACTTATAACTTATGTATTTATATAAATCATGTATATAAAATGTTACCTATAACTTATCTATGTGAAATATATATATTTTACTTACAAATTATATATACAAGTTATGAGTTATAACTTATACATTTTTATCAATGCACACTATTTTTTAATATATAATTCTATAATGCATATGTATAACATATATAATCGACATATATTACTTATAAGTTTTATATATAAGTTATAACTTATACGGTTGTTATAGAACATAAATTATGTGCGTTATATATATATATATATATTTTATATAATCTGCATTGTAGATTTGTACATGATTTGCTAAATCTTAACAATAAAATAAATAAATAATGACACAATTGTATCTAAAAAGAAGGGTTTTGTGTACTGTTATGGTATATTTGTTAATAGCTAAATTTACAAGGGTAAAATAGTAACATATTTTGAATTTTGATTGTCATTAGAGAAGGAATAGAGAGGTAATGAAAAAAAATCATATGGTAGATGGTTTTTCTTTCTTTTCTTTTATTCCTTCTGCACAGGAAGTAGAAATATGATCGGTAATAAATATGCCAAGTTCATTTGTGTAAATAAACGAGATAACAAGTTGATTCATAGGAATGATTATTTTATTATCCCTCTATTATCTCTAAGTAAACAGGCCATCAAAATTTTAATGCAAGTCTAGAGCTCTCAACTAGGCCCAACATATGATAATAAGTCTAGAAATAAAAGTATAAATAAAATCAAGATATGAGCTACAATCCTAATCACTAAGCTCATCAAGTATCTCATCAAAGTCAGTCTCGTACCTCATGTCATCATTATACTTGCTATCAAAACCATTAATACCTAAAAAACAATAAGAGTAAGCTGAAGCGCAATACATAACAACACAATCACACATGATAGGGCATACATACCTAAATTATATGCAATGCATCAACCAACAGTTTATATCTTACACTCCGACAACACGCTGGAAACCTAGGGCCTCGAATAGCAGTAATAGCTCAAGAAGTTGATACCAATAGGCCGAATATCTATATCCCCTATCTCTAACCAGCAATAGCTTTATCTAAAGGTTACAGCTGTTATGCGACTATACTCATTTCGGTCCATTATGCTATTCAGTTTAACGAAGCCCATAATCCTAAACTGAATAAGTGTAACTTCTCTCCAAATATAAGTAGATGTTATCCCGCTACCATTCTCTTATTAGCTACTCACCAAGACATCCATAATGGCCTAAGAGCCCAACTACCGTATTGGCATTACCTAGCAAGGTTACCCCCCCCCCCTCGACCCATGTTTAAGAATAACCATGCATAATTAATTGCTCAATTATAATTAGTTGTCTTTAAGTATTAATTCATTTAGGATGTCCATCTTAATCAAGCAATATGCATATGACTACACACCTAATAATGAATTGGTATACGATAAAGGATCACACGAAAGACGATAGGTCAATTGAATATTTGTTTAAAGAAAATTAATTTATATAAGAATGAAGTATATAAACTGATGATTCATATCATATTGATTAATCAATTAACGTAAGGTCTTATAACATAAGATCTTTGAGTTATAATTAAGTTAGGTCCATTTAGGGTAGTTGATCTTAGATGATTTGGACTAAGCCCATGGAATTTTGAAGTTAAATTTATTATTCAGATGTATTAGGCCTTTACGGATCTTAGATTAAGCCCAATAAGAATTTATGTAAGTGTTTCACTTTTTATAGTAATGGGCTTCAAGGTTTAATAATTAAACTCATTATGGAATACAAAACTACATTAGGTGGAATTGGGCTTTATTTTGAAAATAGGTCCAATTAGAGTAAATATTAATTATTGGACCTAAGAATTATGTTCAAGCCTAATTGGAATTAAATTAGACCCTAATTTAGCAATTAGGCCCTAATTTAGCAATTAGGCTTTCTATTTCTTATTTAAGTCTATTGTAGGTGCTGGTTCAACCGGTAAAGCTTGCTCCCTATGAACACAAAACACAGTTAGTGGTGCTCCGAGGATTGTCTGGCACAACCACTCCGACGCTTAAGTTAGTCAATGGTTCATTCAAAAAATCTAAGAGGAAAACACTTAAGAACATTGATTGGACAAAGGAGATTTTGATTATAATTCTATTGTTTTCATTTTTTGCTATCTTACCTTTTCCTCAAGGAAGGAAAGGCTATTTATGGTTTATAGTTATATCGAAATAGGATCCACAGAATCTTTTCTATTAGAGCAAATCTCATTCTAGTAACTAACCTAACACTCGAGGTAAAGGATTTGCTCGTCCTTGAGATAATGGACTCATCTCGTACCAAAAGTAAAGGAGCTACTGCTGCATGGAGTGAGGTCAAATTGATGATGTTCCCTATCCTTGGTCCTATGCTAAGACAAGGGTAGTATAGAGACCTTGGGGAGGCAACTCGAGGGCAAGCTTAAGCCCACATGAGGTGAGTTAGTTGTAGATTCTCTTGAAGTCGAGGTAAGTATGGGTTTGAGCTCCTCTGTCAAGTTGGTATCCAAGGTGTTGCCTAGCATGGACCCTTCTTGGGCTAATAGAATGGATGGTCTTTTAGGCCTTTTCTTAGGCCCCTTGAGAGAAGAAGGAGAGTAAAATCATCTAAGCTCAACTCATGAGTTCAACTTGTTCATTTAGCATTCTCGATGCTTTTCTCCATTTGAGTTGTATCCCTAAAGTTCTTGAGGAAATTACTACCTCTTGCCATTTGAGTTGCATCCCCTGAGTTTACAAGAAAATTATCTATCTTAGGGATCATTTAAGCCCATGTAAAGAATGAACTCGTGGTTTTAGAGCTCGATTCCTCTTGGTTCGAACTAGAATTATGAGCTTAGGATTGTGAAGCTTGTTGGGGAAGGTTTTCGAATCAAAAAAGATGTGATTGTTGTAATGATGACTTCTGACATTTAATGGTGCTTATATCATCACAGTGTTTTGATTTTCAAGAACAGTTCCTATGCTTCAAAGAGTGAGAGTCGTCACATCTTTCTCCCATTTGCTATAAATACTTAAGCTCTAGGGGAAGACTTCACATTCAAAATTGGTCTTAAGCATTACAAGTAAAAGAGCGATCTCACTTCTCGAATTTTTCACAATGGTCTAACACTTTTTACTATGCCGAGCTTAGAAAATTCTTATTCACAAAATTTTTTATATGATTCCAGTGGTAGGAGGATCACCTATGAGGTAAGGAGAGGCAACATAGTGCCTGGAACTAGTTCGAGGGCTCGAGCTCAAGCAAGGAAAGGAGGCTATCGAGTAAGGGGGCGGCCTCAAGGAGTGAGCATGCGAGGAAGTCAAGGAGTCTGTTGAAGTTGATCAAGACGTTTAACCATCGTTTGGTGAGATTACCAAAAAAGTGTATTGATTTCCTTTTGACAAGTATGCCAGAGATGGTGAAGAGAAGAAGTACAAAAAGCCATTGAATACTAAGGCAGTAGATGGCATTAGGCATGATGGGAATCACAGCAAACTCGGAGAGGCAAAGCTCAAGGAGGTCCGAAGGGGGAAGATGCGGGTAATTCCCAAAGGATGGGAGGTCGTATCTCTTTCTTAATCTAACTGAGTTTGTTTGTTCAGAGAGCGAAGGTTCGCACTTTATGATATAGCATTCAAATTAGGTCTAAGGATGCCTTTCTCTCCTTTTTAGAAAGAGTTCTTTGACCATCACAGTCTATCTTCTGCCCAATTGCTTCTAAACACTTGGCATATCCTGGTAGCTTTTGAGGCTTTATACCTAAAAGTACACGTGAATGCCATTCCAATTTTGTTTCGATAATATTATTCGCACGAGAAGTCTAACTCAAGATGGTGGTATCTAAAAAACAAAGTAAGAGCTCGTACAAGCTCTTTGATGGGCTTGCAAGCTCAAACGAGGTAAGACCGGAAGAGTCGGTTCTAGGTAGTTAGCATAAAAGAGGGATCTTGGTGCAAGTTTGATTTCTAGGTGAAGCGGTGCCTCCCCATCTATTCTAGAAAGCCTTCAAAGTTAGGACCTCACAATGTTGGAGCACAAAAAAGAATTGATGACTTCATAAAGTCACAAGGTAGGAAACCCTTAAATGCACCAAACTTATGGTGAAAAGTTACTTGAAAGGCTGGCCCATGACTAAAGGTGATAGAGATGTGGCTCTTGAATGTGTGGAATGGTTCTTTGAGTGTGGTGTAGCCTCCAACCCTAACCCTCAACTCCGCCCCAGGGATTATCAAGTCGAGCTTAATAGAGAAGAAGAATCACAATTAACGTTGAGTTCATGGATTCTGACCGTTCAAGCTCGACTTGGTAGGTCCATTGCCTGTTTATTAATGTGTTTTTTTAGTAGTTAAGATCGATTGGAAGTATAGGATTAGCTTGCTCTTATTCTGGTGGACGACCAAGGTACATCCTCTCCAAGCCCCATATCTAAGAAGCAAAAGACCAAGGATGCTCTAGTTGTTGATCCAAGCGTTTAGGTCATGTAGACCCTGCCATGTCCTCGATCTCCTGAGGTACATACCCTACATTAACTTTCCCCGATCACTACTTCCCCTAATTCTCACGCATCTCCTAGGACTGAAGCTGTTAGAAGCAGCATCAATGTCCTCGCTGAGGTAGTAAGGTCGGGAGTTCATATTGGTCGACCTACTATAACCATTACTAGGGGTCCTATTAACATTATTGGAGATAGGGCCATGAAGTAGAGTAATACCCATGTTGATTGGGGCTCGTTCGAGGAAGTGATAGTCTTGCAAGATAGAGAGAGGCTAAGGACCCTTTATAGGGAACTGAAGTTGGGAGGGTCGGTGCTGGATTTTTCAACGTGAAAGATGTATGAGGTAATTGTCATGTTTTTTTTTTTTTATAAATAGTAGATTGTTTGAAAGAGCTCATCTCATTGTTGTGTATTGCAAGCCATAGCAACTATGTCGAAAGTGGTGAAGTATGTTACGGAAGGTTTAGGAGAGGTGAATTGACTTCTTTTCACCAAGTTCTTTTCATGTTATCTTGCATGGGGGTAATCTGATGATTGGGCTTGTTGTCTTTTGGTTAGCACTCTGAGGATTTAAAGAAGCTGAAGACTCATGTTGGCGAGTTCAAGAAGGAGCTTGCTAAAGCAAGGCAATAAGAGATAAGGTTGAGGAGTGACTTGATGGGCCTCTTGGAAGAGAAGGTGAGGTTAGAGCAAGAAGCCAAAATATAAAGTCCTCCAACTTCAAAGTGAAGTAGCCAATGCTATGCAGTTGAGGAACCTAATCTTGGTCCAGCTTATAGCTAATGACTTTGAATATCATAAGCAATGTGTGATCTCTTTTAAATTAGTGTGTTATCAGCCAAAATAATCACCAAGTAGCACGTGGGCACCCAATTCCCCATACATAGCCAATTGTGTTTATAGTAGTACGATACAACTAAAGTACAAGCACAGACAATGTGATAAGGTTAATATTACCCTCCTGTCATCCAAGCTAAGTCATAGCAAACTTCTAGAAAATCCAAAGATTAAACCATTTCTCCTTTAAAACAAGATAATACCCATTCATTACTTTTCTTGGCATATGCTTTATCAAATTTTAGCATTTAAATTCATTTTTAGTTCATTATTCTACAATTGATTGAAATATAAACTTACACTAGAAACTTGTTTCGGCAAACATACATTTGAAATAACATATTCCCTTTATTATTACAACTATATCTAAGGCATTTACAAGTTATTGAGTCTATTTACCATAACTTAGTCGAATTGGTTAAACTTAACCTATCTAATTCATTTTAGTTTATCAAAGTACATTAGGTTAAGCTGAGCTTAAATTTGTTAAACAACTCATTTTATATCTAAGATTGATGTTAAATTAAGTCTATATTAATTTAACCTTAGTCAAGTTGATTAGGCTTAATCAATCTAGTTCATTTAGTTCATTTAGATATGGATACATTGTGGTTGGAAATAATTATATTTTAGACCTTAATGCTTTTAGATTTTCCAAAAACTTAAAACATAAAATTATAGAGCTCTTTTAAGCTTTCCAAAGCACTTGAATCATCTCAATCCAAGTTCAGATGAGAAAGTTACGATCAAATTAAGTTAACTTGACAAGGAAAAAAAGAACAAGAGAAGTCCAAGTTCTATACGGGGAATATCAAGGGTGGTTGCAACTACCACCGTCCATGTCAAGGGGTATATGAATCAAGCACGAGGCTGGGGCTACCACGCCCTATGCTAAAGGGTGTGTCAACCTATAATACATGGATATAGGGGTTACCACGCCCCTTACCATGCCCCGTGCCAACCTAAACGACATCTCATGTTTCTTTTACTCCATTTTGTTACTTTTTTCCTTATTTCATCCTCAAATTTTAGCCTACAAAATCATATTAATAATCTACAAGTTCAACACCATGACTTATAACATCAATATACATGTCATTGCTTCTTATTTTCTTAAATCACTTCATGAATTTCCTTGATTCTAGCATGCACAAACATATTTATATTTACTCTTACAAGTTCGTACATCATTCATATACTAGTTTTATTACATACCTAACCCTCATCTTACTCTACTTTATCGTGTACATGCATATACAACAATCTAAAGACAAAGAAGATCACTAACTTACATTTTTGGCAACTTAAACCATTTGCTCTTCACTATTACTACTTCTCCATAGTTGTTGTAGCTTTTACTAGCATACTTCCCACCTCCTATCTTCTTTTCTAGCTTCAATCTCTCTTATGATCTTCTTAAGATTAAGATTTAGAGGTAAAATTTGAGAGAAAAGAAGAGAAGAAGAAGAAGAAAAGGAAGGAAAAGAAAACGTAAAGGAAAAGAAGATGAAGAAGAAAAGGTAGCAGGTTTCGGGAAAGGAAAAGGAGAAAAGAAAGATAAATATTAAGAAATTTTAAGAATGTTTATGGGTAGGAGTTTTGATTTAAGCTTTCTAGATCATTTTCTTAAGCATTAAAAACAATTGGGAGAAAGTTTTAGAATATATATAGGTAAAATCGATAGCTTGAATTGGAAATCAAATTTAGAAATTAAGTTGGTAAAAACTTGATATTTAGTTCGGGTTTTGGTTTAAGAACAGATTTTTTAAACAGACAAATAAATTTAAAACTTATGGGGATTTAGGAAATGGAAATTAAACCAAAATTCAAGGGTTTAGGAACTTGCAAAATATTTAAATTACATATTTCAAGTTTTTGGGAAATAAAATTTGAGAAAAATGATTTTAAGTGAATTATTAAGAAGAGTATGAAAAATTAAATTCATTGAAAAAGGTTATTGAAGTAAATAGATGATTTAAAAAAAAGTATTAGAAATATCAAATTTCAATTTAAATCTATTTACAAATTTATATCGAATTATATAATTTACTACTTAATTTAAGTAACTATTTAAATCAAATTTGACATTTGATTTGGATTTTGGAATTCAAGACATAAAAATTGATAATTTTAAACAAAGAACCGAATTAAAAATTTTTAGGGATTAAGAAAATAGGATTTAGTCGAAAGTGGCTAAATAGGGCCTTTTGTAAAATTTAGATAATTGAATTTTTAAAAATTTCAGTTCATTTGATAATTAAAAGAATACGAGTTCTAATTAAAATTGGTTGAGATGGTGATGAAATTTGATTCCTTAGAAAAGACAAATAAAGTAAATAAATAAATTAAGAGGAATAAAATTCAAATTTGATAGTTAGATAGAATTAAGGAATTTAATTGATAAAAAGGGTAATTGAGGAAACTCGATAAACAAAAAGAATATTTGAAATCTTAATTTCAATTAACTCCATTTATTAATTAGATTACCTTTATCCATCTCATATATTCTATAACTTAATTTACTTGATTTAATTAAACTATCTAGATTTAATTTTCTAAATTAATTTTGAATTCAAGTTCAAAATTTGACCATCTATTATTCTATTTAATTATAACTACTCTTATTTAGTTTCACGAAAACTTGGGATATTTCACTAACGGTGTGTAATATCCGATAGCAATACCATTTATATCCTTTATTTTCATTTCATTCAAAAACAAATACTAAAACACCATATCACAGGTTTGGCGCTTATCACTTAATAAACTTTAGTAAGCTAAAATGAATTAAATTCAAGTTTAATCAATTTAACTAAGTTAAGTTAAAATAGACTTAAAAACTTGTAAATGACTTAGAGATAACATAAATGTAACATGATAGATCAAAGCTAAGTTTAATTAAAAATAATTTGACAGACAATAAAGAACTGTCTATATCTTGGAGGAGTGATCTTCGCAATCATGGCAGGGTTCCTACTTTCAAGTTTGTTCAAATGAAAACCTCAAACAAATGTTTAATGAAAAGATAATGTAAGTGATTAATTTGTTTGAGTTGTTTATATAATTTAATTTATGGAATAGATATTATGGATAACTGATCTATCCTTTGATTATGTTTGGATTGTAGACGTTATGAAAGGTACACAGTAACTTACGTGTTGTGTGCTAGGATATGCATTATAAATAAACTAAAATTTAAATTCGGCTTAATAAATGATTGTTTTGCTTGTACTTATGTCATTGAATTCGGTTCGAGGACCGACAACCCTGTCCAAAGCTGAGCACGATAGTTAGGCACTTGAGTCACCCCTACCATAATGCATTAGTATGCCATAATGCAATGGTAATTCATAACTTGTTCAGCAAGTAACCGATAGAGTAAACAGTACCAAAATAATGTCTACTTAGGCTTGGAGGGATGTAATATGGTATGGCTCACATTTACGAAACCGATTAAGCTGTGTTATATTACAGATTGAGATAAATAATGGTTGTGAATCCTAGATGGAGCTATTTTCTCTTTTTCGGTTAGATATGGGAGATATAGATATTCGGGCTGCCTATATCAACCTCTTGAGCAGCTACTGTTACTTAGGATCCTTGGATTTCTAGAGGCGTGTTATTGGAGTGTGAATGTTCCAGTATTGATTTGTTTTACCTTAAATTAAAGATACAAAATGTTGATTGATGCATTGCATTGGATTAAGCTCGCATGTCAGCTTATGTGTGCTTGTGTTACTATCGTACTAGGCATCAACTCATTATTTTTTCCTTTTCAGTGTTGATTGACCTACTGATGATGATGTGGATGATGGTAGTGTTGATGATGATGTTTTGTTTGGGAGTACAAGATGACTTAGAGAGGATTTGTTGAAGAGGGAGACGAGTTAGGATCTCAGGGTTCTATTTTGTTTTCATTTTGTTTAAAACTAGATTTATCTTTTAAAGTTTGTATGTCCTTTAAGGGCTTAGTTAAGAAGCTCATGTTTTTTAATAAGCTCTTTAAAGCTTTATTTACCATCATGAAAGGTGTAGGTGATACATGATGGGATGGTTTTCCTTTATAAAAGTTTATTTGTTCCCCTATTAAATCCGGTTGTTTCCAGAATCTAATTAAATGATTTCAGAATCTAAAATCGATTAGTAAATGTTCACAATAAACAAATCTTTTAAGGAAGCATGAGCATGTAATACTTAAGGTATTATAAATGGCTAGCGATTTAGCATGTCTAAATTTTGATATAGGACATGTCGAGTCCTTACAATCTGTCACTCTCTCTTGCAATCAATATCACCAAATACAAAGTAAATCAAGGAATGGAAGAATATAAAGGTTCCTCTCAAATAATTCACCTCGAAGTTACAAAGGAAATTTGTATGAAAAAAATTGTAAGTGCTGGTCAGACCCTCTAAGTTATCCTCTAAGTTAGTCTGTTACGAAAATAAATAAAGAATGAGTTTTTGAACAGTAGAAGTATCACGACTTTTCTCACTTTTTCTTATTATTTTTTATATAGGCATATGATTATCCTTTTATATGAAGGTTTTCCAATGTTCAAATCCTTCAAAATAATTTGAAGTTTAAATCTTTTTACCATTGGGAATGGATAAACTTAATATATGTGCTCTAACAAATTCTCTGATATTTTTGTTCAGATGTTCTTCTACTGTAATTTGAATTCCCTTATTGTTATGAGTTTTCAAATATCGTTATTTGATTCTTCAAATTCAAATTTTTCGTCATCTTAAAGCTTCCCTTGAAGTATGAAGTATATCATGAAAAAAACCTTATCATTTATTTAAAAAATTCGTGTAATTATATCCCTATAATTTTTTCTTGATATTTACTCTTAAATTTGCATAATCTTCATCTCAAAGTATATCCTTGTAATCTCCTTTTGATTGGAAATAGAAATCTCGAAAGCATATCTCATATCCCTTATTTTTAGGAAAATATCTTGCTTTCATCTTCTTTTTGAAATTTTAACCTGTATGAAAGCAAATATTTTATTGAAAATGTTCCTGGACCTTCAAACAAATGTAATTTTATCAAATAAGTCATACTTGAAATATCATAATGTGATCTAATAAAATCTGGAAGCAATATGAGCTACTTGTCATGAGTTCTTCAACTTCCCAAAGAGCTTTAAACTAATATTAATTCGAATCCCTAGATATATTGACCAACTTAATAGAACATTTTGAATGTATCACCTAAATACATTGTACTTTAGAGCTGGGCCTTAAAATTGATGAAATATTTTAATATAAAATGAATATGCAGTATTCTTTTCGTAATTGATGTGCAACAGATCTATCCTCTGAGTCAATCCTTGAGTGTTATGGACTTCTTGATAATTTTCCAAACAATCTTTGGCATAACCTCTGAGTACTTTAATAAACCATGTCAAACTTCTTTATCTTTATAAATCCATTTTAAACTTTTCTTAACAATAACTGTACACTTGATAATTTTGTTAGTAATCGCTTATGTGTGTTTTAATGTTATCAAAACCAAACTAGGAGACTTAACAGCCTCAACCTGACCATTCACCCGAGGTAGGCGACTGAGGTATAATGTAGAGTAATCTTATATTTTGCACAAAAATCTTTGATCTTTTTCAAGTTGAATTGTTTCTTATTATTTATCATAAAGGAACGAGGGACTTTAAACCCAACCAGGATGTTTCTTGTCTGTAACCTTTGCCACTATCCCAGCTTCGACCTACTTTGTGAATTAATCACATCCAACTTTTATGAACTTTTTCTATCCGATTGATACGGGGAAAGGGCCAAAAATATCAAGTCACCACATAACAAACGGCCATGGGCTAGTGAGACGGTGGAGGTTTGAGCTCGGGACGTACCCAACTAGGTCAATCTTGGTACTGCTTGTAACGCCACATATCATACCTTAAGTATTACATGTACAAGCTTCCTAAAAAAGGTATGTCTATTTTGAATGTTTTCTCCTCAATTTTATATATTTGTAGAATCATTTATTTAGATTTTAGAAATAATTGGATCTAACAATTGTAAAACCATCTTGACAAAAACAAAACATTATCTACCCACATGTAGATCAACTTTCATAAAAACGAAACCTTACCATCAAGTATCTCCAATGCTTTATATGATGGTAGACTAAAGCTTTAAAACTTTAAATTACAAAACATGGGCTCCACTCGGCCCTTAAAAGAATATTACAAATTCTCAAAGAATAAATCCAGTCCTTTATACGAATGAAATAAATAAAGTCCACAGTCCTACTCTATTCCTCCAATATCGCCTAAAACTCGAGATAACCAACATCATCATCATATCAATATCATCATCATCAATATCTAAATTGTCACCATCATCAATCATTAACATCCACTCAACACTTGGAAAAATGACAATAAAAACAATGATGAATCAAAGCCCAATGCACAACACAATCACACACGAAATGGTACACAAGCCTAACTAAATGCAATGCAACAAACAACAAGATATTATCTTTCATTTAAATAAAGCAAGTAACACGAAAGTACTCATACTCTGGAATAAGTCTCTAGGAATCTAGTGGTTCCGAGTAACAGCAACTACTCAAGGGGTTAATATGGGCAGCCGAATACCTATATGCCCTATATATAATAGAAAAAACGAAAAATACCCTCATATAGGGTTCATAGCCCTTGTTCACTCTTTACTTATCTCAGTCCATAACATCATTTAGTTTAACCAATCCCATGAATGTAAACTAAATCATGTTACTTCACCCCAAGATTAAGCAAATGCTATGCCGATACTGTTTGCTTTATAGCTACCCACTGAACCACTTATAAATGTTATTACATCATTATGGGGGTGACTTAAGTGCCTAAAGTACCGTGCCTCGCTTGGGATAAGGTTGTGCTCATTGGACTGCATTTAACGATGCAAGCACAAGCAACACTCATTAATTATTAACCAATTTTAAGTTTTAATCTGATTAAGATGCCTATTCCAGCACACAATATGCAAGTTATTGCATACTTTTTAATTTCGAAAACTAAACAAGGACAAAGGTATTTTAGAATCCACCTTAGAAGGTAAATCAGCTATCATATTTGTTCATGAAATTGAACTCATATAATAAATTAAATTAATTTTCCACTTACATCAAATTTATTCTTAAACCTGTTTGATTGTACATTAATTAGAAACCGCCATGGCTGTGAAAATCGCCCTGCCAAGATACGATAGTTATCTTTTGTCAGTCAAAGTATTTATTTCTCTTTATTTATAGTGTCTTATTATAAAAGCATTCATAATAAAAAAAAAAACATTCATATTCAAAGTAAACAAACATTTGAAACAACATATTCCCCATATTAAACGTAGATTCTAAACCAATTATTAGCTATTAAACCCATTTTTATTCGATCTTAGCCAAATTGATTAAAACTAATCATTTAATTAATTTACTAAGTTAAGTTGATTAAACTTAATCAATCTAATTCATTTTAGCTCGTTGAGGTTCATTAAGTTATTTGAACTTAGATTATTAACTATGTTTATTTTATATATAACTTCTATATTTAATCTAATTATTTATTAAATGTGCAGTTCCACTTAAATCATGCTTAGTTATATCAATTAACTAATATAACATATTAACTATCATTTATCTTTTTGAATTTTATTTTATTCAACTTTTTTTGAAGAACACATGCAGTACACGGTCATGCACTTACTTGTGTTTCTTTTATAGAGAAACACATGCAACAAATACAACCTGTATCTCATTGTGTTTCACTTATGGTTTTGCCTCAAAAAGAAGCATGGTTGAATACAACAAACCGTGTTCCAATCGTGCTTCTCTTTAAATTAAAATAAACGACAAACATAATGTGAAGAATGAGCCATGTTTTGTTTTAGTGAGAGGCATAGCACGATAGATAAAGTCGTGTTCATGCTGTGCTTCTCCTTCATTTGAAACATGATGAAATATATTGAATCTTGTTTGTTCTGTGTTTCATTAAAAGCCAAGCACGAAATGATCAGAGAGAAACATGGTTTGATGCATATGGTCATGTTCCCTTCATGTTTCACATCGAAGGGTCCTATTTCGAGGGCTCAATAAGGTAAATGACCAAATATATATTGATGAGTTCTAGTCGTGTTTCTTAACAACAAGAAACATGACGAGATAGGGAGTTCGTGTTTCTAGCTGTACTGTTCTAGGAATTGAAATTTTTTTGTTAAAACGAAACAAAGAGAAGCACGACATAAGACACGAGACTATGTTCTAGCTGTGTTTCTCCTTTGACATGTAAACTTTGAAAACTTTCAAGAAAAAGTGAAGAGCATGGCTATTTATATTTCCTTGTATTCATCCCATGCTCATTGCTCTATTTCACATTTCGCAAACTTAACTCATTTTACATCGTTTCTCAACTTCAAATGCCCTATACTCAACATATAAACTAAGATTCATCATCTATAACATCTATAAACATGTCTTATCTCATATTTCATCTTAATCTAAGTCTAACACGTTTACACAACCTAGGGCTTGATACCCAAATTCACATATTACAAGCTTGCAAATTTTAACTTAAATCCTATATATAACCAACAACAATTCATCAAATACATGAATATAAAACAATTCAAACAAGAAAACAACTTAGCTTATATGTTTAACAAACATAGAGTTATTGATCTTCATTTATTGTTGGTGAAGCTATCCCTAACTTGTTTCCATCTTCTATCTTCTTTTTCCAACTTAATTTCCTTTTTTATTCCTATTGAAACTGAGATTGATGGTTGAATTTGAAAAAAGAAAAGAGAGAAGAAGACGAAGAAGTGAAAGGGAAGGAAAGAAAACGGAAAGAAAAAGATGAAAACAAAAATGAAAAAGCAAAGGAAAGAAAAAATATAATGATAAGGAAAAATTGAAGATATTTTTATAATAGGATATTGAATTTAAACATTTTTTATAATTATCTTAGTATCGTAAATAATTAGGAAATAATTTAAGAATATATATATTAGGAATTTACAACTTAATTTAAAAACACAATTCAAAAGTTTAATTTATGAAAATTTGATATTTAATTCGGGTTTGGGTTTAAAACTGACATTTTCAAACAAGTAATTGATTTTAAAAATTATAAAGATTTTACAAAATAAAAGTTAACCAAAGTTTAAGGTTTTAGAGAATTTATCAAACATTCAAGTTAGTTGTTTAGAGATTTAAAATTACAAGAAAAGTAATTCAATTTGATATTTGAGAAAAATAGCATAATTGATTTATAAAATTGATAATTGAAGAAGATAGATATTTTGAAGAGAATATTTAAAATATCAAATCTCAATTTAACCTATTTATTAATTTAATTATATCAAATCATCTATTGCTTTTCCATTGTTTACTTATTTTACTCATTTAAATTATTTAAACTATGTTCACAATTAACTGTCTAGTATGTTATTCAATTAAACTATTTCCATTTAATTAGGTGAAGGTTTAAGGTATTTCACTACTTACACCGTCATATGAACTCCTTTTCATCGGTTGGCATGGTGAGACAAAAGTACCGAACTTGTACGACTCGAGTATGTCGTGGTTGAGCTTTGATGTGGTTACTACACTTTCTAGCATGGAGGTCTTCCAAGACTTGTTGTCCCTCCTCAAGTGCAAGAAACAAAACAAAGGAAAACTAAAGCCCCTTTTGTGTAAGACCCTATTGATTATGGTGTGATTAGCTACTTTGTACATCGGCCTCTTTGCATATACTCTATCGGAGGGCAGAGTGTCATCTTTCAGATATTTTCTATCGACGTCATCTAGCTCGGTAGAGTAGGGGCATTCTGTAGCTTGAGTACTTCATGAACTTTACTCGTAGTAGATTTCTCTGGGAGGAATTTCACAAAGATCTTTCCTTTAAGTTTCCACAGGGACCGTTAAGGAGGCAACTTTGGAGAGCTTATCAGTCTCTGAGTTGTCAACCCTCGGTATTTTAATGAGGTCCTAAGATTACTACTACTCAATCAAGGACTAGATTGTCTCTAAATATTCGACCATCTCTTCATTCTTTGCTTCGTAGATGCCTTTGACTTACTGCACTACGATCATAGAATTTGAAAAAATTTCAAGCTCATATGTATGCATCGACGTTCATAGTGAGCTCGAGCTCAATGATCAAGACCTCATACTCTACCTCATTGTTGCTGCGAGGAAATCGAACTTTAAAGCCTAGCAGATTTTAGCTCCATGAGGTCCTTTTAAGACCGGGCCATCTCCACTCTTCCTTCCATGCGGAAGATCAATCTACGTGGAGCATCCATACAGCTCTTTGCTATCATCATTCTCTGGTAGGCCTGAGTACTCAATCGCAAAATCTATTATCATTGCGAAGTTGACATCGTACCTTACACATACTGAGTTCAATGGTTTACTTCATCATTCATCCAGACACATCAGGCTTTTGGAGGACTGTCCTCAAAGGTGTGCTAGTAAGGACGATGATCTAGCGTGCCTAGAAATATGGGTGTAAACCTCGGCTGATATGACAAATACCAAAGAAAAGTTCTCTATCTTCATGTATCTTTCCTCAATTCCTTGGAGGACATAGCTTATGTAGTACATAGGTCGATATTGTCACCCCTTTACTTGAAACAAGGATTAACGGGAGAGCTGTATAGGTATAGATCTTCTCCTAGGGTTGGGTTTGATAACACTGGTGGCTCCGTTAGGAAATAGTTAAGATCCTCGAAGGCCTTTTGACTTTTTATAATCCATTAAAACTTGTCTAGCTTTTTGAGAATTTTGAAGAACTCAAAGCATTCGTCAGTACTATTAGGTAGAAATTTGTTCAAAGTACCCATGAGGCATTGTACATCTTTGATGGAGAATAGGGATTCGTTTCTAAAGTTGCTTTGATCTTGTTGGGTTTGGCCTCAATTCCTCCACAAGAAACAATATAACCTAGAAATTTCCCTAAGATATCGTGGAGGTCATGGAGATGATCTTTGATTGTACATCTTGGAGAATAGGCATTGTACATCTTTGATTGAGCTTCATGTTGAAGAAGAAATGACGGTCAAAGGTATCGTAGAGGTCATGGAGATGATCTTTTGCCTTTTTGCTCTTTACAATCATGTCATCGACTTAGACTTCCATATTCCTGTTAATCTAGGCTTTGAACACTTCAATAACCAACCTCTAAAAGGTGGTTTTAGCATTATTGAGCCTAAACGACATTATTATGTAGCAGTAGGTTCTAAAGGAGGTAATAAAAAAGGTGTGGACTTCGTCACTCGCATTCATCTTGATCTTGTTGTAGCCTAAAAATAATCTATAAGGCTTAGCAATTTTTGGCTTGAGGTGCTATTAGCAAGTTGATTGATTCGGGGTAAGGGAAAGCATTCCTTTGGGCATGCTTTATTCAGGTCTACATAATCTACACACATTCGCCATTTGTCATTTGATTTCTTGACCAACATTACATTGGCTAACCAGGTTGGGTACTTCTCATCCCTAATGAATACAGCTCGTAGGAGCTTTTGGAACTCTTCTTCAATGGCGGCTTATCTTTCTAAGGTAAAGTGCCTAATCTTCAGTCGAACTAGCTATTCGGTCTTATTTACATTCAGTTGATGGGTGATTACATCTAAGCTGATGTCAGGCATGTCGGATGGAACCCATCCAAAGACATCCTTAGTCCCTAGCAACAATGTAATCAAGCTCTTTTTAAGTCTAGAGGGATCGACGTCCCCACTTTCGTAGTGTGCTTGGAACAATTGTCTAAGATGATCTCTTTAGTGAGTTCGGCAGGTTTACCATGGTGCTTGGGTCGATCTTTCGGTTTGGAATCTACCATGGATACACGATCTTCTTTAAGGGCTTTAAGATATAACTTCCTAGATTGTTCTTGATCTCCTCTACCAACCCCTATCTCCATCAACATGAGGAATTTGGCTTTGCGATGGGGTTGAGAGATAACCATCCCAAATACCAACTATGTAGCTCTTCTAGGATAGCATTGTAGGAGACTTACAATTGACCACAAGGAATTCGATTTGATGTGTGGTGCAACATTCCCCATCACTGAACTCAAGAGGCAAAGTGATGATACCTTGGGGTTAAATAGGTTGGTCGTCGAACCCATATAGCTCATGGTCATACAACCTTAACTTAAGCCTAAATTTGCACTTCATCTACTCATAAACTTAGTTGAAAAGAACATCAACACTACTTCTAGTATAATCAATACTTCTTAGCCTTCTAGCCTTCTATGGGGGCTAAGATAACCAAACCATAATGGTAAGGGGTTTGAACTCCCTCAAAATTCTCGTTGATAAAGGAAATAGTAGTGTTAACCTTTTTCTCTCTTAGGTTTTATGCTTTTCAACTACTTCGCACAGCTTGAGTCTAAGCTCGAATCGAGCCCTGCCTTGCTTAAGCTTAGTAGCCCTATTATTATGGTATTGATTTTGCCATGCATTCTTAAGTGGGTCAAGGTTGATCAGGTTGATCTTGGATGCCATTCTTTTGGTTACTCTCTTTTTCATTGCTCTTTCTTTTTTGAGTCGGTGGCTCAGGTTTTGCAGCATCATGATCGATGTACTGCTTCTACCAGTCTCGTTGTATGACATTTTTCAATGGTACTTTTCATTGCAGCAACTCTTCATATCATGCCTACGATCACAGTGATGCTTACAATATTCCTTTGATTCCTTTCACTTTGAGTTAGGTCTCATGGGAAGAGATGTTGGTAGAAGGCCTAATTGCTCGCTTCCATGAACACATCGTGCGCAATTAGTTTCAAAGGGGTGAACTTATTGTACATCGGGAAGAGCTTTCTCTTGTCGCTATCTCTGTGACTAGAGTTATCATTATTTTGGCCATTAAAGTTGTGGCGATCTTTTGATCACCACTTATTTTGATTTTGATTCTGTTTAGCTCCAGTGGGCTCGATCCTAGCTTCGGTTTCCTTCTTGGCATTCATAATGTCTTCTTGTTGAAACTATATTTTAGCTTTTCTCTTACTTTCTCTAATGTCATGGATTGGCACTTCGAAATGGAATCACAAAAAGGATTGTCCATGAAGACTCCTTATTTGATAGTTTCATGAGCTACACCTTGATTCAAGATAGGGACCTCCAAACACGCCTTGTTAAACCTTGTCAGTAGTCCCTTAGGGGTTAATTCTAGCTTTGTCGGACCATATAAAGGTATGAGGCATTCTTTTCTGGTGACTTGCTAGCCATGAAGTGGGCCATAAAGAGCAAGCTAGTCAAATGAACTAATGGTACTAGGTGCAAACTTGTTGAATCAAACTCGAGCAGTACCTTAGAAGATGGTAAGAAACGTATTGTACCAAATGGCATTTGAAAAGTTATGTCTCGTCTTGGTGGACTAGACCTAGGTAATGTGATCCTCAAGGTCATTAGTCCCATTGTAGGATTCTAAGTTCAAAAGTCGGGCTTGGTGGGGAGTACTTTAGATTGTATTTTAGCAACAAAATGCTTTTCCTAGAATTGTCTTTATAGTAGATCCATTTCCCAATCTCTCTTTTATGGTAAAGAGCCTTCTCATCATGTCCTTGATTTCTTCAAAAGCTCATTCTTTTCCGGAGCTTTGGTAAGCTATTGTAGTGGAGAGTGTTTGCACGTTGTCCTCATTATCTTAAGTCGAGCTAAGACCTATATGATCTATTTTTAACGTCCCTCATCATGTATGCGATGACTTATGGAAGTTCGGCTAAGGGTGTTAGAACACCCGGTCCCATCTTGGTATGTTGGAAGTAGTTCTCATGGGGCTTCAAGAGGCATGGCCTTCCAGTAGACATTCATAATAAGCCTTAATCTATACAATTGAATGCTAGTAGAGGTGTTGGTCTGTGGTGGAGTCGTGGTACTCTGATGGTGCCTTTTGGGTGATACTCTATGATAGCTTGACAATGAATGAGTTGAAGATTTGCTCCGATGGGCATTGGAGGCTTGCTCTTCCAAATGCAGTTTCTTTAAACCTTACAGATTTGTAATACTTGCTAGGAGCTAACCATTAGTGTGTTCCTTTTCCACACCTTTGTGTGCAAGCTTTCCACACAAGTTTTTTAGATGCAAATTGCACTTCAGATCCAATAATCAACATTGCTAGCAACTAGAATTTCTTGATGTGGTAGCTCAAGAGCTTCGACATCCATTGGAGTAGCTACCTGCTGTATGGGAACTAAATCAAGCCGATTCTTACTCTGTTGAGGTCTTGGCATGATCAATATTAGAGGTTTCTAGTTAGGATATGTGTTCTAGGTTTTTATCAAATCAATGGTCAAGTGTTTATAGAGGAACAAAGAAAAGAGATTATTTGAGGATTTTTTCCACAGATCCCTGCAAATGCAGAACATAGTTAGTAGTGCATTGGAGGTTGTCCGATGCAACCACTCATATGCTTAAGTTAGTCAATGGGTTACTTAGAAATCTAAGAGAAAAACACTTGAGAGCATTGATTGTGTAACGCCTAAAACTTAAGGGTATTTACAACCCGCCAGGTGTCCATACAAAACATAAACATACTATCATGCTAGTACAAACCCAAGCATACCGCAGTGTGGGAACGCTCTTAGGTCCGTGATAAGTGTCCTAAGACCTTTATTGTTGGTGCATTATTGAGCATATTTCATATAATGTTTAATTGATTTATTGAAGACAAGGATTGTTATTGAACTAATTTTGTGTTTCAGGGACAATTATGGAACAATTGGGATTTTCAAAGGATTATTAATGAAATAAGCCAAGATTTTGGAGAGCTTTGGAACTCATTGTGGAGTTGCTACCCATACAATAGTGATTTTACACCACTAGTGTGCTTTTGGAGGGAGAATTTGAAGAAAAATTCAAGTTTCCAGGATACACGACCCTTCATACACTAGTTGTGTATAATAGGTCGTGTACATTTGCTAAAAAAGGAAAACGTGTTAAAGTTAATGAGTACACTACCCCGATGTACACGGGTCGTATAAGAGTCGTGTACATGCTAATATATATACCCGCGCCTTGTTTTGTAATTTTATCACTCATTCACTAGAATTTCCATCCAAGAACCCTATAACGCATTTTGGAGAGCTTTTTGAAGAAGAAATTCGTGCTACAACTTGGAGATTCATAGATATTAGTTCTTCTAAGGGTTTTATCATCATGGTCTTCCTTTTTCTTCCATTGTACTTATTATTGTTGTTAATCTCTTCATGGAAGAGTAGTTACGTATGCCCTAAGTTTTGAGAAACCCTAGTCTTCATGTATTGACTTGTTTATTAATTGAATGAAGTTTGATTTTGAGTTTGCTTCATGATTTATATTGTTATTTGTGATGATTTTAGGCATAAGTTATTACAAGCTTGATTCTTGTCAAGTTGAAAGAAGATTTCAATTAATGGGTTTGATCTCTCATGGGCAAAGAAGTTGTGTGATCCACCTAGAATAGGGTTTTTCTAACTTTCTATCAATTAGGGCTCATAATCTTCACGCTATTCTAATTTGATAATTGTGAAGGAAGAAATTCCCACTTTCGCAATTAAGGTTAGGGGTTAATTAACTTGAAGAGAGTAATTAATCTAATTGAGAAACCCGATAGTTCAAGATCATGTTTCGTTCAATTAAATTTGTCTTTAAAGATGAAGAAGGCTAGGGCTGATCAAAGCTAAGGGCATTATTTGTAAATTGATTTATCTTGAGATATTTGTGCATATCTTTCATCTAAGGCTTTTGGACTTGCTTTTAGTTAGAATTAGTAGGAAGTTTAGCATATATCTTACATTTGATTCAGCTAGATAATAGTTAACGGGTTATTATTAGTAGCTGCACATAGATACCTAGGATGATATCTGAGTTAATTTCTATATTACACAATAAGTGCATTGCCTTATGTGGGTCTAGGATTTATGAGATTATAAATTTAAAACTTAATGATCTAATACATCAGTCCACAGACCACCCTAGGTAGGCAGTACGTGATGTTGGGTTTACTGGCCCCTGGTGCACCCATAGGCAACATCGAGCACAAGCAGGTATTGTTTTCCCAGGTAGAGTTGACTCTAAGCTACAACTTGGAGGAGTCAAACCCTGGACCTCAGCCTTTTGTTTACCTTAAAGGCAACGCTTTTCACCAATTGAGCTGGGTTTGATCCTTACAAGCTATAGCTAGAGGGTCAATCTACCTAAGGGTAACAATACTTGCTTGTGCTCGATGTCGCCTAAAGGTGCACTGGGGCCAGTATACCTAGTGTAATAACCCAAATTCATACAATTTAGAAATAATAATCATTAAAAAAATAATGTAAAATTATTGAAAAAGTTTTAAGAAAAGTCATGGAAGACATTCATAATTTTTTGTGATTTAAATAATTTGATGATCGTTTAAAAATTTGAATTATTATGTTTTGAGATAAAAATCTATAAAAATAACAAGGATGAAATTACTATATATATATATATATAGATCCAAATAAATGGAAATGAGATTTAACTAGTGGTAATAATGACCAAAGTTATAAAACAGAACATTAAGGATAAGTAAAGAAATGAATGATGAATAAATAAATAATTATAAAGGAATGGTATTAAATCTACATAACTTGGATATTAAGACGTTTTGTGGAAATGAAAATGTTATAATAAACCCCAAATTAATATAGCAAGAAAGTATAACTTAAGTAAAAATATTAAATAGATTAGATAATGGATGTAAAAATATAAGATATCAATTCAATAAATAATGGATTATTCGATAGTTTAGAATTGCAATGATGGTGGAAACAATATCAAATTTCAATCTAAATTAATTGGAATAAAACAATGAAAAGTGAGTGGGAGAATAAAATCTTAAAACGATCAAAAGCCTTTGAATCATGAAACTAAAGTTAATTTAGTGTCAACTACCAATGGATGATTAATCTTAAAGTTGATTAGGGTGTAATTAATAATTGAGTTTAGATAATTTAATGAAAATAAGTAATGTGAATTATAGGCTATAAATGGATAGATTGACATGATAAATTAGTAAATAGACTTATTTGAAATTGAGATTTCAAATACTCCTTTTCAATCTTTTATCTATTTCAATTATCCATTCCATTAACCAAATTTCTTAAATATCTTTTAGTTAACAAATTTGAACTCTATTTCTTTCAACTTGTTTAATTACTTTGATTATTGTTCTATCAAACCAAACTTCACTATTTTATTAGCTAATTTTAATTTGCATATCCATTTCTCTTGATCTACAAATTATAAAATTTTCTTGATCTTGATATTTAGATTTCGAAAATACTCAAAGGTAGTCTCTATAATTTAAATTCTATACTTTCAATTTTCATGAATTTTGAGATTACCTGCTTATCGAAAAGTATCAATTCCTAAGCTCAAACTTAACTAAATATTAATTCTACAAAATTAAATGCTAAACTTAGTTTGTAAGTCTTTAGTGATTTTGCTTATTTATATGCTAAAATCTTTTTCTAATTGCTTTTAATGCTCAAGATAATGATCTGACAAGTTTAAATCAAGGTCCTTAATCCTCAATTAGCTTTATTCTTATCCTATTTAATCCCTCTCTCTGCTCTTGGCTGCCATAATTTCCTCCTTTCTTTCTTTTTTTCCTTTACGTTTCTTTTCTCCATCTCTATTTCTCTTCTCATTCCATTCAAATTCCAACACTAAGTCTCAATTTCAAAGAAGAATTAAAGAGGAATGAGAATAGTAGGCAAGATAAAAGAAGGAGACTTAAGTAAGAAGAAGCTTCAACAATGGAGGTGGAGTAGTAGTGATGAAGAAAAGAAATTGAAACACATCAAACATGTAAGTATGATTGTCTTTTGTTTTTAGTTGTTGTGATTGTTGTTATATGATGATTTAATGTTATGAGTAAAGCATGGGTATAAACTTGTAAATTTGTGATATATGAGTATATGCTAGAACTTAAGTTTGTTTGGGCATGAATGGATCAAAGGAATGGATGACATGAATTGATTAAATAAGAAGTAGAGATATGAGTAGAAGTGTTATGGGTTATGTTATTGAGTTGGTATGGTGTTGGGGATGGTGTTTGATGATTAAAACATGTGAAACATGGCTTAAAGAAGTGAAAGAAAAATAGGGGACACATTTCCGAGCTGGCATGCCCTTCACCACAGGCCGTAGCAGAGGACATGGCAGCCTTTGTGCCCTACTATTGGGCCACCATGGGGTGTGGCAAGGGGTGTGGTGGTCTTGCCCCTTGCGAATTTCCACATGCTCCTTGATATGGGGCATGGTGATCACTACGACCCTTAGCACGGCCTGTATAGATAAAAACTCCTTTTTCCTTCTTTCCTTTGTCAAGTTAACTTGATTTCATCACCCGAACCCAGATTAAAGTGCCTTCAAATGCTATGAAAAGCTTAGAAAGAATCCTATAATTGCTATGTTGTAAGTTCTAGGAAACTCTAGGAATAACAAAGCTTAAGATGGATTTGTTTCATTAGTTGTGTATAAGTAGTTATGCTTAATAGTATTATGATTTCTTCAAGACCATTAAAGTAAGGAGTTAATATAACAAGTTTAGACTTCTTAGACATAAAATGAGCTTAGTTAACAAATCTAAGTCTCACTTGGCTTAATCTAATTTAGTAACTAAATGAAACTTAATATAGTCTATGCATATCAAATGAATTAGTTAATGGACTTGAGTTAACATGATTCTTAGAAATAAAATGAAATAGTAATATAACTAAAGTTAATTGATCTAATGAACTCCACTAAGATAAATGAGTTAAATAATTAAGCTAGGTCAACATGAATCCTTTGAGTAAATGATTTAGATGTGATTTTAATATATTAGGCCTTGAGTGACAAGGAGAATATGTTGTTTTAAGTATAAGATTGTTATAACATAATTTCAAGTTCTTAAATAGATGTTTGCTTTAGTTATATATTCTCTTCTATAGCCTTTAGCCAACTTTCTATTCTTGTTTAGACTTCATATGAAGGATGACGATGATTTGGTGATGATGATAATGTTGTTGATGATTGGATGGTTGTTAGGGGTGATGCTTTGATCTTCCTAGAGAATAGTTAAGGCTTAGCTTGGATGCCAGGTGGGTAACAACAATCTCATCACCTTGATTGTGTTTGTATTATAGTTGCACTTAAGTTAATATTAACATAACCTATTATGCATGGGGTTGGGGATTTGTTTGTTGTTTAACGATTGAATTGAGTGATAACCTTTGTTTTGTGTGAATTTGTGCATTATGAATTGTTAAGTGTCTGAAATTCATATGGTCATCAACTAATATGATATAAATCTTAGTTGACCCTAAATGAAATGGTCAAGCATTGCGTCACATCACATTCGCATTGGTCGGGGGTTCACATCACGTATTAATATTCCTATTCTATAAAAGTGCATGTTGAGACTAGTAGGTCTGCTTGTTGGCTACTAGTAGGTTGTCAGCTTCGTGGGAACTAAGTAGGCACAGAAGGATGTCGCCCGTGTTGGAGTCGGCTTAAGGAATTAATACTTAAGGAAGGTTTTGTGGTTCTAAGGAAGTGAGTCATTCTCTAAAAGATTGCTCGTGTCCTGTGGGGCTCTATTGTGGGCTATTCCCCTATATGGGTTAGGTAAGGAGACGGGGCTTAAAAAGAAGATTGATTGGTGAAGTAATGTTGGTTTTTATGCACAAAATTATTTCAAAAAGGATTCCTCATTTCTTGGTCTCGTCTAGGGAGTAGATAGAGGCTATGTTTCAATAAAATGAATTTCAAAGAAAATCATCCATCCTTAGCTAAGTCTAAGGAGAAGTTAAAGGTTATTTCTCAATTATTCAAAATGAAATCCTTCCTCCTTAGCGATATCTAAGGGGCAGTTGACGGTTATATCTATGGTCTAAAGAAATTATTTTTGTGCTAAGAAATATATGAGATAAGGCTCAAGTTGAGTATATACCCCCTTCCTTAGTTCACAATTTTCCTAGTCGTGAATGGCCTATATTTAGTCCTTTAGCCCCCAAGAGAGGGCATAAATCTCCATTGGTTTAGATTTAGTCATCCAAACTGTGCATATCATATTGTTGAGTGACATTACATATGTTTATTAAATAAAACTTGTTTGACATTTGATTGTGTTGTGATTTGATTTTGTTATCCACTGAGCTATGTTTGAGCTCACACCCCTACAGTATTATTGGAGGAGTAGCTGAGGCTTTGGTTTGGGGATAGATCGGTGTGGAGAAGAACCATTGATGATAGAAGACAATTTACGATGAGAAATAGATAGATGATATAGTTTGTTAAGATTCTATCTCTTGTATAATATAAGCTTTGTTTATGGATTAGAAATGTGTTGTAATTTCAAGTTGGAAAAATGTAGTTTTTTTATTCTATTTTACTATTTGGTAGGGGATATCGATTCTCCGCGGTTCTTGTGGACTGTAGGAAATAGGATTTCCTTTATTTTATCACAAATATAATTTCATAATTGATGTTTAAATAGTAATTATCTAGATAGAGTCTTGCAAACTCTGACTTGCAAGACGATTCTCATGTTGTAGATGTACACGTGATATGATAATTCCAGGTTATCCGTCTAAAGCTCGCTTTTAAGGTATGACACTTGGCATCACAGCTGCCTGCTCAGGGTGGTCTGTAGACCTAGGGGCACCCCCATACTATGGTGTACCTAAGGTGGTACAAGCGTGGCACATGCAAAGGCTCTAAACATACTAACATCTACAATAAAAGCCATTTAATATCACCAACACACATACATTAATTTACTCTATGACAATAACCATATCATAAATACTCCAAATACAACCACAGTAGATACCCTCAAATCCTACATAACATTAAGATGGATGACTCACAAAGTCCATATAAACACAATACTACAAGCAAGTAATCGAGTCTATGCCTATAATATTATCCTAATACATAGCAATAATGAAAAAAAAAACACATAATAGGAGTCTCTATCCCCTATAGTTTAGCAATCTAACACTACTAATCCGCTAGATAGTCCTCACCACTAGCGTCATCCCCATAATCTACGATACCATTATAACCATTTAAATCAACAGCCATAAGATTTTCATCTGTAATTGAAAAGGAAAAAAAAGTGAACAAAAGCCCGGTATGATATATCAAAAAACACATGCACATGTACAAACAATAATAGAATCACATGCAATAGTATCATAGAATGCAACACTCGAACATCTAGTTAGCTATGATCTCTAGCCCAACATCCAATAAGGGGATAGCTCGGTATCCCGAAACATGCATAAGTATTTACATATATATATTGCAAAGACCCAGACTCACCCCTATATTTAAAATATGTAAATCTAGATCTCCAACCACATATCATCTACATTATTATATGTAAGGTTGATTACCAAGATCAATTTAGATATTTGTTTACCTAAATCTCCTATAAGAACAAATTTTAAAAACTATCAACTCTTAAAACTTTTTAGAAAAACATAACATTTACCTCACACTTACATATTAAGATATAAATCCACTACAGACATATATATATATATATATAGATATTATAGACAAAGTCTTATCAACAAGCCATAAACAAAATACATAAATTTAGCAAAAACTGTCATAACTATTACATATGTCTTCTAAAAATATGCTATTATCAAAGTTCCATCAAGGTCATGGTCATCTCTAATCCTTTCAATCATATAAGAAATCCTTAAAGTCAGTGCTATATCCCATACTAGTGTAGAACTTATCACTAGCATCAACATCTGAAATATGAAATAATGAGCCAAAGGCCCAGTATGTAAGTAACGAAAACAAAGGCAAATGACACACAAGCTTAAACTATATGCAAATGCAACAACCATCAAGTTATTAGAAAATCTTTAATTAGCCAAACAACACTGGAGTATTCAAACTCCGGACAACAAGGATATCTGGGGGTCCTGAGTAACGATCTCAATGCTCAGGGGTTTAATATAAGTTGTTCATGACTTATATCTCTTAGAAGATATATCCATAAACAAAAAAGTAGCTTCCTTTAGGGTTCTTAGCCGTTTCACAACTTTACTTAACTTAATCCATAATATCACCGAATTCAAGTGTTTCCATAAACATTGAATTAAATCATATTACTTCTCCTTAAAAATAAGCATATGTTATACTGACACCAATAACCCTATCAACTACCCGCCGTGCCACTTATAAAAGTCTTATCATAAAGACACGAATAGCCTAAGCGCCTAAACTACCATGCCCCCAATCTGAGGAAGGTATCGCTCCGTGAACCAGATTCAACGGCATAATAGATAATTAATTCAAACAACTTAAGTTTTATCTCAAATTAAAGTGAATTTAATTATGCCTATCCTAGGCAAGGAATCAAACACATTACTGCGTACCTGAATCAAACTGAGAATCAAAGGTGGTATTCAACTGAGGATCTATCACTGTTACAAGAAATTTCAACTTATATTAACTACCTTAAATATATTTCATGTACATATATATATATAGATCTAGGTTAAAGGATCATAAAATTCAAATAAATATTCATATAAAGTCTTAACTCAATATTTATACATCAAACATTATCATACAAACTTATAAAATCATCAAAAAGTCAAATGTCAATCTTGGAAAGATGTTTGGATATATTTTGGAGATGGAAAAACACCATGCGATACACTAGCCTCCAATGTCGATGATGTTAAGACGATGTAGTTTGCACAAAAAATTCTACACTTGCCAGTGCTAGTAGTGCTAAGCCAAACACCTATAGCGTTGTGGTCTATGTCGGCGGCGTTGAGCCGGTATAGACTGCAACTCAATTTTATCCAAAAATTCGATAGTTCCATGGGGCTGTCAATGCCCGTGAATACCTCCAACACCGACAGTGTTGCTATGTACACCGACAGTGTTGACCTATGCGCCGACAATGTTGAGGCAATGTATATTGCAGCACAGATTTTTAAAAATTATAGACCTCTCCTGTTTCGCAAATACAACTCTTTGCCAAATTTTTCACTTCTAAAGTTCCTTTAAACATATTTCCAACATCAAACTTCAACCTACATGTATTCTAACATCTTTTGACATATATAATCTTCACTTCAAACTCATCAAACACCCATATCTACCATTTCAAACATTAATCCACATTCAACCCATCACTTTGCAAATTCAAGCATTCAAAACCATCTCAACCCTACTCATTCCCAACTCCATTCACTCTAATACTTCTTGTCACTTACTAAGCACAAACAACAACTTATAAACCATCAAGATATCATTTGATACATAGCTAACATATATAAATCATCAAAACTCATTTTAACATAAAAACTCATATTTAGCAAATCCTTAAACTAACAAATACACACTTAACATAACAAATACATATCTTAAGAAACTTGAGCTTGGTTCTATGGTCTTACCATAAGATAATGATGGTCTTACGTGAGAGAAATATATGTGATATTTGGACTTGAATTAGGTGAGTTTTAGAAGATGAAAATGATGTTTTTCTCTTCTCTAATGGGTTGCTTTGGATAGTCTGATTTTTCACACTAATTTTTACAAAAATTAGATTTGATCTTTATCTATTTTGTTGACTTTTGGGGTTGCCATGATCGGGCTTTAATTTGCATGGGTTTGGGCTTATTTTGGGCTAAAATAAATGAGTTTGAGGCTTATTTTGTCCAAAAAATTTATGCTATGTTTGATTATTATATTAAACATATTTAACTTGTTTTAAACCAATTTTCATACGCTTTATTGCATTTACAAATTCAAAAAAATAATATTTATTCACTCTAAGATATTTCAATATTCAAATACATTAATACAACACATATACCATATACTAACACAAATCACATTTATCATACTCAAGTGCATTAACACACAAGTATAAAACATAAATTTGGAATTATGGCTATTTCATATATATATATATATATATATAGTGGTTATTCGTCAACACATCCTAATTCTACCTAGATCATTTTCATGTATGACTCCACTAAGGACATTGTCAGGCATGAATCATCGGATATTGCGATAATAGCATAGATAGTCTACCCATTACCAGTAGCCATGCACAAGCAACAAATGCATAGATAGTTATTTATATCATTTAAGTTTCTATCCTAAATAAGCACAACCACAATCAAAGTATACAATAACCTGGGACAAGCCTCTTAGAAAATTAATTGAGAATCCTCAGTTTCAACTCATAACAGCAACATTTTACTCGTTAATTGGTATTCAATCTAAGCTCAACTTTTTCATTACATTCCTTTATTGCTTGATGAATTGTTGCCATTTATAGCATTATCCATATACTTATTATTAAAGAAATAAAATAATTGATTACACTATAATGCATAAATACCTCATATATTATAGAGATCATAACCTTCACGTTTTTTTAATATTTTAAATCAACGGCATGCGGAAAATTGTAAATTGTAATATAAGAAAATCATAATAAACTAAACAAAAGAAAATTGTTAATGAATAGGGGACTTTATATATTTTACTCGATAGCAATACACGTAATGTTTGCATATAAATTTGTGTCCATTATTAAATATGTCCTGGTGTGTAAAAGGAAAAGTACACGGTACTTGTAGTCTTCCAAATACAGAAGTTTTAATTTAAACTTATTCTAGGACTTATGTAGAAAGTTTTCTTTTTCTTTTTCTTTTTCTTTTTATTATTATCTTTTTAACATTTACTCCAGGAATCTTTCATGTATTTATTCCAAGAACAATTCTGCTATGATAACTTCACGACACACATGCACAAGGTAAACACTGCACAGAACCAAAGAAATGAAAATATACTTGGATCATTAACTTTTCCATCTTCTGTGAATAACACATATCCAAAATAGTGTGTGTGTGTGTGTACATGTATATATAACCTTTTACATTATCAAAAAACGGAAGAAGAGAAAAATCCATTATTACACTATATAAAACATTGAAATAAAATAATAAAAGATAATAAATTAGTAAATAGCTTTTGTTTATGCAGCATCAAATACTATCTATTCCACCTAATAATTTAGTATAAGTTACAAGCAATTGCTTCATTTAAAACATTTACTTCACAAAATTACAGATTTAGAAACTGAACCTATAATACAATAATATCAAAAGAGTTGAAATTTACCTGTTTCCTTTAAAAGGAATCTTTTACTACAGTTCTTCAATCTAGGGATGCAACCGAGGTAGGTTTAGGACGGGTCATTTAAAACCCAAACTAGACCCAATTCTTCATGGATGCTCCAGAACCCCAAAAAAAAACCCGATAGGATTTTTCCCACCATTCACAAAACTCGATCCTATAGGATTTTAAGAAACCCATAACCTACCCTGACTGATAGTCGAACAGACAACAATAGTGGAAACTAGGGATGACACTAAGAAAACATCATTTCTCGAACTTCCATTGAAATTTTCATATGTACATTACAAAAAATGAAAAGCACAGTGCAAGCACAAAACTAGCCGCACAAATAAAGAAAGGGCAGGTTTCACAGACCTTCACATCTTCAAAATTAAATGGCATACCATGAGAATAATTAGTAAGTTCATCAAATGTGGAACCATGAGGGACTGTGACAGCAAGAATCAAATGTCCAAGAGTCTCATGAATGTTCGGAGATTCACTGATTGAGTTCAATTAGAAACTAGATCTACACAAAATCTAACATAGAGATGGCCATAAATTAACAAAAAAAAAAAACAATATAGAAATAAAAACCTAAGAGCAAAAGCGAAAGGGTAAGGGCGAGAGCTAGAGCTAAGACTAAGACCTGAGAGCGAAAGCAAAGTTAGAGAGAGCGAGAGGGCGGGTGACAGAGAGGCGATAGATAGAGGGTGAGAGAGTGAAGCGAAGGTAAGAACGAGAGAGTGAAGCGAAGGCAAGAGCAAGAGAGCTGAGATAGAGGGCGACAGAGCTGAGACAGAAAGGGAAGAGCAAGAGTGAGAGATGGAGAGAGATAGAGAGGGAAGAGAGACATATGTGAGTAGTGACTGCCAGGAAAGAAATATCTAGGGTTTCTCTTTTCCTTTTAGTCCTTTCCTTCCCATAATAACTTAGTTTTTTTTTTATATTTTACTTTAAATATATATCGGATCGGGTTTTCCTAACGGATTATATTATAAACCCAAAACCCAACCCTATAACTTATCGGGTTTTTTTTTAATCTCGAAACCCAATAGGGTTTTTAGCGGGTCAGGTGGTCGGACACCCTATAACGATGCGTCTCGGCCGCATCCCTACTTTTGTCCTATCCTTCCTTATATTATAGAACCTTTCAATTTTATTGATTCTTTGGAAATATGGAAAGAGGCAACTCTTTGTTTCTATTGGTTTTGAAAAGAAGAAGAAACTACTTTACCATACCTAAGAAAAGGACTAAGAAAACATTTGTAGGTTTCCTAATTTAAAATTTGATTCTTTAGCCATGATTTATGATATTGCCATTATAATTGATATAGGATAGATAATTGCAACTAATGGCATTATGATTAATGAAAAAGGATAATTATAAAAGATTTGAAATTAGATAACACAGAATATATAACAAGACTTATATGATAAAAAAAATTAAAATAATTTAAAATAAAATAAAATAAGATTAAATAGGAATAATAATAAAATTATGACATATCTTTTATCTAACTTGATTATTATAAAAAGATTTAAATAAATAAATAAATAAAATAAGGATGAAAACAAAAGAAAGCCAAAATCTAAGGTATTACAGATTGGATAAAGGAGATTCTCCTCTCCTTCAATAAGGGAAAGGCTATTTATAGTTTGTGGTTATACCAAAATGGGAACCACCAAATTTTTTCTGTTATAGTGGATCTCAATCTGGTAGCTGGTCCCGGCACCTAAGGTGAAGGAGCTGCAGCTGCAACTACATAGAGTGAGGTTGAACTAATGATGTCTACCCCTTGGTCCCGCATTAGGACAAAGATGGTCTGGAGACCTTAGGGAGGTAGCCTGAGGGAGAGCTTAAGCCTACCTAAGGTGAGTTAGTTGTAAATTTTATTGAGGTCAAGGTGAGTACAAGTTTGAGCTCCTCTGTCAGGTCGATATCCAAGATGTCGCTTGGCATGGACCCTTCTTAAGATGGTATAATTGATGGTACGGGCCTTTCTTGGGCCCTTTGACCCATGTGGAGATAGTAGTGGGCTGTAGCTTATATTCTGTTGTCAACAAGTCTTATTAATAGTATTTTAGGGCTTTTGAGCCAATGGAAGGAATTTGGGCCCAATTAGATATTTTCATTACCTAGAATTAGTAATGAACTTAAATATTTTAGAAATATACTCAATTAGAAAAGGTAAAGGTATTGAGCCCATATTATGAAATTTAAGCCTATAAAGCAAAAAGTTAGGTATAGGCTATATTTTGTAAGTTTAGGCCCCAAATGGCTAATAAAGGCTTGATAGGATTTAGTTTGAACCCATCTGGTACAAATAGGCCCTACTGGCTAGAAATCAAGTTATTTGTCCTAAGGTTATGTTTCTATATCAATTTTAACTATTAAAGCCTAATTGTAGTTGTTTGGTGAAATTGGACCTTAATTTAGCGTCTAAGCTTATAATCAATTACCAAAGCCCAAAATCAATTTTATTAGCTAAGTTGGTCCTAAATTAATCTTTAAGTCCATTTTAATTTATTGAAGTCATATTAAATTAAATCTATTTCTACCATATTGACTCATTTCAAATTATTTACAATGTATTGGGGAAACCACCCATCCCCCTCCCTTTTTTTTTTTTAATATAGTATTAAGCATTTTTAGGTCATTTTAGCCCATTCAATCCTAAAATATTTATTAATTCAATTTTATAGCCCATGAAATCTATAAAGTCCATTTAATTGCCAATTACCTATTTTAAGCACATTCATTTAACTAAAATCCTATAATAATTTGGTTTGGAATATTTAATCAATTTAAGCCCATTTAATTATGTTGAACCCTAAACCATCAATTAGGCCCATAATAATTTATTTAATTTGATTTAAGTCCATACTATATTCATTTATCCAATTTTACGATTCAAAGTTCTATTATGCCTAATTAACCTAAGAGTAAAATGCAAAAAACACCCCATAGACTTTGAAAGCGTAACTTTTGACCCCCTATATTTATTTTAATCAACTAAGATGAAATTATATAAAAATCAAACTAAAACAAGGCTGAAACAAAGACGAGTTTGCACAAGGTTCAAAGATAGGTTCGGTTCAGTCCAATCTTAGATTTGTTCGGTCCGGTTCGATTCACACCCATATTCTAGACATCCTTGGGGTTTGTTCATATTAGGATTTGCTGGAAAAGAAAATAAAAAAAGTGGCCAATTCGGCTCATAGAGTAGACCAATTCAAAGGACATTCTTTTATTATGCATCCAAGAAAGAAAATTTAAAAAAATTAAATTATTTTCAAATATTACGAAATTTTCATTTTACTAATAGACACCATAAAATATCATCTATAGAAAATTTATGTAAAAAAAAATCGTTTGATATTTTATTTATTTTTCTTAAAAAAATGTGTCTATTAAATCTTTAAAAATAGTAAACCAAGTTGAAACTTTGTCAAATTTTCTAATTTACATTCTAAAATACTAAACTGCCATTTTCATGAATTTTATTAAAAAAGAAATTCATTTAATATATTAACTAATATCACAATATATAGATTTCTATTTGCTTATTTTCTGTCCAGCTTTATTGTATTCATAATTATTTAATTTCATCACGCAAAATAATGAGAAAAATCATATAAAACATATTTAAATAGAATATATACACACCCTTCTACATTTAGAATATTTATACCAGGCACTAATTAAATCATGCAAGAACAACGGCAAAATCGACATATTTCACATAAGCTAAACAATACACAATATTTTACCTAGATCGTATATTTTATTTTCTGTATTTTTATTATTATATCTTATTATTTGCTAATACATTTCATTGTTACACAATTTAATTAAAATACTTACTTGTGATAGGAATACAAGTTTAAACCCTTCACTATCCTACTCCTAGGAGTTTTATGAAGCTCTTTTTACCTCTAAACCAAAATCCCTCTTGATAACACCTAACGTCAAAAAGAAAAATAGAGATTGATGAGGGTTTTTTTAGATTGTTCAAAAGATAAATAAAGCATAGAGGATTTAGTACCTATTAGGGTTTTGATAGAGGAAATGAGTTTATAGTGTTTTACGATTTGTTTCGAGAGACAAATGAAATGAAATTTTCTATGGGTTCTAGAAGCTTTTGCATGCCACTTAGAGTAGGAATTAGGGTTTCATTTTGCAAAAAGAGAGTATGGCAAAGACAATGACATTAGTTGGCAATATTGATAATCTTTTAGAACTTGTGGATTGGCAAATGGATAATGTCTGTATTAAAAATTATGCTAAAAATTCAAATAGATAAGAATAGTGATATATTAGGTTCTAGAAGTTTTTTAGATAGGTTTAGGGATAAGATAGTTAGTGGGTTGGATTGGCAATTAGATTAGGGTCTTAAGATGTAATTAAAGGTTAAATGGCCTTAGGAAATAGCTAGATTGATCTAGGAATTTAATTTAGCAAATTTGAAGAAGATGCAATAAATTTAGCTATTAGGTAGTTGGATATGTATTTGATTAAAAGTAGGGTGTTAAGAAATTTAGGTATCGAATTAGTAGAAAATTGCCAAAATTGGGAAAACTGAGAAATTATAATATAGGTAGATTACTAATATGATATTTAGATTTGATTAATTTATTTGCCACATTGAAATGGGGGATTTGTATGGTTTAGTCTCTATTTCTAATTGAAATCAATTTCTAACTTGAATTTGCTAATTCACCTAACCATATCATGTATTTCATTTAATCTACTTAGTTAAATTGTCTAGTTTAATTTTTCTAATTTTGGTTTAATTTGGCTCAAATTTTCTAGTATTTTTCCACTAATTAGATTACATATTACTACTTAGGTTATGCTAGCAATAGAGTCATTTCAATTATCCACTAAGATTAAATATAAGTTGAAACAACAACAACAATTTATTGTTTTTTTTTATTTTTCCATTACAACAGAGAGAGGAGGATCAAACCTGATACCTCTCAATCAAAAGACTAGGGAATATGCCACTAGGTTACAAGATCATTAGCTATTGTGTTGTTTAGAATGGATGGATAAAGAGTCAATTCCATAACTATAGATCTTTTTTAATTTCCCAAGTCCCGTCAATTTTACAACAAGCTAATTCTATTTATTATCTAACGATTCAAATTCATATCTAACCATCAATAAAATACTTGGCTCATTCACTAAATTGAATGAAAAAGACTTGTTGATGGGGAATACTTAACTAGAGTTTAGTGGGTCCAACATCGACCTAATAGGTTAGCATCTATGAAGAATTGAAGAGCATCACAAATACTTGGGCCAAGAAGCTCTACGAGGACCCTTAGCTCATGAAGACCTTGACCACTTGAGGGTCATAGCCTCGTGATGAAGCTCCATAGGGCATTGGTCCGACGAGAACCTCGACCCTTGTGCTCTTCATTTACCGTCACCATAGCTTTACACATTAGGGATCATACCTCCAACCTTCACTTCAATCTCCTTAGGAGAACAACTCTGAGCCCGATCACCTCTACCTTAAGTAAGGACCACCTCAAGTCCAAGGTCATCTAACTCCTTATAGGCTTAAGTCTATATGGAACAAGATTTTGTAGGACCCAATTAAGGTATTACAAAAACTATAAATATATCATCAGCCCCCAAAGGTACAGGCATTTAATCTCATCTAAATCAAGCTCATTTTGCTCTTTAGTCTCTTGACCCCACAAGCTAGCATAAGCACTAGAGTGGATGCATCAAACAACCTTCGGTACACCATTAACTTTTACACCTCAAGGGGTACCCTAAGTGCGACAGCCTGTCATACATAATATTAAAGCTTAGGAATGACTACCTTAGTCTTGCAAGGCTCCCATATCATACACAAAGCATACTTCACAACAGAGGGGACGCTGATGGAGTAACGTAGTTTTTACAGTGGTGATTACTTCAAATAGCATGCACACGAACTAAACAAAATAAACTTTAACATGATGAGTTACAATTCTTAGGGGCATTCCACCACTACTACCACAAAGTTCCAAAAGTTTAACAAAATTTACAAAGTCCCCAAAATATCTTAAAGTCTTTGTCATGTAAAACTAATAAAAGAGGTTTTAAAATAAATATACTCCAAGTCTTCACATAAATTTCTTCGAAAAGCTCCCCATAATCATCTTTACTTTCCCTAGTTTTCACTATCCTAGGATAAAGCCACATGTATTCCTAAGATAACAAAAATCAATATGGATATAAGCAACAACTTGCTTAGTGAGTATATTCCCGTAAACTTATTATAAAAACAAAGAAAGCAAGTTTGTTATGCAAACATATGTTATAAAATAAGTGTATGCTATGCAACAAATATACACGGATATCCAAAAAAACCATGTATAGCGAATTTGTGCCCTCCATGATAAGGGTAAGAATGCTCTTGCAGGTCTTCATAACCTCTATTGCTAGTACCTAAGCTTACCCATAGTGATTGATCTAGCGCGACTCCCTTGTGAGGCCGTATCCCCAAAAGATGTGTTCCTCAAGAAGGAGCAGGACCTGGATTTTATATACGGTTTGTAGTTCACCCGATTCTACGCAAAAAGTCGCAGCCTCCGATGTGACTTAATGGGATGCAATCCGTGATAGGTTCTTAATTTATACTAATTGTATTAGGTTCACTAGAGGCAATCAAGCAATTTATCACATACTTACAACATATCAAATATAATACCACATATTTAGACATCCAATCAATATTCCGATATGCTTACAAACTATTGATCACACAACGTGAGTCACAAATGTGATCTTACATCATTCCCAAACAAGTCCAATTTTTATCTTTCCCTATTAACTAGTGCACTGCTTTACATGCAAAGACTAGATAAGCAAGGAAATAAAACTCACCCGGTCATCTAGAATTCTTTCAATTAAAGTAATCTTCCAGAAAGGGGTTAGTGACTTTTTCATCATTTGAACAAAGAAAATACCCAAAATGAGTATTTCCTATTGACTATGCATAAATTTCTAATTCTATAAACTTAATCTTTGGTATATTTTCCGTTATCTAGTTTTGACCTTAAAAATGGCTAGATCTCAATCAATTTAACTCCATTTTTTGCATATGAGTAGTCGATTTCTATCTACTTCGGATGCTCTATCATTTCCTAAAAATTATTTCAAACATTTAAGGTCATTTAGGTCTCAAAACCCTAGGGGTCAGATAATGCCCAAGTTTTCACTTAAACTTGTTTTGACAATTTCTACAAGTTTCGACTCATTTAGGCTTTCTAAGACAAGTTTTTTTTATTATTTTTACATTTAATCACAATCAAAATTCAATAGCTCATAATACATACATGATCTATGATGTTGCTCAAAAATAAAATCTTTACTAAATGGTCTTTGTGAAAATTGTTAAGAAAACTTAGGCATATGAAAAATAGCCTTAAAGACTTTGTAGTGAAATTTACTTATGAGGACCTAAAAATGAAAAATTAAACTTAAAATAGAGTGTTATACTTTATTTTATTCTTTGTAATTCTCCATTAAATCTTTATTTGGAAGCTTGTTTGCCAAAACATCAATTTTTATGTGTTTTCAATAAGTAAATTCCAAAGTGTAAAAATCTCCCAAAATTCATACTTGTGTCTTGGTAATTTATAGAAAAATAAGACTTTAGTTTCATTTTAAATTTTTGTTTTTGCACAGGTTCTTTTCCTAAGTATTGGAATGTATTTTATAAAATGATTTACATGATAAAGAATTGTCAACATGTAGGGTTTGAGAAATTCACTTTAACCTCATAACAATATCACTGTGAGCATTCATGTATATGAACATAAAACTAACTCAAAAAATATATAGCAAAGTTACCACGAACTTAAAATAAAACGTTGATAAAGTTAATAGTAGAAATATAAAAATAACAAAGTAAACATGGGAGTTTTAGCTCATAATCAAGGCTTTCAAGACTTGAAATAATCCAGTCGCCATGTAAAATAAATAAAAATGGAATAGTATGAAATGAAATAAAATAAAATGAAAGTCTTAGATTTTTATCAAGACTTCTCGAGACTTGAAATGATTCAGTCTCCTTCAGACTTCAATATGGATAAGTCCATGACTAGAAGTTTACTAGTCATATATAAATTTACTTGAAATGTAAAGGATATGAAATAAATAATAGTTAGATTAGTGAACGTTACACTCTATAGCTTATTTATACGTATACATGCTTATTTATACATAAAGTTTAGATTAGGAAACATGAACAATATGAATACAAACATGAATATAACATGAAACAAAGTATGTTGTCTTTCATTTTTCCATCCCTAGTATGGTGCATCATTGTGATAATTTATGGAATTTAATCTAAGACACACATACATGTTACATAGCATAATATATGAGGGTGGTTTAGGGTATTTCCCTAAAGAAGGAATTGAGATGTATGAGGAGTGGGGTTGTGGGGGAAGGGGGGTTGTGGAGCAAGAGGGAAGGAATAGAATTTGAGAGAAATTTGGAGAGAGTGTATAGAATAAAAAAAAGTTATGTAAGTATGGGAAAAATGAATGAGGGAATGGTATTTATAGAGGAAAAAGTCAAGGAATTAATGTGTAAAAAAAATGAATAAGAAAATAAAATAGATAGGGAAAGAGAGAGAGGGTCAACGATGCGTGGAGGGAGAGAGAGAGAGAGAAGAAAAAGGGAGAGAAGAGAAGAAAAGAAATGAATTTTATTATGAAAAGTAATGTAAAGTATGATGTGTCTAAGAATAGGTATTGGAAAAGCAAATATAGGTGTAAAACTAGTATGAAAAGGTGATTAATGTGAATAATAATGAATAGTAATTTGAAAATGACAAATATTTATTGGTATAAGGTAAAGTTACATGTATAAATGCTATAATTGATGTTTTTATGAATTGATAAAAATTTATGTGATGTTATATGAATAATTGAATATTATTTTATCATTACATGTTTATCGGATTATATTGGCTTGATTTGTATGTCGGTGATAGAGTATGAAACCGTTATAAAAAAGAGTCGGGAAGATTAGGGTTTCAGGTGAACTTGTCGTTTTAGGGTATGAACCCTATGCTTGTCTTATTTTTAGGGTTTTCTCTTTTTCCTACTTCATTTGATACCTTAGGGTTCTAGAATTATATCTGATCTAGTCTAGGGCTTCTTTAGGTTTAAGGTTAGTCCATTTGACTTAGGGTTTCAGTTTAGATACCAATTCTAAGGTTTTTACTATAAAATCTAGGGGTTTACCCTAACCATGTATTGTGTGCGTAGGTCTACGGTGCTTCAACACTCTTTCTTCTGGCAGTTCATCACCTACAACACAATTATAATGGAATTGCTATTTTTATTGGATATAATAGAGCTGTAATAGGACTTCCATTGATTTTTCATTTAATCAAGGATAATTTGAAAAAAAAAATTTGAGTTAACATTTTTGAATAATGAATGATTATCAATGTTTTTAGTAATGAGAATTTCTTATTGAATTGCTATTAGGATCAACTGAGTGTTGATATTCTAGCGAAAAGAACGAGCACTTATACATTTATTTTAATATTAGATGATTTACTAGATGGTTCCATAAAAATTATTCTAGATTTATGGCTTCTAAAGATTTTTTTTTTCTATTGATTTTAATGATTTTTATTTGATATTAACCTTAATCTACTTAAAAATCAAATTTTAAGAATCTACTTTATCGTTATCCATTCCTAATTTTCGAATAAAATTTTTTCATGTAAAACTAGTTTCTCCGGTTTTGAATTTTTTTGGCAAAAGACATGTTTTAAATTTAAACCTTAATGTTATTATAAGTTTTGATGAAATTTAGATCTGCAATGTAACAAAAATCTCTTCAAGGAAGTTTCTTACTAAAATAAGTTTCGAGGGAAGGCTCCTGAGCCCTATTTTGTTGGTTAAAAATTTAAATCAAGTTGTACAAAGCTGTATTTGCAAAAGATAGAAACTAAACTTCTATTATTGGCTATGCAAAATTCTTAGCCATACATATGAAATTTACAGACAATTTGTCATCCTTGTTTTACGTATTTTCACAAATAAGTTTTTTCTAAATTTGTATTATGATGCCTATAAAAGGCAGAATCCTGTAACATGAAAATATATGTACCAAAAAGATGAGATTGTAATATTGAAACTCTTCCTCTCTCTCTTTTTTTTTCCGTTGTGTGTGTGTGTAAGTTTAGAAATAATGATGTCTTATTGACAACATATTTCTTAAGTTTAGAAGGGCTAAAGTTTTTTCCTATTGAAAAAGAAAAAAAGAGGTGGGCTAAAATTTTATTTTGCCTTTTGAAGGTAGTATTATTAAATTCACGTAATTAATTACATTTAGTTTTGACGTTATTTTAATTTAATTTTTATTTGTTCCATAAGTAATCAACTATCCTTTTTAAATTAGTTTTGGGAATATAGTATTAATATTTAAAAGTAAATTGTGGGGTGCGGACATATCATATTACCGACTAATAACAGACTGATGCAATTTTACTTTATCTCAACCTTAAAAACAGGTGAATCGGAGTATTTAGACAAGAGATCCCGTAATGGGTAAGATTGTTTTAAAATAACATGATTCGATCAAGATTGTTTTATAATTTTGGGTGAGACTGTCTGACAAGATTGTTTTAGAATTTCTTTACCGTTCTTTTTCAACGTGATTATCTAGCCAAGGAATCCCGTAATGGGTAAGATTGTACTAGAATAATATGATTCGATCAAGATTGTTTTAGAATTTTGGGCTATTGAGGTATCATATTAACGATTCATGTATATAAAAAAGATAGAATTAACATCTTATAAGCAACTCACATAAAGCATTAATATTATTAATGTTAAAAAAAAAATAAGGAATTCTATCATCTTATCATTAATTTTAACGTGATCAATCCTATCATATCTAATCGTGTTTGATTATCAAGTGAAATAATCAAAGTTTTGTGAAAAATGATAGACTATTAAGGAAAATTATTTAAATTTTCCAACTGTATTTGAATCACTAAAATAATTACTATACACAACTGTCAACGGAACCATAGAAACTTCAAAGAAAGTAATCAAAGTTTCATAGAGTGAATTATATAAAATATCTATAATAGATCATTAAAAAAATTAATTAAAAACTAATCTAAACATTAATACTTAAAAATAATTATAAAATATTTATATCTTATTTGATTCTGTGTACTATATTTAACTTTTTTAACTAATCAAAATATTAATATATTGAGAAAACTTATTTCTATACGTTTGTATTGCTTCGCGTAAATTATTCTCTTATAATGCGGTACTTTTTGTGAAAAGTGATAGATTAAAAAGAAAAATAGGCCAATTACGAAGGCTTTTAGCAATCATGGCAGACCAAAGGCATCAGACTAAGACAAATTAGAGATGAAGCAGACGTGATTGGCATCTTAGACTATGGAAGCATTATATAATATGAAAAGAAAATTATTATCTGTCAAACTTTTTCTTTTCTTTTCCTTTTTTCAAATTGACTTATGGAAAAACGCTGAGAAGAGAGATTATTGCTGTATTAGGAAATCAGTGGGTGTATAAATATACCAGAGTTATTGAAAGGATGATTTGACGGAAGTGGAGGAATTATTGAAAGTTTTATGTTTTGGTTTATTAGAAGGAAAAAGATAAGAGGTAAACTGGACATTTTAACGCCTCTCGGCATCCTTGCGTTCATAATTTAGCATTAAAAAATAAAACACCATCAAGTACACAATTTTTGAAAGAATATGGTTCTTTCACTCACTTATATGGAACAAAGGCAAGAGCCAATTGAAATTTACCCAAAAAGTAAAATTTATTCTATTTCTACCATCATATCTATTAGGATTATAAATAAGTTGAGTTATGATGTGGACAAAAGTTGATTTGAAGTTCTAAAACTTACCATTTATTTAAGTTTAGGAATTTTAGTAGGAATGCAACAGCATAGGTTGTTATAGGGTACCTAATCTGCTTAAAAATTTAGTGTTTAGAGTTGAGATTGGAAAATCCTTTTACGACTCTAAAGGGTCAGGTTATGAATTATAGTTATGATCCAATAGGAAATTTAACTGGTTAAAATATAATAAAATTTAAAATAAAAAATTAAATAAATATTCAAACGAAAACCCTAGATAATTGAATCTCCGTCACTCTCTCTCTCTCTCAATTCATATTAATTGTGATATAGTTGTTGAAACTTAACTTATTAAGTCATAATTTTATATTTATATGAGTTAAATTAATATTTATAGTGTATAACATATTATATATATTTGGTCATGTTATGTGTAAAATTGAATTTTCACAAATAAAATGTTTTTTTTTTTTGTTAGGAAAATTAGAGGGATTTGATATGTTATTTTTTCTCATATTACTTAGAAATATTCTTCTTTGTTTTAATAGCTTCACTAAGATTTTATTATTTTTTAAGGTCAAACTATTCTTTTGTTTTGATTATATGCTTAGATCATTCTCAATCAAGTCAACAGGGTAGGGTAAGTATACTCAATGTCCTATAACAATGGGTTTGGGTATAGCGATAAAAAACTTATAAGGTTTAGGGTTAGGTTTGGAAGACCTTATACAGAAGTAAGTTGGGTTGGGGTCTTATATTACCTGTCCCAAACTCATTATGAATGCATCCCTAATTTTGAATTCAAATTTCATTTAAAGCAACTTTACATAAGGTAGAATCCCATTTGGTTTATTTAAGAAAACATATTTTACTCAAATTAAAATAATATTAATATTTAAATTTGACTTCTATTAGACTAACATTTAAACGAAACGCAAATATAGACCCTATTTGATTTTAAAAAAAAATTATTGTGAAAAAAAAAAGGTTTTTCATAATTTTTTTTCTTTTGAAAATAACATATTTTTATGTATTTTGTCAAATATGTTGAAAATGGTATTTTTAGTTGACATTGTTACGCCCCATGAACTTAATTAAGATAATCCTGCCATATATTCTAAATGAAAATGATAGCTAACGGCAGCTATCATTAACCAATCTATTAACAGTTGTTCAGTGGTGGTCAATAAATAAAAATACAAATAATCTGAAGAAATATGCTTTATTTATGCTTTACAGTGATTTAATACAATTTCAACTCTCCTCGCATAGCCCCTATTCTTCTCAACTTCCATCTACTAGGAGCAATCTTGATGCTTCCAAGGGAATCTTGTAATTTTGCAAAAGTCTAAAAAGGTATAAGGATATAACCATAGATCGATAGGTGGGTATAAAAAGAATAATTATAAACATTATATGGAAAATCATAGTCAATATTATTATTAGAGTGAATTACACGGTCAATCAAAATTACAACACAAGATTAGATAAATTAACTTCACACTAATTTGGGTTTCGAAGGGTTTGGTGTGAAAACGTCTTCCATTAAATCCAGAAATGTACACCATTGTCATTCCAAAAACCATCTCGAATTATCCATTGATAGCTCTTTATCCATATTGTGACCTCTCTCCAATCACTCAATTCAATATAGGTTAAAAGAAGAAACAAATCTGGTTTTCTACCTTGATGGTTGATATCTGATGGAAGTATGGATGTGAAATGTGATATGTTATATGTGACCGGTTATTACTTTTGGTGTATTCTTAAAGATATGTTTTTACTTAGGCAATCAAGCAAACAGTTTACACTAATACAATAGGGTAAGTAGAAATCCAATACCCAAGCAAGATTATCAACTACACACGTTTTATACTTAGCTTACAAGCACAAACAATTATAATGTAAATGATATTCATTTTTACAATTAGCATATAAATGAACCATTTACCAAAACCGGGTTTTATCGGCTCTTCCCAAGAACACTTAATAATATCAAATGAAGAATGTTTGTAAGGAGTTTATAGTTTAATATGTAAGTCAGTTAGTTTATTTACCATTTTTCTCCTTTTCCTAAATATATTTAGTAAGGACAATAATCCACAATTTAGCTAGTAAAGGATATATTTTAGTTTAGACGTACTTTAAGAAGTAGATTATAATTTAATTAGTAATTATAGGCTTTCAAATAATGCGATTTTGGATATATTTTAATATAGTTTAAGTAGATATAGTTTTATATTAGATATTATAGAGCAACTAACTTATAATTAAAAGTTTATTGTAGTATAATAAGACAAGTTCAGATAGTAAGGTTAACACCTAAATCTTTTAAATTATGTTTGTAATTTACACAAATTTGAAGTAAAATAAAGTTTTTTAGCTATTTTATACTGATTACTTTTACAAATTAAAAATAACAAACATGCAAGAAAAATTCTAGAAAATTATGAGAGATAAGTAAAATTATCTAGAATTTATCTAAAAGGGCTCCTCCAAGAGTTGATTGTGTAATTTCTTACGATTCATACGAATTCTACTCATCACCACCTAAAACCATCAACTCCAGCCAGCTCCCACTATCATGGTCTTGTCGGCCCACCTTTGAAGGAGGAGAATCATCCCGGAGCTTCTCAGAAATTTTCATTTGCTCAAATGAGTTATGGTGGGATTTAAAGTTAACGTCGATATTTATACATTTTTAGGAAGCTTAAATAAATGTGATGTCAAAATTTTTGCATAAATAATTCTTGGTGGCCTTACAATGGGGTGACACGTATCTTTAGCTTTTGTGGCAAATTTTAATCACTTGTCCATAGTTTTATGGATTTTTCTTTAATTTTAACCTATTTTAATATTATTAACTCTTTATCTATTGAAAATTTTTAAAGTTATTACTTTCATGATGTGACATATTTTTATCGAAATATAAACGAATAGTGTTGGATCTTTAATGATTTTTTCTCAATCATTGTGTAATTTGATCCATGGTGACTTATTTTAAAGGTAGATTATATGTTTTTATTGAGAAAGATTATTATTATTTAATTATTTCTTAAATATTTTTACCATATGAATGGGTGACATGTCACCAATCGATGCCTCCGATGTGTATTTTTCCTTATTTCTTAGTTGCGATTCACTATTTTGACTTTTAGAACTTAATTATTTACACGTAAGGCAAAAGTAGTCTTTTTATACCAATATTATTATTTATTTTATTACAATTTTTTTTTACTTAATATTATCCTAGATAAAGTAAATTTTTACATCATTTCACTATTTATTATGTCTAGTTATTTATTAACAACTTCTAGTTTTAAATTCTAACTGATATTTATAAGGATTTATTGTTTTGATAAGTACTTTAAAGCCTATAAATTCTTTAATCCGACTTAATTGCTTCCTTCCTTTATTTTTCTCGTTTACAAAGGTCTCGCATATCATGTAGAATGCAGTACAGTTAGTAAATAAAATATTATTTATTATGAGAGTACTTTAGGAAACAACTTGCGATTTTATATAGCATTTCCATTTTAGAAGACCTAGATTGTCTCGCTAATTTTTCTATAATTTTTTTCTACCTTTTCAATTTGTTGGTCCTGATTAATCAATCAAGAGGGAATAGTTGAATTGAATGCTATTTGAATTTTTAAAAATTAAATCTTTTTAATAAAGATTCTCCTCGTGTTCACTTAGATTAATGATATGATAATCTTGATAAAAAAATTAAAAAACAGATAAAAAAATTGCAAAAAAGTAAATGATGTATGAGATTTATAAAGGTCATTTCTTGTGAGTCAGTTATCTCTTCCAGCTTCACTCTTCTAGCTCCACTGCTAGGGACCTTATAATCTACACCAATTTGTTCCACGAATCCAATAAAGTAAATGAGAGATTACACATACTAATACTATCTTGCTCTATTTCACAAGTCTCGTACATAGGATAATCATTAAACTAAAAGATATTAAATTTAATCTTCTTACAACCACCCAACTTAACTCTAAAAAATAGAGTAGGAAATTCATTTAAAGATTGAAACTCTCGAATTTAATCAAGTAAAAAAATCTTGAATGTATCTAGATAGGTTATGATAGAGCCTCTGATGATCACCATATGCAATTACGAACTTATTAATATATTTTTTTCACTTCCAATATCTGTTTGTATGCACAAGTATATATCTTAAACTTTCTATATATATATATATATATATATTATTCAGAGATGTAATGACTCTTGAGTAAATTTCTCTTGTGTAACTACTCTCAACTATTGAAGAACATTTGAAACCTAAAATCTTGAAAAGATCTTCCTAAATCTTGGAGAGAGATATCTTGATAGTTTGAAGCTTGATCTTATCCTTGAATATCTCCAATTGCCTTTCATAAAAATATATTTCTATAGCCATAGATATTATTTTATCTTCTTAATGAACAAATTTGAAAATATTTGAATTTAAACTCCAACAACCATAAGATATCTTAGTTATGAGATATGCTTTACTCATCCTTATCCAAAGTTTCTCAATCCATGCTAAACTTATCAAAAAAACTCGCCTTTATGTTCTTGCAAAGATAAGCTGCAACATCTTTTTCTGAACCTTGAGTGGAGACATAAAATAATTTTATCTTAACTTTCATAAAGACCTTGTATTTGAAAACTTCGAAAATAACCAACCTAAAATATTCTCATTGATTTCAAATCCTCTTTGAGTGGAATACATTAGATGCATTACCTGAATACACCTATCAAGTGGAGCTGGATCTTTATAAATCAAATTAACCAACTTAAAAGTTGTGACTCAACAATTTCTTTAAAATTTCGTTTTCTACAAAATTTGTTATCCACTGTCTATACGCCAGTAGAGATTCTAACCGAAGTTTTAACACGGGTTCAAACAAAATTTATAACTCTACTTCTGCATTGCTTTTAACACTTGAATAAAAACTTTGCTTAAGGTGTGGCACACTTAGTAAAATAGTTAGTAAATATTTTAATCTTTTTGTTATAAAAAAAAACTTAATTAACAGAACTTAACACATTTTAATAAACAAATAAAACTAGAAAAATAATTATAACAATCAATTTCTTAATTAGCTGATAGGTTATTTGAGTTAATTATCATTAAATAACTTGATAAAATATTTGAGTAGCTTTATTCAAACTCAACTTGAAAAAATTAGTCAACTCAATAGTATCGATATATATATAAGAGTTGAATTCCATTCTATCACTCACTCTAAGGGTTGGAAAAAAAAACAAAACAATTAAACCGAAAATATGATTTTGTAGGTAATCTAGTTTAGAAAATTCCTAATCTGTACCAATCCGTAAATTTATGATTGGTTTGAAGGAGTAAACCGAACAAATCAATAAAACCAAACTAAATCGTTCAAGAAAAAAACATAATAATATTTTAATTTAAAATTTAATTTTTCTTATGATGATTGATTAAAGGTCATTTTTTTTCTTATGGTTTTATAATGATTTTTATTACTTGATTAATATTGGTCAATATTAACTTGTTCTTTTTTGAATTTTTTTAAGTACAAGATGAAAATTCTTCTATTGATGAATTATTATTATTTTTTTAATCTTTTTAACCATGGAGTATGGAATATATTTATTTAGTTATGACTTTTGTTTGTGCATAATTACAAATCATGGTTTGCTATGTATTAGTTAATAAATATATTTTTTGAAATAATTTATTACTTAGAGCCCTTGTTAATAATAATTACTTAAATAAGGTTAATTTTAAAATAATTACCAATATACATGTAAAGACCCGGTCTTACCCCTATAGTTAAAATAGGTGAATCTAGATCTCCAATCACATATAACCTGCAGTGTTATATCATATGTAAGATTGATTACCAGGATCAGTTTGGATATTTGTTTACCTAAATCTCATATAAAAACAAAATTTAAAAACTATTAATTCTTAAAACTTTTTAGAAAAACATAACATTTACATCACATTTACATAGAAGATATAAATCCACTATAGACATATACACATATAGATATTACAGACAAAAGCTTATCAACAAGCCACAACCAAAATACATAAGTTTAACAAAAACTAACATAACTATTATATAGATTCCAAGGAAACTTCAATCTAGTCTATTATAAAAGGTTTCCACAAGCCAAGGTCATGCTCCTAGTCTTCCCAATCATCTAGGAAATCCTCAAATCCATTCCGTACCCCATACTGGTATAGAACTAATCACTAGCATTAATACCTGAAATATGAAATAATGAGCCAATGGCTCAGTACGCAAGTAACCAAAACAAATACGAATGGCACACAAGGTTAAAATACATGCAAATGCAACAACCATCAAGTTATTAGAAAATCTTTACTAGTCAAACAACACTGAAGTATTCGAACTTCGGACAACGAGAATATCTGGAGGTCCTGAGTAACGATCTCGACGCTCAGAGTTGATATAAGTTGTCCGGGGACTTATATCTCCTAGATGGTATATCAATAAACGAGAAAGGAGCTTTCTCTAGGGTTATCAGTCGTTTCTCAACTTTACTTGATTTAATCCATAATATCACATAATTCAAGTGTTCCCATAACACCGAATCAAATTATACTACTTCTCCTCAAGAATAAGTAATGTTATACGGATACCAATAACCTTATCAACTACCTGCCGTGCCATTTATAAAAGTGTTATCATAAAGAGAGGGTGGCTAAACACCTAAATTACCATGCCCCAATTTAAGCAAGGTGGTGCTCCTCGAACTAGATTCAGCGGCATAATAGACGATCAATTCAAACAACTTTAGTTTCTCTTAAATTAAGGCAAATTTAATCATGCCTATTGCAGACAAGAAATCAAACACATTACTATGTATCTGAATTAAGCTAAGAATCAAAGGTGGTATTCAACTGATGATCTATCACTGTTACAAGAAATTTCAGTTTATATTAAGAACCTTAACTCTATCCATGTGTATATATATATACTTTAGATTAAATGATCATAAAATTCAAATAAATATTCATACAATGTTTTAACTCAATATATATACATCGAACATTATCATACAAACTTATAAAATCATCCAAAGGTCAAATGTCAAGCTTGGAAAGGTGTTTGAATAAGTTTTGGAAATGGAAAAACAGTAGGGGATACGCCGACCTCCAACGCTGACGGCATTAAGGCAGTGTATATGCACCAAAAATTCTATGCTCACCAACGCTAGCAGTGTTAACCAAAACGCCGAAGCGTTGTGGTTTACGCCGGCGGTGTTGAGACGATGTAGATTACAACTCAATTTTATCAAAAAACCCAAGAGTTCCATGGGGTTAATACACACCGTAAATACCCCCAACACCGGCAGTGCTGCTATGTATGTTGACAGTGCTGACCTATACACCGGTGGCATTGAGGTGGCATACACTATAGCATGAATTTTGAAAAATTATAGACCTCTCTTGTTTCGAAAACATAAACTTTTGCCACATCTTTCATTTCCAAACTTCCTTCAAACACATTTCCAGCATCAAACTTCAACCTATATGTATTGTAACTTCTTTTAACATACAAAATCTTTACTTCAAACTCATCAAACATCTATATTTACCATTTCAAATACAAATCCTCATTCAACCCTTCATTTAGCCAATTCATTCTTCTCTAACTATCCCAACCCTACTCATTGCCAACATCATTCACTTTAACACTACTTGTCACTTACTTAACACAAATAACAACTTATAAACCATCAAGATATTCATTCATCACATAACTAACACATGTAAATCATCAAAACTCATGAAAAATCATTCTAACAAAACCTTAAACTAACAAATATACACTCAACATAACAAATACATACTGAAGAAACTTGAGCTTGGTTCTATGGTCTTGCCACAAGATAATAATGGTTTTACTTGAGGAAAATATATGCGATGTTTGGACTTATTGTAGGTGAGTTTTTAGAAGATGAAAATGGTGTTTTTCTCTTCTCTAATGGATTGTTTGGGATGGTTTAATTTTTTACACGAATTTTGCAAAAGGTTGGACTTGATATTTATCCAAATTGTTGACTTTTGGGGCTGCTATTGTGAGGGCTTTAATTTGCATGGGTTTGGGCTTATTTTAGGGTAAAATAAAATAAGTTTGAGCATGTTTTTATTCAAGAAATTTCTGCTATGTTTAGAAATATATATTAAGCATATTTAACTTGTTTTAAACCAATATTCATACACTCTATTACACTTACAAATTCATAAACATAATATTTGTTCACTCTAAGATATATCAATATTTAAATACATTAATACAACACGTATACTAAATGCTAACGTAAATCACATATATCATACTCAAGTACATTAACACACAAATATAAAACATAAATTTTAAGAATTATGACTATTTCAATACAGTACTAAAATCGCTATTTATACATGCGATATTCAAATCTATGTATACAATATGTATATCGCAATCTTAAATCACAATATAAGTACAACAACTATATGTATCGCTTATATGATTCGCGATTTTCATGGTGATATAAGACTAGAGTAAGAGAGTAAGAAAAGTAGGGCATTTAATAAAAGGAACAAGGGGGGAGGGTGATAGATTGACGGGAGCTTCTACAATCTCATCAATAGATCCATCTCGTCATTAATATAACCGTTAAAATAAATATAGTAAGTGGAGTATTAACTATTTTAGTGGTTCGATCAATATGAGGTATGGTGTGAGTCATTGGACATTGACAGGACTAGTCCCATCAAAATAAATGGTGGGACCATAAAATTTTCCTAGATTGACAAGTAGAAAAAGAGAAAGAGCGCGGAGGGAAGGAGGAGTCTCAAGGTGGGGACAGACAGATATAGGCGACGAGGGAGAGAGAGGGTACCAGTATTTAAAGGAACAAAACAAAAAGTTTTAAAACTTTCAAGCATGCTTAGAAGTCCTCTAAAAAAGTTTTTTAAAGAAAAATTCAACTCAGGGTAACTTAGAAATTATCTAGAAAGCTTGTCAAGAAGTTTGTAGTACTAAGAGGCTAACTTAGAGGATAGACCCGATACACAATGAATTTGAGCAGAATATTGTAGAACGAGCTTATTTTCAAAGTTTTTATCCATTTGAAGGCCTAGCTCCAAAGTTGGATAATATATCCAGGGGATTTTGAATTCACAACAGATTAAAACTTCTTAAGTTTTCCTTTTCTTTTTTTTAATGATAGAAGGTTCAAATAATTTTTCAGACAAGTTTAATCCTCTTTAAGGGCATTTATTCTATTTAAAGCTGGAAATAGCAGGTAAACGGCCCAGCCCGCTTCCGCCCGAGCCTGGCCAGCGGACCAAAATTATATATATATATTTTTTTTTTAATTTTAATTTTTTATTTTTAATGTTAGTTTATATGAAAATTATAATATTTATATATTTTAAGGTTTGATATATATTAATGACTAATTTAATTGCTATGTTGATTACTTATATATAAAAACAAGTTTTTAAAATGAATTATTAAATATCATATTATGTTTTAAATCAATAAATATATATTTTAAAAACTATTATAATACTTGTTCATATATCAGTTTATTTTTTTCCATAACATTCATAAATAATTACTAAGATGTTATGTTATTCTTGTTTTTAAACTTATCCTCTTGTTATTGTTGTTGTTGTTGTTTTTTTTTTTTTTTTTTTTGCGGGTTGGCCAGCCCGCAAGTTAAAAGGCTAGGCCAATTTAGCCCGGTTTTAAACGGGCCAAAAAATTTTGGCCACAACCCACTTTTTCAAGTGGGTTGGCAGGCTGACCCATATTTCCAGCTCTAATTCTGTTAAGAGGTGGTTTTCTGTGAAGTATTAAGATTGTAATTTTTAACAACAAATGGAGTTCAGAGTTTTAGAAGATAAAGGGAGCAAGATACACTCCTATTATATATCTCAAAAGAAGCATATCAAAAGCAATTTCTTATTAAGATATAGTTAATAATCTTTTAAAGATTAGCCATAGGTCTCCATTGTAGCAAGATAAAGATTAACATTTCAATTTCTTTTTAAGATAAGGGTTAATATTTTGATTTTTCTAAGAGATAAACATGAAGATTATAGTTTTCAGTAGGCACACAATATCATGAATGAATCTTACCTCCAATGTTCAACTTATCCATTTATAGCCGTTGGAAGCATGAAGTTTTAAATATTCCATGGAGTTCAAAATCATAAGATATGAAGGAGCTCTCATTCTAACAGTGTTATTGCGATCATACTTGTGCTAAATTCTATTACTTTTATTTTTATATTTGAGTTAAACTTTGAGAGGATCTTTCATTCCTTTGTTCCTCATTTTTCCTTTGATTACTTTGTGAGAGTTAGATTGCAAATAGACTTTAAGATCAACGATGACTAAGGGTTAGCATGAAGCCTTGTCATAATGAATTGAGAATATTGTTTGTAATCTTGATTTTGGTTAGATAATAATAATATACCGTTGTGGAATACCGAGTCCTCGGCTTAAAACTGGAAAAGAGGACTAATGCACAAGGTAGAACTCCTATAAATACTCTTGCAATTTCTCCGTATCTTACTCTCTTTTTATTTTTCACGCATTTGTTTAATTGCTTGCTTTTTAATTGTGTTTGCAGAGTTAATTCAAAAGGCCATACATTTTTTGAATAAGGGATTGTGAAATTTTTTTAAAAGAAAAGGTTTAAAATTTCAATTAACCAATTTACCCCTCTTGGTTACTCTTTTGGGACTAATAAAGAGAGAAAGAGAGAGACAGGACAAATGACAGAAGAGAGAGATGAGCTATTTGCGAAAGAGACCTTTGTAAAATTTGATTTAAAAAATTTAAAAAATGGCTGTGATTCCCTGACTAGCATAAAATGTAAGAATAATTCCTAAATTAATATGGGGGATATCCATGTTACTAAAATACGAACCAAATGAAGCAATAATTAGAATTGAATAGATAATCAAATAGGAAAAATGATATCAAAACTATAATAACCCTAAAAGTCAAAAGAAATTATTCAAAATTAGAGAATTAGTATAGGATTTTGAACTCAAGTAAAATAAATGAACAAAACTCCTTAAATAACAAATAAGTAAAATAATGGTGAATAGTAAATGGTAAAAGTAAATAGTAAAAGATAATGGTAAATGGTAAATTGTGATGTAATAAATTGTAATGAAGTAATAATAAGAATGAATAGTAAATTAGGAATTACACAAAGACATGTAGTCAAATCAATAAATAGTATAAAATTTGGCTGAATTTATTAAATAAAGTCAAATTAAAGAAGTGAAAAGAGTAAGATACCCTTAATTTAACTTAAATATCCCTAAATTCACCTACAAAACACTAAAAATAGGAGACAAAGGCTATCAAACAACTAGAAATATCATAATCATTCTGAAAAATCAAATCCCCAAACTTTGAAAAAATTTGAGGAACCCAAAAACCGACAAACTCATTAAAAAAGGAGCAAATTAACCAAACAAGTATCAAATAAAAACATAAACATAAATCAAATTCTGTAAAAATTAGGGAAAAAGCAAGAAAATTCGTAGGAATAGATGCCTTTTTTTTTTAAATAAAGAAAAATTAGGAAAAATTAATGCATGCATACAAAATTAGGTGTCAAAATTAGAAAAATTAGTTAACATTTGTCAAAAATCATCATGACTTCAGTATGGATGTGTAAAATATATAGGTTACATAGTAATTTTTGCATGAAAAAAAATTGACAATTGGTAATTTATAAAAATTAAACAATCCCTAAAATTTTGCTATAAATATTGGCTAAAATTCGCAAAATTCATCACACCCACACCCGAAATCATAAAATCACCAAAATTCGAAGTCAAAAGTCTAAGAGTGTGAGAAGTCCGTCCGACAAACTTAGGGAAGGTGGTTCGACATTCAACTATCTCGTGGTGGCACCGATAAAGAGTAGTTAAATTCCGACAAGGCTAAATCGCAATATCAAATCTTATTCTTTTGGCTTCAAAAATTTATAGTAAGTACAATATGATATTAGTTACAATAAATAATTTTCTTTAGAATTTTTCATAAAATTTTAATAATTTTAAAAATTTGCACGAATATAGGTGTTATAATGCCAAAATACTAAAATATGAATTATTAATATAAAATGCATAAACCATTCTTAAAAATCACCAAATTGTTATATCATTACTATATGATATTCATACTACCATTAAATTCAATTACAAATTTTTACATATTTTTTTAAGCGCTTACGCTAATTTAGCGATTATACTTAGTAAATAAGAAAATCACAAATTACAAGAGAACTAATATTTATAACCCACATTAACCTTAGTTAAATAAATATATCAGTATCAATAATAAGTATATAAATACATGGATATCTCACAAAGGAGATTGCCAAATATCAAAATAATGGTTAGTTATAGGTTTAACCATAATAAAGCTCTAAAAGCGACGGAGTTAAATTTATATATCTATACCATAGGCTATAAAATTAGAATAACTTTCCTAAATACTCTAAGCTATACCTACTTATCAAATTACTTGAATTCTTTAAGGATTTTCTAAAGGAAAATGAAATTATAACCTTTTGAATTAATACCTAAAATGCTTAAACTTACGTATAATCATTGTCATATAGCAATGTTCTTGGCAATTACAAAAACTAAGCCCATTATTTCATTATACACAAACCTATAGGTATGGTTAATCTTATATAAAGTTATCTAAAAAACAAGAATAGAGCCATCATAACTCTCAATAAACTTATATTAAAAATTTAAAGCAACCAAAGATTTTGATGAATAATCATACTATAACTATAATAAGAAAAAAACCCTACATCATAACGCAATTCATCTCCTTCAAATCATTTTTTTAGGTATTGCTCCACAACAACCTATTTTGGTAAATGGTCCAGCTTTACAACTATACTTAAAGAATCCTTAAAGTCGATATATTGATTGTGAATGATAATTTAGCAAATAGATTCGTGTGATGATTACATGTTTGATTGTATTATAATTGAATGATATGGTGTGATAAATTGAGTGATCACTTAAGTAAATTTGGAATTTTAAGAATTTATCTGGACCTTCACAAAACGAGTCACATTACGAGACATCAAACATCCTACTTCCATCAAAATCAATTGTTCAAGTAACAATGAAATTTCTTCTTTTAACCTTTATTGAATTAAGTGACAGGAGAGGAGGTTACAATAAAAGGCTATAAGCTATATGTGGATAGTCCTATTGCACATTCCTGGTCCTATGGAAAATGTATCTATGTTTAACCTGCTTGAAACCCATATTAGAGTGGGGTTAATTCTCTAATCTCGCGATGCACTAGTCAACATCATTTGGATGGCAAAACGATAAATCATGCATATATTTAATAAACTTCTATGCTGGTTTCTTTTGAAATGTATCGCAAGATTCTAACCACTTACTGAGTACATGGAATTTTGCTCTCCACCCCACAACTTATTTTGTAGGGAATCCCTAAAGAAATCAATAATGCATGGAATCATACCCATAAGTACCAAGACAAAACTTTAGCTCCCATTTTTTTAAGTATCTTTTTAAGTGTGGTATTATTTAGTAGTCATAGTAATTATTAAATAATTATGGACCATATGTTTACTAAACTCCATAAACACTTGATAATTACAGTGAGAATGTTACTAAATAAATTTTCAAGATGTGACAATGGCATAGAAGTGTAAAATATGTATATCGCAATTTATTCAATAAAGTGATCGTAGTTAAACTTTATATCATGACTAATACTTGCAATATACATACAAAACATAATGTGTTATCTTACAGACACGATTTTGTTATGAAATTCTAGTAATTAATTTCATCTGACTTGTATATTGTTAATTTCTTTTATAGTAATGGTAGATGTGTTTTTTTTTTTTTTTTGGCCAGTACGGTAGACGTGTGTTAGGCCTTAACTTTTTTATGTATAACCGATTGGTGACTAAATAATTTTTTTAAGACTATGGATTATGAATGTAATGGACTTATAAAATATTATGTTACAGTTTGCATTTTCAACCTTATAGAGTAATTTAAATATTTGAATATTTACACAAATGTATAATACTAAACCAAGTTTTTTTTTTTCAATTTAGAATTTTGATTTAACTCGTAATTTTAAATATATCATAGTTACGGGTAGGGTTCGAGTCCTTTATTTTAAGAGCCGTAATTGCCCCAGCTTCATGGTGTGGTGGTTCGAACCCATGTATGTATCAGTTCAATGGGGGTAGGTCCATTGGTTTGGACTAGTTAATTTTTTTTTTTTTTTTATCATTATTGTTAAGGAGATTGGAGAGGGGAGGGGGGGGAAGGGAGGGGAAACAAGGTTATATTATGCAAACATCCAATAGACCTTTTCCATAGCAATAAAACATAAATCTAAGAAAGACATTATACCTTACCTCTATTACATGTGATTGGTAAAAAAACAAAAGACACATAAAAATGTGATTTATTCAGTATATCTTAGTTGCCCTGATAGTGCCTAGATATCTGAAATTGGAAACCAGTCCATCATAGTTTGTGTATATTTTTTTAATCTTTAGTGTGCTAGTTAATTTTAATTTTGAAATGTAATGTCGACTTAAAGTGATTAACCATTTATAATTAATTTTGGAAAAACAATTTTTAGTTCATGTAGTTTGAAAAAGTCTATAACAACCCAAGTATTTTTTTTTAAAACACCAATTTAATTTTTTGATTTCTCTAAAAAGTTTGCTCTACTATCCATATTGTACAAATTCTCTAGGATGCTGGGAGCAACCGTGCGACTTCTCAAGAAATCTTTAGTGCCATGCTGTATACGAGGTCCGGTAACTTAACAAGAAGGAAGCGGAATAGGGGGGGGGTGATTTCAATATCCTCAGCTGATGAAACAAAATGACACACATGATGTCGATGCTTTCCATATTGACACGAGATGCTTTGACTTCTCTAGCTCCAACAGTTTCATTAGAATCAGCTTTCAATTCGAGTGGACAGGTCCACAAACTGCACTACCATAGGCTAAAAGATGCCACTATTGAAGCATATGTGTGCTTAAAATATTGGTATGATGACGTTGCTAGGAAGTAGATAGATCCACACTTTGATAGCCCGAGGACAATGACTTGGGATTGAGGGAGTCATTGTTACCACTTGATTTGCTGTAGTAGATATAAACAGAATAGTGGGGTAAGACTAGAGGAGGTTCATAGAATGCTATGGTCGATAACCTTTTTTTTTTTTCAATATTCTTGTAATTTTTTTATAGTTGAAAAAGGTTATGAATAAAATTTATTTTCAACCTATCACAATGTATTTATTAATTTCATTTATCTAATAATTTACAACTATTCTAAATAAATTAATTAAGCAAGTTTAATATTTGCTATAAATTAGTTAATATTACAATATTATTTGATAATTTCATTTTTTTATTTCCTAAAAAAATTAAAGTTAATATATTGACAGTGATGCAATTAAAATCATTTAAAAAAAACATATTATTATTTTTAAGAGTAAAATAAATTAAATTAAAATAACAAAAAATAACATGGTAAGTTTAACGATTACATGTGTAGAGCTAGGCGGTAGCGCAAGTCAGGTGAGTCGCAGAGTGGGATGATAGATGTAATCGCATTGTTGACATGTCGGATATCCCCAAGAGTGCATATGGAGATTATTTTGGTTAATATCATGCAATCACCAAATGTTGGATTAGTGTACGGGGGTCGTTATACGATATATGGTAAGTTTAATGATTACAAGGTATATGGATGTATATTGTGTTCATTATTTCCTGATCTATATGTTTACTCTTAATTGCAGGTGGATTTCATTTACTAAGTCCCTAACATGCCACATGACGACACTCTTGCCACTGTACAAAATGTCATTCGTGTAGTAAATGAGTTCATAAGACTTGATATCAATGATCCAACAACAGCACTGTCACCTGATATCATTGGTGGGTGAGGATGAGCCACAACCTCAATCTCAACCAGTGCAGAGACGCAGACCACAATGAGAGAGGCGTAGGTAGGGACGGGGTCAAGAGCGAAGGCGAGGCTGATACGGAGATGCATACATTAGAGACAAGCCTTACCCCCACATTACATCATGATGAGCCTGGCCCTTCACATATTTAACATGATTTGTTTGGTTTATCATCATCATATACTCATCTACTGGACACTTGATGCTAGACATCTCATATGTAGAGGCCCATACCCCCGGAGCTTCACATAAAAGGCGATCGTCATTGCCATATGATATGGGATAATGACTTATCCAGGTGGATCAGACCATTATCCCATTTCACTAGTATAGTATTGGTAGTGGAGATGAGGATGCCACACTCATATAAGTTGATCCATCTATGGAGCATCCTAGCAGTTCTACATTAGGCTATGCCGTTCCATTGTACGTTTGTTAGGCAGAGACGAAGGAGGTGGACCACGTAGGAGTAGATTAGATTTTTTTTTTTATATTTATGTTTTTATGATGATGGTATGTAATAATGTATATACATTTGATGTAATGAATTGAACAATAATGTAACCATTTTTATATTATATTTTATGGGTTTTTTATTACATCGGTGCTAAAGATTTTAGAATATTGTTGTGGTTAGATGGATTAGGTTTGGGAATATTGCTGTAAGTGGATTATGTAGTTTGGAAGTTGTTTCTTGTGGTGGATGGCCAATGATTTATACAGTTGATGTATACGATTTTGATAGGTTACACTTGTTTAGATTGACTAATGTAACAAGGAGTGAGATATAAAATGTAAGAAGAGAGTGAAATCTCGTCACTTGAACGACGAGGTTGACTTTTGTATTAACCTCGTCTCTTGAAGAGAGGAACTAACCTTATTTTTTGAATAGATGATGTCGTAACTTATGATCTCATATCTTGCTTAAAATTGAGATTATTTTATTATAATGGTATTTTTATAATTTTTTTTAAAATACAAATATTGCTTTCCTTTTCACTAGCATACAATAATGAAAATTTCATCTCTGTTTTTTTAATTATTTTCATAAACACCCCATATCACATAGAAACCAAACAAACGCAAATTCAGCATATGCAAGGATACATACGTCAATTCAGGGATAAATTCAGTGATTTCACCAAAAACGAGAACCACGTAAACCCAAGCCTAGACAAATCTCCCAAGAGCCATACGCCCTGTGCACCAACCTCTTAAAGCCCCATTGAGACTTAAACAGGTGTCTCCGAGCCAGCCTAGCCATTCCACCACCACCGCCACCCCCAAACTTTTGCACATTTCCAAAACTACCCTCCCTCCCCATCACAATGCAATTATTAACAAACACGTTACTAACATCACCACTGGTGCTCTATAAAGACTCATCATTCCATTCGTACTGTTATTCTTTACTATTTATTCCAACCCGAACACAGAATAGATTCTTCCCAGCAAAAAGAAGATTAAAGGCTGGAAACTGGCACAGGCTTTCTACTAGTAGTAGAAAAATTAGGGCAATGCCTTGCTCTTCAATCAACGCAATTACTGGAGGTGATGATAACGGTTCGCTTCGTAATTTCAAGCTGACCGAGTCCACGTTCCTTGCTTCTCTCATGCCGAAGAAGGAGATTGGCGCCGATCGCTTCATCGAAGCTCATCCGGAGTACGATGGACGTGGCGTTCTCATCGCTATCTTCGGTATCTGTGCTTGTTTAATTTGACTCCGTTATTATTATTTTTTTTCGTTCTTGTTTACTTTTTTTTTTTGAAATGGAGATTTGGACAGGAATGGGCTAATGTGGAGTCGGAATTGTATTAGCAAGTGTATTTTTGTTTATTGGATGAAATTTTCGACTGGAATATGAGAAATGAAGTGCGAACGATTGCGTTTACTGTTATTTAATCTTGTTTTGATGATTGAGTGAAGATTTTTGCTGGAAGCGGCTGAGACGGAGTGGAATTGTATTATAATGTGTGTGTTTTAATGATTGAATGAAGTTTTACTCTGGGTTTAGGAAACTGAGTGTGAACGGCTGTGTTTTTAGTCATGTAAGATGTTTTAGATGATTGAATGAAAATTTTGGCTGGATGTCATCTATGCATTTTTAATGATTGAGTGATTTATTTTATTTTTGCTCGAATTGGGGAATTGAGTGTGAACGAATGCGTTATGCTGTATAGTGACTTAGTGAAGATTTTGACTGGAACGAGCTTGTGATGGAGTGGAACTGTGTTTGTTACATGATGATTGAGTAGTGATTATTGAATGGAATCTGAGTGTGATTGAATGTGTTTAGTGACTCTAATTTGATGATCGAGTGAAGGTTTTGACTGGAAACAACTGAGATGGAGTGAAATTATATTAGTATCTACGGCTCACATGGTCTAAATTTCGATTTCTAGTCTGTTTTTTTATGATCAGGTAACTTAAGTCATAGTGGTCTTGTATTAGCATGTACATGTTTATATGAATGAGTAAGGTTTTTGACTATATTTGGAAAATTGGAAAAAGAATGAATGCCTTTTGTGTTAGGGAGTTGGTTTTGTTGATCCATTTTAGAATTCTGCTGAATGAGCTTTGATGGATTGGAATTATTTTAGCTTCTACTTTTCTAGTGATTGACTATAGATTTTGACTGGAATGAGAGATGTCGGTGGCTATGAATTTTGTTTTTGATGATTAAGTACAGATTTCAACGCGAATGAGCCATATTGTGTGTGTTGCTTTCATATAAATGATTGAGAGAGATTTTGACTAAACGTAGTGAGCTGAACCGGTAGTTTTAATGATTGCACAGAGAGTTTTCAACCTGAATGAGCCAAAGGAATTCATTTCACTTGTTTTTGATGATTGAATGGAGATTTTTAACTAGACTGAGCCAATGATTTCACTTACTTGGTTTTTGAAGATTATGTGCAGTATTTAACAAAGTGAGTCAGCAGAACCAGACTTTGTGGAACTGAATATACCTAGTGTTTTTTCTTTTCTCTTCTTCTTTTTTACCCCGTGATTGACTATAGATATTGACAAATGAGGGAAATGAATTTGAATGTACTATGTTTTGACAATGCGCTGAATGGCTATGAGCGGGGGGAAATGAATTGGCATGTTCTGTCTCTGCTTATGATGATTGAGTAAACACTTCCATTAAAGGGAGGGAAATGGAGTGAAATCATGGAATTAAGTTTCAAATGCTTACAAGTCTTGAAGAAGTAATATGGTGCACAATTTAATAAACGTAGATCAGTTGTAGTGAAAATTCAAGAACTTTTTTGTGTGTAAAACATGATTAGTCACTTGAATATCATTACTGGATAGTTGTTGTGATGATGGATGGTTGATATTGTTGCCCTCTAATAGAACTAAGCGCTGTGTTGCTGAGTTTTATTTAGCTAATCCAGTGGTGATCATTTTGTCTCTAGCTGTTTTGATTATGATTGATATGCATATGCTCACCTTAAAAACATATTCTGTTGATAAACTGCTGTTGCAATGATGTGAGTAACTGACATTCGAGTTTTAACCAATTAACTTGACTGAGTAGGATCTATGATTATACCACACAGTCTACTTTCCATTAACAATATGGTTTATATAATATGCTGTCTTTTGCATGAGAGCTGTTGGCATTGACCAATAAACATATATTTTTAGCTTTATTGGGCCTCTGAAGTATCTTATACTTTGATGTGCCTGTAGAAGAGCCAAAGGAATCTTGGTAACATAATAGCTTTGGATTAACCAAGATCCGATTTAATCCTTGAGTTTGATAAATTAGTTTAGAATCCTACTGCTTCAAGCTACAGTCTTGCCATATCCTAGGCTTTGTGTGGGTCATCGATGACTTCATATTTATATTTGGTACATTTAGAAATTTAAACGGGCCTATTGAGGTCTGTGATTATAGTAATGCAGGGAGGAAGTATGCTTAGACCTAGAACAGTTTCTGGGTGGACTAATTGAATAAGTTTTAGAATAAGTCTTCACTAACCAAAGTCGTGATTTACATAACAGCAGTAGCAACCTCACCATTGCAGAATGCTGAGATTGCACACAGGGTATTGCAACTAACTTTGCTATGTTAGAAAGTATCAGGGCTATCATTCTTGCAGCAACAAAAGTAATCCATCATTGGAGAGCTGAGATTGTACCTAGAGGAATGATTATTTACGATCAGAAGAGATACAGTTTGTTGAGATTGCATGCAAGTTTTAACAAATATTTAACTAAGTTAATTCATACCAGGGATATATTCATACAGCAACGATAAAAAAAAAAAAATGGAGAGCCAATATTGCACCTGAGGTACTGATCATCTATGATTGGAAGAGGTGTAGCATGGAGCCAAAAGACAACTGTCACTGACTTGGCAACATAGAAAATTGACATGGCTGCCTTAAAAGAAGCAAAGTTGGATATCATTCTCCACTTGTTGTGGCTGAAGTTATGTAGGTTGGAATTCTTTCCATCTTAGCTAACTGTGGTTTGGTGCTGGAGTAATTGTTGTGGTGTGGTTTGTGTGGAAGTATAGCGAGACAAAGGAGTGATTTTATGCTTGGCACATGTAGCAGGGAGATATTTGGAACTTTCAGAAGTATAGGTCTTGAATTTCTTTTATATGTGTTCTCTAAGAGGAATTCTATTCCATCTGCTCTTGTTTCCAGCAGAATAATTATTATTGAGTTCACTTGCATATCGAACATGAAATAGCTATTATAGGGATTTATGATTGCCCCTCAAATCATTGCTTCTTTCCATGACGGCGTTCACAAGTGCAGATTACACTACCCCACCACTACTGCCACTACCCATCGCCATTACCAGCAGACTCATTGCCAATGGCAACGGCACTAGGTCTATCACATCTAAGGAACATACATGATAATAATATATATATATATATATATATATAAACTAAAATAATGAATATAAAAAACGTTGAACTAAAATAATGAAAATAAAAAACTTTGAACTAAAATTATGATATTATATAGTATGTAATAGTGCACATATAATATTTTGATGTAAGTAAATACTATAACATACGTATTTATGTTAAATTCTAATATTATTATATGATTACATATCTATTTATGATGTGATAATGTTAATAAAGTATTATAAATATAATATATCATTATATTAGAGATGATTCTACAGTATGATAAGTTTAGTATAATTATATTAATAAAATTATAGTATTTATTTAATTAATTAAATCTACAATATTTATATTACTGGATAAATGATATAATACTGAAATTCAATATTATACAATGAGTATTAATATCCGAGCTCATTAGCTTACCTCCATCTACTTGAATGATGGGTCGTAGTTCGGGAGGAAGAATTGGTAGTAGACATAAAACCATCAATTTTGGTTCTATATTTGTTTGAATAAAATGCTTAGCTAATTCCTATACATGGATATAAGTGATGTATAATATTATAAAATAAAGTAATTACATGGTATTTCGTAATATATAAAATATGGCATTATTAATATAATATTGATAATTTATATATGTAATAAGTATTAACTATAAAGTTAAGTGCCTTATATTCTAGTTATAATCAAATATAATAGTACAATTATAGTTATTCTTATATTAACCATACATACTATTTGATAAAGACAAATAACGTACGGTGAAATAACATTATAACTTAAATCTGTAATATTTAGCATTATATAATGTATACATCTCATCTCAATGAAAGTAAAAATTAGTAACCATTATGCATTTAGAATATTTAAATTATTAATTTTACAATTATAAGTAACAAACTATAACTATACAATTATATACAACGGTATTTGAATACCTTTTTAGCTATTTAGACTTGTTGAACCAACTAAATAAAGTAATAGTAATTCCATCCTAATAATTAAATAAAGTGACAACTTTTTAGATAGCTTATTTCTCTGTTTGACGATTGTATTACAGTCTTATTCCCATTCAAATGAGCGAGCATGACCATAGCATTGTCAATATTACAAACTGATGAATCCATATAATGTGATAGTGAACAGTATTTCATGAATTCCATGACTTTGGCTGTCAACTGAAGCAGTATTTTTTTTTTTTTTAAATAAAAAGATAAATAAGCAGATTTTCTTTCGACAGATACTGGTGTTGATCCAGCTGCTGCTGGATTACAAGTTACATCAGATGGGAAGCCAAAAATATTGGATGTTCTTGATTGGTAACAGAAACATTTCTGTTGTATTTTATCATGGCAGCTTATTACCGATATTTTACTAAAATTCTCAGCTCACTCTTCTCGGTGCAGCACTGGGAGTGGGGATATCGACACTTCGAACATCATGAAGGCTGATAAAGATGGATATATCCGTGGAGCCTCAGGTAAGCAGAGAGCGGATCATGATCTATAGAGCTGTAAATTGTCAACTAAATTATATTTGTTACCATTATTCTGGAAAAATTTTTCTTACAGAAAAAAATTACTATTTGTTTATATGTTTTCTGCATTAGGCCGTTTCCCTTTAAATTGAAAAAATCTTGCATTGGAGAACTATGAAGTTAAAAAAAAAAAAAAAAAAATTAGAATCAAGAGTAGTGTGAAGTTTAACTTATGTCTTAATGCTATGCTTTAGTTGAAAACTGCTGATGACAGAATTGTCTCAGGGCTTCCCTTGCTGTGAATCCCTCATGGAAAAATCCTTCGGGTGATTGGCATGTGGGTTGCAAAATGGTATACGAGCTATTTACAGAGACATTGACTTCACGTCTAAAGGTGGGTATTGGTGTTTTCATTAATATTATTATTATTTTTACTTTCTTGAGTTAAATTCTTTCTTTTTCTCCCTTTGAGTCTAATCTGATTTTCCATGATTTTTCTTTCCAGACAGAAAGGAAAAAGAAATGGGATGAGCAAAACCAAGAGGAAATTGCCAAGGCTGTGAAGCATCTTGATGAGTTTGACCAGGTTGGCAAAACTGCTGCATTTTGTTAGCAATTTTTACAATTAGTCATGGCAAGTGGATACGTTCTCCCATGGATAAAGCAGAAGCCTAAATATTGGGTTTCAGAGGAACTGCTTTTTTATATTATACCACAAACAAATTAAGTTACATGACTCAATATTTTGAGCATATAGCTCAACTTCCACTTATTATATCTCTATTGATGCACCAACTTTTGTAGTCTGCCTTCAGATAAATGCTTTATCAATACCACAAGATGGGATTATCTGAAAGTTTGCACTTCTCACAATGTTCTTGAAAGGAAAAAAAAAAAAAATGTATATGGTCAATTTATGAGGTGGAGGAGGGAAATTGGGGTCGGTTGGGGAAGAGAGGGGGGGGTTGGGGGGGGGGGGTGGGTGTTTGTGGGTGGGTGGTATATGATTTTGAACATCATGAGAACAGCTTGACATTGTATTATGTATCCTAGTGCTAGGTGATTGTGGCTGAAGGGTATGTGGGCCGTGTAGTGCGTTTGTGTATGTGTCAGTTTTCAAGGGTAAGGATCTTTGTGTTAGTTATGTGGAACCTGCCAAATAAAAATTACATAAATACAAATTAGATAAATTAATTACTTAAATACCGACGTAAAATCGGGCGTTCAACATGCAATTGATGTTTTTTAATTATTCACACATAAATCACATCATGAAGATGCGACTGACGTTGAAATATGTGAATCGCATGATCAAATTGTAACTCATGTGTAAACATGAATCGCATGACCAATATGTGGTTCATGTACTTAACACTTATCAGATGAGCTTAGATTCATGATTTAGTCCAAAAATACAATATAACAATTATACACTTGTAACAGTTCATAAATATACCTGTAATAAACATGAATCACATGATTAACATGCAATTCATGTATTGTACCCATTAGATTAGCTTAAATTCATGATTTAGTCGAAAAAATACAATATACCTATAGTACACTTTAACAATTCATAAATGCATTGTCATTGACTTCAATTTGGTGAAGTCTTTCATAGATCTTCAATAGTCAATCATCATCAACTTTCAATTACTTTTCCCAACTCAATGAAATTGTAAAACTCTATCAAGTTTCTATATTATATCATTTGTTTCATCAGGAAATCACAACAATACTTATAATATAGAAAATGACGATCATATATAGAAAGAAATATATTCAAATATGTAGTTTTCTAATCTTTTTGATTATATGCAATTCAACTATCTATTATACTGACCTACTTCTTCTCTCTCTTTCTTGTGTATATCACATTCTTGATTGTATTTCTTCATGGTCTTTTTCGGTGTTCCTCATGCAAAATATTATTAGATTTGATTAATAATTCATAAATTATTTCAATTGCTATTATATTATGAAATAAATATAATTTTTGTTAATAAATAGTCGTGTGATACTCTCTCCAATCTCTTATGGAACTGGATGGGTAACTTTAATTAGGGGTGGCGTGGATCGGTTTGGTTCGATTTTCATTAAAACAAAACAAACCATAATTTGCGGATTGGTTTTTTCTCTTCCTAAACCAAACTATTAAACAATAGTTTTGTTTGGTTCATGTTATAAATTAAATCACAATTCTAATAAAAAAAACTTAGTTATAATATTTTACATTTGTGCAAATATTCAAGTATTGAAATCTCACTACAAAGTTCATATTGTAAATTTCAACAAAATACTTTATAAATTATCACATCTATAATCTATAATCTCTCATAAAATTATTTAGTCACTAATGTAGTACGCTTACTGACTAATATATAGTAAATTATAATTTATTACATCTAAAAAATAATTCAGTTAGCCAACCATTTACTAACAAATTTGGGCAACAAAAAAAGAAAAAAATCATCTACCAATGAAGTCATGTATGGATAAAAGTGATCTACTAACAAAATATACAATGAAAAATTAATACATAATAAGATATATAACTAAATAATAAAATCCATACTCAATAGACTTCAAATGATTAATGGCAAATAATATTAAGTTACCAATGAAGGAATGTATCTTAAATGCAAAAAACAATTTCAAAAATAAGGAATAAGTTATTGTTAACTAATATTCATCATATAATAATTATCATAATAAAATCATAAGAACGTATATGACATTTAATAAATAATTATATTAAAATTTATAATTACAAGTAAAATATTTTTATATTTGTCTAAAACGGTTTGGTTTGGTTTACCCCTTCAAACCAATCATAAATTTACGGATTGATTCGGATTGAGAATTTTCTAAATCAAATTGTTAAAAAAAAAAAAAAAAAACCATATTTTTGGTTTAGTTTGATTACGAATTGGCTCGGTTCAGCTGGTTTTGGCTGGTTTTTTTCGCCTACCCTAGCTTTAATGGGCAGGTGGGGCATCAGAAGCGCTGAGATGGAATTGTATCTAGTGTGGAGTATATTAGCAAGTCAAATGATGGAGCATTAGTAGAAACTATTGACTCATGTGTACTATGCACTGATATAGTAACTGTAGGAGGATCATTTGGATGATGTATATGTGGATTTGGTACTAGATCTGTAGGCAGGTCTACAGGAGCTATAGGAGGATTTATAGGAGCTTCAGGAGGATCTACAGGTCTTGTAAGATGATGTAATAGAATATTTGGATCAGGATTGCGAGATTTAATCTAATGGTGCATGATCATCCTGAGCTTGACCTCTAGCTCGTTCTTGTCCTTGTCCCCTCTACTGTCCTCGTCCTCTCCCTTGAGTTGGGAGCTCCTCGGGATGCTATTGCTGCTGATGTAGATCAATCCGTGTAATGCCTCCATATCCATCTAATCTCTGTCATCCTAGAGTAGTTAGAGCATGCATCTGCTATATATATGTGCTCTCTTGTATCCGCATAAATGTGTCTAACTGAATAATTATATAAAACTATATAAGTTATCATTAAACAATGTATATTTCAGTATGTATTTTATGATTCAATATAAAAGACTTACCAATCTAGCCAAAAAGTGCTCCTAAATGATCGATATTTCTCCATGTAACTCTACAATACCAGTCGTAATAATCAGCGGAGACTATGTTCGGTGAGGTGTTGTTGTGCTCAATCTGAACAAGTCTTTGCTACCTGTTCTCCCACTATGCAATGTACCTCACATGCTTCTTTGTCCAATCCTCATTTGACTTTCATCTTAGATTTATTTTATGTATGCTGCCTGATCTGTATCAAATTTTTGTGGGATACGCTGGACCTCACTAAATTGTTGTGTAACATGGTACTCTACTATATGAAAGCATATCATATGTACACAATTCATCCATAAACCACTCTACTTCCTATATGTATCTGGTAATGGCATTATCATATCGGGGTACATGGTTTCCAACAAATCTATACAAGATAAAAGCATCTTAGTATACTCTAGATATATATAAAGATTATATTAAAGTAATTGACAAGTTTATTGTACTTGTGTGGGTGTTTGTCGATCAAGCATCTCTCTGTATATGCGCAAAATATGCATAGGAGTCTATTTGATATCAAATATGTCATCCCATCAGCATGCTAATGGACCCTAAGGTGTAGTGTGTGTGTGTCCTAGGGGTGCTAGAATAGGAATCTATCCCACACCCATATCTGTAGAAGAATAGTTGCACCCTTTATCTTTGATGGTCTTTGGATGTGCTGCTTGGTAAAGAATATCTATATAAACATGCTAGATAAACAGATCCCCAGCTGTAGATACGTATCATCTGAAAATTTTTTAACAATGGTAGGATTATCAGATGAGCTAACGATCTAGATGTATCGACAAATGTAGACCACCCATCAATAATAGAATATATGCTTTTGTGTCTCTAGATCAATATTTCATTACCACTTTATGGTAGATGTGTCAATAAAAGGGTTCTTGGTTAAGGCATCTTCAATCTTTGCCCTTTTATATTATCACCATTTGGCCTAACTCCCAATAGGTGCTCACTTAACCTTGGCTAGTCATGTGACGTGTGACTGCTTTGCCATCTATATGCAAACCAAACTGTAGCTGTATATCCTGTTGTGTCAACCTAGTTTCCCCATGTGTCATGTGGAATGGATGGGTCTTTGGTTTCCATCTCTCAGTTAATGCTGTAATCAGCACCCAATCAAGTTGAATAAATGGAAAATGTGCTGCTCCATCAAATTCAGCTTGCTGTGAGTATGGATCTATCTTGGGATCATATACATCATGCATGTCATCAGCATTCTTCAAAGATGTCTCTCATCTACGACATACAATCAGACTATTTTCCTGCAAAAATTCATTATATTAGATATGAGCAAATAAGATTAATACATTGAATATATCATCTAGTGAAGTTGCGTATCTCTCCCATCCATATAAACTTTGATCTATGTGAATTCCGTTGTGTTAGTGGTGTTCTATCTGTAGGTGCAGGATCCATCTGCATAAAAAGAAAACAAAAGTAAGGATATGTTAGATGTTATAGAATTGTTTGGGATATTAGATATATTATATATTGAAACATTTATATTTTCAAGTGAAATGATAAAAAGTCAAGGTTTTTAAAACCTTATTCCTTTCTACTTTTTTGAACATGTTCTCATGTTGTGTCCTTTCTTTCTACATTGTGTACTAGAATTTTTTGTTGATTTGTCTTTCAGATCCATCTCATTGTGGTATCTCCTTGTTCTCGATCTTCCCTTTTCTCTTGCCTTGTGATATTGTGGATGAATAAATGACATTCCTTCCATATCTATCCATGTATGCCTATCCCTATAGGTTGGAAAGTACTCCTATAGCAGATGATTTGGTTTTTCTAATGAAACAATCTTTCAATTTTATGCATAGGATCCATTTTTACATCAGCCCTGATTGCAATGGCATGTGAGCATGGTGTTTTGAAAGTTTTTAATTTGTTATAGCTACATATGTTCTTTAATATATTCACTTAATAATAGTGACCACCTTTTCTTCCATGATTTGTCCTGTGTTCCTGATTGCACTTCAAATATTCCACTCATTCTATTAAAAGTATTTGCTTTATGCCTAGTAGTTGCTTCTCTCCACTTGTCTATCTTCTCTATTATTTAGGGTAAGCTTTATCTTTTTGTATTGTTTTATTTGCTTTGTCGTGCCATTGTTGAATGTATCCTATATAATTATAGAAGATTTTAACAAAAAGGGCCCATATTGGCAATGATCTTGCTCTTCTTATAACTGCATTTTAACTTTTGCTAAGATTTGTGGTTATTTAACCATGTCTAAATCCTTCATCATATGCTCGTGTCTACTGCTCAATGGAAATATTTTCAAAATATTTTGGAGCAGTTCCTTTTCCTTTCCTCTCCCATATAGAAGACGAACTTCTTCTTGTGTCATCTAAGGCCTCCTTGATTTCTTTCTCTAAATCATCTCCAATATTTATACTGTCTTCATTTTCTATGTTTGCCAGAGCATTTCTGCTCTCTTGCACTTGTGGTATTTGAGGTGTAGTGTATTGATACAACATAGTTTGCTCTTAAGGTATGGTTAGGTGCTGAAAACATGTCATACCAAATGCCTTAGCAAAATCTATTAGAGCTTCCACATCTTCATCATTTTTATATCTTTTCAGTATGAATACTTTTGGTCCGATACATAAACAGCTACCTGTCTCTCTATAGTTTTTCTTTAGGATCAATATCCAGCAATTCACTTATCATGTTGAGAACCTCTGAATAATTAGTCCCGACCCTTGCTTTTATATTTCTCACTAACCGCTTATCTTACCCTAACCCTTGTTGATCTTTTAAGATCTTTTCATTGGCATAAAGAGAAAATCTGATATAGTCTGTCGTTTTATCTGATCATTGACATCAACAGAAATAAATTTGCTGGTGGTCATGTAACGTAAGATTACAAAAGAAGTGGTTATTAACTATAATTTCAGCTAGTCATTATCACTTATGTTTGCAAAATTATCAAATAACGCTTTTTAACAATGACCACTGCATAAACCAACTCGTCATTGATTTCAATCTTATGCTTTGTCTAGCCAACAACTACAATCACAACTTCTTTAACACCTATTTAACAAACCACCAAACCAGCACCACTAGCCATCAAAACACCACATACAAAATATGCTATTCCTGAACATTCACTTCCCATTCTTATTTTAATCCGTGCAATGTGCCACTAAAGAGCACTCTAAACCAAAAGCAATGGAAAAATGTGCTGCTTAGTCTTAAATAAGAGGTAAGAAATTATTCCAACTGATAAATATTGGTTATATTAAAAATTTTAATGAATCCACTGGCACAACGGCAGTGGCATAATAGCAAAAATACAGCAATGGAAGGCAGCAGTACAATATGGATTTTGGAAACACCAAGAGAGGAGATGAAACCTGGAATGTAGCTTGACAAACACATTCAGTATTGATGTTGATGGATTTGTAAACTGAAATTGAGTTAATAACAATGGTGAATCAGTTATAAACCCTGTTTAGACATTTGATCAAACATCTGACATGCATAATAATAATTCAATCAAATTGACAAAGAAATTGTGTTTTTGAAGTAAATTAACATACCTTGTTGATCTTCATATGTCGTGGGAAGTGATTTTTTCAGTACCAAAGAAAAACTCTAGATGCGATTAAGAGTGTGACAAGTGTGATCGAGAGTGAATTTGGGAAATTTTTTTTCAACGATTCTGATTTGTGTGCGCGAGAAAGAAGAAGGGGGCAGTGCTTTTATATGACAGCATGAAACGCGTATGGTAAGTGCGATTCATGCATTATATGCGCACTGTTTCATTAAATGGAACAACATGAAACACATCTACAAATGGCGATTCAAGCATGAATTGCCAATCTAAAATGCAATTCATAAGTGATACGCCTGCATAAGATGCGATTTAAATGTGAATCGCCTATATGAGATTTGATTCACATGTGAATCGCTTATATGAGATGCGATTCACTTCCTTCAAGATTCATAGATGAACGCATTTAATAAGAGAGATTCACGTGCTTTATTTACCATAGGTAAATTGTTTGCTTGAGATGTGATTCATGATTGAATTGCCTATCTAAGGTGCGATTCACCTTGAATTGCTTTTCTCAAATGCGTTTCATGTGTGAAATGCTTTTCTTAGATGCGATTCACGGTTAACCTTGCTTTCAAAATCTAATACTTTGATGAATCGCTCTTCAAAGATGCCGATTCGGACATGAATCACATAGCTTAAATTCGATTCATTAAGGTAATACATGAATCGCCCTTTCAATATGCGATGTGATTTAGCTTTGTATATGTTTCATTAAATTGCATCTTCACAATGCGCTTGTTTTACTAAACCATGAATTGTGGCCTGAAAATGCGATTTAGTATTGGCAATTAGGTAATTAAAATCATCTTGTTTGTATTTTGGTAATTTTTTTTGGAAAAGTTGGTAAACACGTGTTTTACCTAAAACACTAGTTATATGTGTCTTACTTTATGTTCTTGTATCAAAATAGCAGTTTTGTGCCATTAGAATAAGATTGATATTGATCTTGGTCTTGTTCTTACTCAACCTAAGACTTGAGACTTCATTTGATATAGCGACATACTTCTTGCAAATATATTGTCTCCACTTATAGGCAATAATTTCTTGCAGAAGCATGCCAAGAAAGAGGATCCCAACTTGAAGAGGATTAGAGAAGATCTCCAAACCAGACTTGATGTTTTGCGGAAACAGGCTGATGTCAGTATTCAGTAGTTTCACTTTTATCACTCTTTCTTGCAGTTCTTTTCTAATTGGATTTGAAATTTCTTGTCTAAGAGCTATGATGATAAAGGACCTGCTATAGATGCTGTTGTATGGCATGATGGTGATGTTTGGAGAGTTGCTCTTGACACACAAACACTTGAAGACAACTCAGATTGTGGGAAACTAGCTGACTTTGAGCCCTTAACAGATTACAGGTATGTATATTAAATATTGTAGACCGGCAAAACTTTTTGAAGAACACAGTCGCAACAACCTGAATGGAAATATTACTGTTCTAATTGGTTGCCAAAAAGGTTGCATGATGCAAAACAATTTTAGATGTTGTTAGATAAATATTAAATTGATACAATTCATTAAAGTTTAGGTTTTAGCTAAATACTTCTTCCATTTTATCCTTGGTAAACATTTTCATGTGTTTCTCCCTCAGGAAAGAGCGAAAATATGGCATATTTAGCAAGCTGGATGCCTGTTCCTTTGTTGTTAATGTATATGATGAAGGAAATGTCTTAAGCATTGTGACTGATGCTTCCCCTCATGGTACTCATGTTGCTGGTATTGCTGCTGCATGCCATCCGGAGGTATGAAATATGGGTGCAAGTTGAAATAGCAAGAATGCATTTATTCATCTAATATCTAATTTGTGTTAGGAGCCCTTGCTGAATGGAGTTGCTCCTGGAGCTCAAATAATCTCTTGCAAAATTGGAGATTCAAGACTAGGTTCGATGGAGACAGGAACTGGCTTAACTCGAGCTCTTATAGCTGCTGTGGAGGTGTGCATGGACTTTTCTCTTGCATTATCATCATTGACACCCTGAACTTAACTTTGAATGCTTATTCTCCTTATTATAACTTCTGTCCAATACTATGCTTTTTGGTTTCATTTTTTGGTAAGTTGTTTATTGTATTTTTTGTTGTAAGCCTATAATAGAGTTATTAAAACTCTGTTGCAGCACAAATGTGATTTGATCAACATGAGCTACGGGGAACCTACGCTACTACCTGACTATGGACGCTTTATTGACCTGGTTGATGAAGTAATAGTCCAACAACTTGGTACTCTTTGCTTGGTCATTTTAAGAGATGCAACTAGGTTTTCATCAACTCAAATTTGTTATATGTATATATTTGTGTGCGTATTATATCATTGTAGAACCATCATAATAATTGGTGGCCAGCAGGTGTTTAAAAGAATTAATTTGATTCTTCTGGATGCTGATTTTTTCCTCTGAAAATCCGTATTTTATAGTAACAGACATGAGGTACAAAATGATTATGTTGAATATAACTGCTAAAGAAAATATCTTTATTTTATGCTCATGACTCCTGCATTTGCATATGTATTGCCACCAGCGCTGCCACCATTGTTGTGCATACGAGCTCTTTTCCTTAAAAGATATTTCTCTCTTAATATCTCAATCTTTCATGATTATGCAAGAAATTTCTACACAAATCATGAGGATCATTGTTAACTGTTGAATTTGCATGTTGCTTGATTAGCAGGGAATTTTGTAGTTGATAAGTTCCAGTTGCATGGAATCATGGATTTGATGCTGTTGAAACTACAAACTATGGATTGATTTAATCTCTTGAGTTTAAACTATTAGCTAGCTAGGTTATTTTGATGTGTTTAACTCAAAGATTAATCCTTAAAGAGAATCTAGATGAACTTCTGTGCGAGTTCCATCCTGTGCTTATTCCTTCTCTTATTTGGAAAGATTGATACCGGGATTTATTTATATAGGCAGTAAATAAGCATCGTGTAATTTTTGTGAGTAGTGCTGGCAATAGTGGGCCAGCACTAACCACTGTTGGTGCACCTGGAGGTACTGCTTCAAGCATCATTGGAGTTGGTGCATATGTGTCCCCTTTAATGGCTGCTGGTACCCATTCCATTGTTGAACCTCCCTGTGAAGGACTAGAGTATACATGGTGTGTACTTTTCAATATAAGCAAAGATAATTTTGATTGGTATGCACATGTTTATAATTTCTTTGGTGATATGTAGGTCTAGTAGAGGTCCAACAGCTGATGGAGATCTTGGTGTTTCTATTAGTGCTCCTGGTGGAGCTGTTGCTCCCGTGCCCACATGGACTCTTCAAAGACGTATGCTTATGAATGGAACATCGATGGCATCTCCATCAGCTTGTGGAGGGACTGCCTTACTTATTAGTGCTATGAAGGTTATTTCCTTTCTTTTATTAACAGTTGTGGAAGGAGGATGGGGTCATCTTCTTCATCATACTGTGCCCATACCCCTTGTGGACTGAAGTTTGTGTTTTAATAATGCAGGCTGAGGGAATACCTGTGAGCCCATATAATGTGAGGAAGGCCCTTGAAAACACTTGTGTCCCTGTGGGTAGCTTCCCAGAAGATAAACTATCCACTGGTCAAGGGCTCATGCAAGTTGACAAGTTAGATTTCTGCTTCCAATCCTTAATCTGTTTATGTAATTATTTTTTTTTACTTGGTAATTTAATTTTCAAACTTATCCCCTCAATTCATGCTTCCCAGGGCTTATGAATATATTAAATCAGGGGATGTACCATGTGTTTGGTATCAAGTGAAGATTAATCAATCTGGCAAATCAAGTAAGCATCATTGATGAGCTCTTTTCCTTCTTTGCTTGCTAGGAATCTGTTGTACATGTTCAGCCAATTCCATATAGGCAGTTGAATAGAAGGTTCCAATTAAATAAGTGAGCCTTCCCTTTTCCTTTCCTAGGTTTTGGATTGTGCTCATCAGTTTTGAATACTGTATCATATTAATTGTCAAATACATGCATGTTGGCTGTAAGTGGTGCACTCTGATGTTGTAAGGATCATTGTCACTTGTCCTGCCCTTGGGTAAATTGTAGGCAAGTGGCCTTTGCTAACAAGCTACATGAATTTTTGATTGATTATTCTATGGCAATAACATAGCCTATTGTACAGGTTCGCTTCATTGTATTCAATTAATATCAATGTGGGACTTCAAATGTGCAATTATCAGAAAAGGCTTACAAAAACATTACATGTTTGTTATACTGTATTATGCATAAATAAAAAAATTGCATTGCCCATCTATATTCTCATTAAGTGGGGGGTTGGTTATATAGCTCCTAATTTGCCATTATGCTCCATCATTATCCATCTCTTTTGTGATGCTTGAGTATGTAAAATCATTTTTTAATTATTTCCCTCCACATCTTTTACGGTCTTCCCAACTTACAGTTTACACGAATAGTTTCTCAAGTGTCACGATATCAAATTGGTGTCCTGACCTCCTTAAACATCTTTGCACACGGCCAAAACATTTCACTAGTGTTTCCTTTTTTACTAATCAATGGGGTCTGATCTAAAATTCTTTTTATTATATATACTCATGTCATAGTACATCCATACTGCCATTTCATACAGACTGTGTGAACCTATGCATCACATCTTTATCCATGCCACCTCTTTTTGCAGTATGGATCCAAGATACTTAAAACTTTCAGTTGATATGTATTCCTACTTTCATAAAGAAATTACTCTTACTTTCTCTTGCTCCTAGTGTCCCACTCTCTTTTTGCCTTACCTGGTGTAAAACCTTTCTCGTCTAAAATTTTACACCAATTCTCAAGCTTAGCTCAGTGCTTAAATTCAAACTTTTACGTATGACTCTCTCTCCAAGAGGCTCTTGGGTTAGCCCTTATTCTTATTACCGCATCTCTTTACATGTCTTCAATAGTTTTGTTTTATGGTACTCTTACACCGTCTTTTCCTGAAACTTTCATAAACTTCAGAGGTCAATGAACACTATATGCAGGTCTTGCTTCTTCTCTCCATAAGTATATTTGAATAACCATGTGTTTATGACAGTGATGGAGGGGCATGGCTGTACTTGTACCTGTTATATCCAAGTACATGAACTACCTTACAAAGTCTATGCATTGGTTGAGCATAGGCTGCACTATGTAGGTAATCCAAGAAGTTCCCAACCATAGCCTTTAAATTACCAATAGCAGCCTTTAGGCGTAGAGTTGATCATATTTTGGACAAGTGCATGGATGCAGCATTGGTAAATAGATGGTATGATGCTATGCATTTTGAGCAGCATTGTCCTGCATTCTGAAAAATTATCTCTTCATAATTTTAGCCATTTTCATGTCTGCAAAGATTTTCAACGTTCCATTTTTTATTGGGATGTAGCTTCTGGGATGCCTTTTCTATGGAATATATAGCTGTTTTTAGCATTCAGTATGTGACTATTTGTTTTTTATAGCTCCAACATTTCGAGGCATTTACCTTAGGGAGGCTGGTGCTTGTTGTCAATCCACTGAGGTGAGACTAATAAACTATTCTCTCAATTTCAGTTAATTTACCAAATTCTTTAGCTTGAATTATAAATTGATTTGTTTTGTTAAGACATATCCCTGTCATTCTTAGGAACTGATTTTCTGTACATCACTGTACATGTCCTTGTACCTTTTTGCTTGTTCAATTCGGTCCTAGCATTTGGATCATTTTCTTTGTCATTTGTTTGTACATAATAAAAAGCTGGGTCACTTAAAACTCTTTTCTCAAGTAATTATAAAAACTATTTTGCTTTTGAACAATTACAACTTCTAGATGTAAATGCTTTTCTCTCAGAAGTCAAAACTTACTGTATATAACATGATGCACCAAGAATATTATAGGGAATAGGCTCTTTTCATTATCTAGCTATATGACATAGCTTGATCACCAAATTAAAAAATAGATTTGATCATTTGAAGTAAACAGCAACCTTGATGCTGTAAAAGGGCAAAAAAGAATAATAGGAATAGTGACTTGAGAATGCAACTATCAAAAGAAGTTTTCCTAGAGTTTTAGAAACACGAGAAGTTGAAGCTTACAATACAAAGAATATTTGATGGCTTAAAATTGCATAAATATGCAATTTGTAATTAACCTTATTGCCCAATGACCTCAGCATTTTCTCAGTTGCAGTCAGTTGGCCCAGGTGAGATTTGATAATCTCTAGTATTCCCTGGCCTCAATTCAATCACAGAGTTCCTTGATGAAAGTAATGACTCATCTCATTTTTATTTTGGCATTATCCTTGTCATTCGTGTTAAATATGGAAGGACAATGAGTTTATGACAATTGCTTCTATTGGTGAAATATATCATTTATGTTATGAGGGTTGCAGAGCTATTACCATATGAGAAGTTGATTTGAATGCAGCTATTGGCATCTCACTCATTCATGAGTGGGCAACTTTGAATGTTCTTAATGAAGCCAACCAAAGAGCCTGCCTAATAACTTGATCTACATTGCAAGCTTGATGCAGTAGAATTCACAAACCACATACAAACAAAACTTAACAGTGGATTAAAAAGATGGAACCGTTGAACAATAGTTGTGTTCCCCTACCCTCCCCCCCCTCCCTTCCTGGTAGGAATATTTTAGAATTTATGTAAGCTGTAAATTATTTTAATATTGATTAGGTTACTAGAGTTGTGGTAGGGTTGTTGTACTGTTAGAATTTCTTTAAGAGAGAAATTTTGTATATTTTTTTATATCACTATTACAAGAAACATCAATATATATAGACAATATATACTTTGTAGCAGTACTAAAACTTGGTGTACCAATCCCCATCTAACACATCATTAATTATCTTATCTAAAAAATCAAGGAAAAAATATTATTTACAAAAAATATTACAAGTCAACACTCCCTTAAGCGAGGAGTAGATGTTTATCATTCTTAGCTTGGAGATTATCTCATGAAAGTTTGTACCATTCAATCATTTTGTTAAAACATCTGCAAGTTGCTATCTTGAAGGAACATATTGTCAAATTGGTTTCAATACCTCTTTCTTTCAGTTTCCTTTCATTAAATAGAAAAATATGGACAACAAATTTGCCATATTTTAGGCGTACAAGATAAGTATTATCCCTATATTTATCATTTAGTTATAACAGAAAATATCCCTAAAAAACACAAATCTTATCCTTAAAAATCTTTGTATCTTTATCTTCGTAACATCCCCCCTCAAATTGATGCGGGTAGATCAAAAAGCATCAATTTTTCAATCAAGAACTGATGGCGATGTCGAGAAAGCGCTTTAGTGAAGATATCTGTAGGCTGATGGTTGGTAGAAATGTAAGGAAGAGTAATCACATGTTTGTCAAAGGCTTCGCATATGGAATGGCAATCGACTTCGATATGTTTTGTACGCTCATAGAAAACGGGATTAGCAGCGATCTGAATAGCACTGGTATTATCAGCATGAAGAGGAGTAGAGTGAAGCTGAGGAAAATCGAGTTCGCTTAATAAGCGACGAAGCCATGTGATCTCAGAGCAAGCAGAAGACATAGCACGATACTCAAGACTCAGTAGAGGACTTGGAAACTCTGTCTTGCTTCTTACTTTTCCAAGAAATGAGTGCATTGCCTAAGAGCATGCACCATCCCATAACAGAATGACGAGTATCGGCACATCCAGCCCAATCAGCATCATAATATCCCACCAAATTTAAGGATGAGTCCTTAGGAAAGAACAACCCACGTAAAGAGGTGCCCTTCAGATATTGAATAATATGATGGACCGCCGCAAGATGAAGATGTCGAGGGGCTTGCATAAACTGATGACCTGCTGTATTGCAAAAGAAATGTCAGGTCGAGTAATTGTCAAATAATTCAAACTCCCAACGAGCCGATACAAGGATGGATCTGAAAGAAGCTCGCCTTCCTCACGAGAAAGCTTGAGATTAACCTCCAAGGGTGTAATAGCAGAGTTACCCGATTGGAGAGCAAGGAAATCACTTTTTGTGTGTATTTGTGCTGATGTAAAAATGTACCAGACTGAGTAATCTGGACCTCAAGACCAAAAAAGTACTGCAAAGGACCAAGATCTTTCATATGAAAGGAGGTCTTCAGATGTTGTTGCAACTACTGAAGTAATTCAGTATCAGAACCAGTAATCACAATGTCATCGACATATACAAGAAGCAACACAATGCCTGCAGAAGTCTTGCAAAGGAAAAGAGAAGAATCAAACTGACTTTGAGCAAATTGAAAGGCAAAGCAAAGTAGAGGAATTTATCAAACCATGCGCGCGGAGCTTGTTTTAGTCCGTACAAGGATGCGTAGCGACAAACCTCTGAGGAAGGTGTAGTAAACATGCCGGGAGGTGGAGACACATAGATTTCTTCCTTTAGGTCTCCATGTAGAAAAGCATTCTTGACGTCCATCTGTCTGAGAGACCACCCTTGTGAAGCAAGTGCTAAAATAGTTCGAATGGTAGTCATCTTGGCAACTGGGGCAAATGTTTCATCATAATCAATGCCATACTCTTGACGATTTCCAAGAGCCACAAGACGAGCCTTATATCTGTCGAGGGAGCCATCAGAGCGAAGCTTAACTGAATACACCCACTTACAGCCAATCGGTTTGACACCAAAAGGACAAGTCACAATATCCTAAGTGTGATTTTCTTGAAGAGCCTGGATCTCTTCTTGCATGGCCTGTTGCCAACATGCTTGGGAAGCTGCCTGGGCATAAGAGTGAGGAACAGAAACAGTATCTAGAGTGGCAATGAGGGAGGTAGGAGGAAAACCATACCTATCAGGTGCATGTCTAACCCGAGTGGAGCGTCGAGGTATAGGAATTGCAGAATCAGGTATCGGATCAGTGTCTGGAAGGAGCGTTGGAGAAGGTGGAAGATGTCTCTGATACACCAGACCAGGTTTGAACCGGCGAATCGAAGGAGACACATCATCAAAAGGTGGAAGAGGAGCAACAGAGGGATCGGAAATAACTTGAGACTGAAAGAAATATTGATTTTCGAAGGACATTTCGAGAGATGCGAATTTTATTTGCATGAGCATCATAACAAATAAATCCTTTGTGATTAGAGCTATATCCCAAAAAGGCACACATGACAGACTGGGCAGCAAGCTTGTGACGCTCAATAGGAGGTAAATGAACAAAACAAACACACCCAAAAGTGTGAAGGGATTGATACTTAGGATAAATGCCAAACAAACGAAAATAGGGAGAATCATAATTGAGAGTGGTAGCAGGCAAGCGATTAATTAAGTAGACAGCAGTAGATAACGCTTCTACCCAAAACTTAGACGGTACAGACGAATCAATCAATAAAGTACAAACAACATCTAAGAGATGACGATTCTTACGTTCGGCAATACCATTTTGTTGAGGAGTGTAAGGACAAGAACGCTGAGAAATGATTCTCTTTTGCTGAAGATATGTCTGGAATGAATGGGACATGTACTCTCCTCCTGAGTCAGAGCGTAAGATTCTGATACAGGTACTGAATTGTGTCTCGATAAGCGCAACAAAGTTTTGAAAAACAGAAAAAACATCACCTTTAGAACGAAGAAAATATACCCAAGTAAAGCGACTAAAATCATCAATAAACGTCACAAAATAACGATACTGACTATGAGAAACAACAGGACTTACGCCCAAACATCAATATGTATAATCTCAAAGCATTTAGAAGCACGACTACCATGCATAGGAAAAGGTAAAGTTTTACTTTTACCAAGACGACAAGTAGCACAATCAAAAGAAACATTAGAATAATGAAATGAGTCTTTATTGCCTAAAAAACCATGTTTCATAAGATGAGTCAAGACAACAGAATTGGGGTGACGCAATTTCTTATGCCAGACTTCAGTATTATTGGTAGTAGCCGTACAAGCTAAAGAAACGACACTAGGAATAGAAAATTGTAAAGGAAAAAGACGTCCCACTTTAGGCCCCTTTGCGATCACCGTCCCCGACACCTGATCCTGCACAACACAACCACCACGAGAAAAATGAACATCATAATTATGATCCACCAATTGGCCAACAGAAATCAAATTAGTAGATAATCTAGGAGAGATAAAAACGTACTGAAATGAAGAGCCCAAATTACCGACAGCAGTGATAGGAAGAGTACTGCCATCAGCAATCTGAATAGTTTGTGTGCCTCCATATTTACGAACATCATGGAGACCAAACTTACTACCAGTCATATGATTAGAAGCCGAATCAACAATCCAAGAAGAAGTGGAGTTTGTACCTGGACCTTGCAGTCCTAGAGCCGTAAAAGCCGACACAATCATTTGTTGGACCATGGCAGGAGTGAGAACAGACGAATCATGCTGGTAGTGGGGGGGAGAAGGAGATGATGGCTGAGCAACAGCTTGAAAGGCATGGATTGGCGATTCTGAGGTCGCACTCGACATTCTTTGATGATATGACCCTCTTTCTTGCAGTAGTTGCAAACTTTCTTAGGACAGTTGCGAGCAATATGACCAAACCCCTTGCAACTGAAACATTGCACTTTGTTCCGTCCTTTTCCTTGTGCTGTATAAGCTACATTCACAGCTTCAGAAACAACTGTGTCAGAAGTCATACTCATCTGAGTTGATAGCCTTTGTTCTTCACGCAATAATTCTCCTAAACAAATATCCAAAGAGGGAACCGATTACGGTTCAACAAACTAGCTCTAACAGACTCAAATTCAGGTCGAAGCTTCATTAAGAATTGGTCACGTTGACTCTCAGCATGAACTGCTTGGAGAGCCGCGAGTGCCATAGTGGGAACCTTAGAATGAACGATAGCAGAATACTCTCCCCAAAGATTAATAAAATCTGAATAAAATCGCTGAATAGTTAAGTGACCTTGATTGAAATTACTAATTTCCAATTCCAATTGAAATTTTTGAGCACTGTGATCTTGGTGATAAACACGCTGTAGATAGTTCCATATAGCCTGAGCAGTAGTAAAACACCGAAGATTGATGACAAGATGGGGCTCAATTGTTCCCAATATGAAGGAGATCACCTTAGCATCATTGACCTCCCACTGGGCACGTTCTTTTTCATCAGTGGGAATGGGAATAGAACTATCAATATGGGTTGATAATTCTTTCCCTTTCAAAAACATCTTAAATTGAAATTCCCATGTAGGAAAATTTTTTCCAGTGAAGCGAACAATAGTATTCTCAAGTGACTCATAATAAATTAAGGAGAGAGAACAACAAAAAAAAAAAACACAGTCACGGCAAAAAAAATTTGGAGAGGAAAAAATGAGATAGCCACGGCAAGGAAAAGAAAAAAATCAACCAGGAGAAGCCCAAAATACTAATACCCACTGTCCAGCACGTGAGATGCCAAAAAATGAAGTTCCATGAAGTCGATCAACAACTCCCACCGTCCAGTACAGCCGAAGAAAAGAAATCCACTGTCGAGTTTGTGAGATTCCAGATCCGAAGAAAAAAAGAAAAGAAAAGATGGAGTCGATCGTTCGATGAACCACCAAACCCAGATCTGAATCTTCGACCACCTTGCAACCACCACGTGAAACGGCCAATCACCACCACAGAGAGAGAGAGTGAACTGTCGAAGAACAATCTGATGAAGTCGTTGTCCCCGAGATTGCCGATCACCACTACAGTAATAACGGAGCACCACCACGAGAGGATTGACCGCTACAGAGAAGGCCGACGAACACCTATCCACTCAGCCACCGAGAGAGAACAAGTCTCTAGAACAGTCGTACCCAGCAGCCACACCAAACCCGACGAACGCACCAGAAACGGCCGGTCACCACCACGGAAGGGCCTTCACCAACACGTACAAGATAGTAAACCCACAAAATGAGATGATCCAAGAGCAAGATGGAACTTGCAGAAACAGAAAAGAAACCTTTTCTCGTCACACACGAAGGATTGAGACCACAAAGAAGAATATCAGAATAGGAGCTCTGATACCATGTCAAATTGGTTTCGATACCTCTTTCTTCCCGTTTCCTTTCATTAAATAGAAAAATATGTACAACAAATTTGCCATATTTTAGGCGTACAAGATAAGTATTATCCCTATATTTATCATTTAGTTATAACCGAAAATATCCCTAAAAAACACAAATCTTATCCTTAAAAATCTTCGTATCTTTATCTTCGTAACACATGTCATACAAACTAAACCTTCGTTTAGCTTTTTTTTGATGAAATGTTTGTCAATCTTGATGTATTTTATCTTATCATGTTGCACAGGGTTATGGACAATGTTGATTGCTGATTTATTGTGACCGTAAAGCTTCATTGGTTTGTCTCACTTAATCTTCAAGTCATCTAAAATAATCTTCAGCCATAGTAGCTCGCAAATTTCTTGAGCAATTGCTCTGAATTCTGATTCTACAGTTGATCTAGCCACAATATTTTACATGTTGCTTCTCCACGTTACCATATTTCCTTCGAGAAATATACAATATCCCAAAGTTGAATTTCTATCCACAATTGATCCTGCACAATCTGCATCAGAATAAGCTTCCAATGTGAGGCTATCATTTTTTTTAAACAAAATTCCCTTTCCAAAACTTCCTTAAGATAGTTTAAAACCTTGTAAGTTGCTTATAGATGATAGTTTCTTGGATCATGCATGAATTAACAGAGTATGCCATGTCAGGTGGAACATGTGCAAGGTATATGAATTTTCCAACTAGTCTTTGGTACATCAACTATCAACCTTTGGCTCCTCTTTAGCTTCTCCAAGTTTTTTATTAGGATCCATTGGAGTAGATACCGGTTTACACTCCATCATTCCAGTTTCCTACAAGAGACCATGCACATACTTTTGTTGTGATATGAAGATCCCTTTAATTAAGTAAGCCAACTGCATGCTAAGAAAATACTTCCAACTTTCCAAGTTTTTTTAATTCAAATTCTTTGGTCAATCTCTTTCTCATTATTCCCAGTCACAATTCAACAGCATTTGGCTTAGAGATGTAATTAGAACTCCCAGGTAATTTTTCTGTTGCAATAGTTGGAGTTGGTGACAAGAAGCTCGAAAAAGGACCCGATTTTGAGGATGAACCATCGGTAGTCATGTTGGAATAAAGATAACCCTTAAGAAGAGTGAAAAAATCGTTGGAAGACAACTGATGGCGGTGATCGGTGGCTCACGATAGCGAACTGCAGCGAATAGCAGCTGCCCACATTAAAAAAGCCAGCATTTCTAAGTTTGGGTGGCTGAACCTCAACAACAAAGAGAAACTAGCGCATGTTACGAGAAATGGCCAAAAAACAAGACAAAAAAGAAGAGATGAACAACGGTGATGGACAGCTCGTGGCGGTGCATGTGGGGGGTTGCAGTGGCGATCTTCCTGGGTTATCACGCCGGAGAAGAGAGGAACGCGGTGATGTGATTAGATTTTAAATCTAACACCAGAGAGGAGAGGAACACGCCTTGAAAGCCACAAAAATTAGGGTTAGGATTTGTGTTTGGGTGGAAATTAGGTTTAGGGTTTGTGTTTGGGTAATTTAGACTTTGATACCATGTAAACAGACAGGAGAGAGAAACCAGAAAATATTTTATTAATTGTATAAAAATAATATACAATAATAGTATATATACATGTACTAAAGGCCGTAACTATACTAGTTTAAGCCATGTGGGATATACATACATCTATAATTGAACAATATTTATTAGGTTGGTAGAGTTGGTGTTAGGTAGGATTGCTGTACTAAAGTTGTTATTACCTATTTCGCTAATAATGTGTATAAATAGGTCATGTTATTTACATTTTCAGATCATATTTAAAGGAATATCTTTTACATTACTTCTCTTCAGGGATGTTATGTCGGATTTTCATTAATGAAAGAATACTTGTTATATAGGATGAATAAAGAAAGGAGGCAAATTTGCCAAGACAAAAGAAAACAGATAGGTGCTAAGGTCAAGTGAAACACCATACAAAAACAAAAGAATTGTGCTAAGATCGAGATCTTGGCAAGATACATTACAAGAGAACTATCTTAGCAAAGAAAAAAAATACGAAAGTAGTTTTGAATATTAATTTTTGGAACAATAGTAGTTTTGGATTCTAAAAACCAAGATAAAATTATTTTTGGGTTTATTTTTACTTAGACAATATTATTTATTTATTTCTCTCTCTCTTTCTTTTGAGCAAGTTACTCATGAATATTAATTTCAGAGCTTAAAATGAAAGATACGGATACATATCAGCAATCTAATAACCATGGTCCCAGGCCTTATGTAATGCCATCAAAAGTTAATTTGACAGCTTAGAGTCCTCCTAACATGCAAGATCAATGTTGCAAATTAATTATGTCGTAAAACTGCCTTTGTCACATTTTTTCTTGGATAAGATAAAAGGAATTTTTTGGATGTCTCCGAAGAGACAAATTCTAGTCAATTTGGAATTTCCTTATTCAAGAATGATCATGAAATTAACACACCAATCTTTGAGCTTTGTGAAAAATAATCTCCCTCAAATAGAGTATGGTGGCATGATGAAACTCTTAAGCATTGACACCTCTTTTGGTGTACTATCCCAGAGTTCATCAAAATTCCACGTTGCGGATAATACCTCCAAGTGAAGAGTTCTGGTCGTTACAAATGCCCCTTAAGCCAAGAATGGTTAATAGTTTAGCTAAACAAGGAATTAATGGGCCTTTATTCATTTGGCTTAAAAGTTCCTCTTTTTTTTCGGGCCATGCATATTACAGTTGTTGGAGGAGGGTGAAATTGAACATTGTCCTTCGTGTTAGGAGACAATGTTCATTTCACTAGGCTATAACGGGACTTAGCCCAAATCTCCTAACTTGTGTTGACTTTGTTCACTACACATACTTGTAAATAACTACTCTCTCTCTTCCACAAATCATGTGGAACTTTAGTCACTTGGCCATCACAATTCTCATCTATTGCATATTCTTAATTTTAAATATACAATCCATCAATAATTTTAAGCTACATATAGCAATGTTGGAATTTGAACTAAAGGACTTGCTCCTATATTAAATTCCAATTGATTTATTAGTTTAATGATTTTATTTTCAATCACTTGGTGGATGTGTTAATGATATGAAAACTTGGTTTGCCCTCTGCTTAGGACTTTTTACTTTTGAATTTTCTTTATATTGGCTCCATATCAGATAAAAAAATTTCCTTTCCTCAGTGGACTGTGCTGGTGGAACCAAAATTTCATGAAGATGCTAATAATTTGGAAGAATTGGTGCCCTTTGAGGAGTGTATTAAATTACGATCCACAGACCAGACAATTGTGAGGCCCCCAGAGTATCTTCTTCTCACACACAATGGTCGTAGTTTTAAGTAAGTGTTAGTGGTACTTATTCAATTTCTTGGATACATCAATAAATTCTCCTCTCTGTTCTCAATATAGACTTTATTCAGTAAATTGATTGTGAATCACTGCCTCTATTTTTCACCATTCCAAAAATATGGTGAAGGAATGAATTTATAGATGGAAGTTGGCTTGACCAACTCTGTTCCGTTTGCTCTACCACCTTTCATTTTTTTTTTTTTTCCTTTTAATGCATATTTGTTCTAACTTTTCATTCTTTCTTTCAGCATAGTAGTTGATCCTACCAGCCTGAGCAGTGGCCTTCATTATTATGAAGTGTATGGGATAGATTGCAAATCTCCATGGCGTGGCCCGCTCTTTACAATCCCAGTTACCATAACAAAGCCAGCACCAGTGGTGAACCGGCCCCCAGTAGTTTCTTTCTCAAAAATGTCATTTGAGCCAGGTACTAATTGATGTTCAAGAAGAGCTTGAAAAACATAATAAAATAAAGAAAAACCTTACATATTCATTCAAATGCATTCTCTTCTAACTCCATAACTAGTTTCTTCCTGAGGGCAACACTTATATGGTAGTTTGGTCAGTCCATTATGTTTAGATGTTTTTCGTAATTCATAGTATTGTCTGACCAGAATGAAAAAAACTGGATTTACCCCAAAAGATGGTATATCCTGATGAGAATATGGTATTTATGTAATCATTTCATAGATTGGTATATGTTCTTTCCTAGTGTGTATATTGTGCTAAACCAGTGTTTCTTGATTGGATGTTGAAAGTTCATTTTTTGATTTTTTTTTTTTTTTTTTGGACTCAAGAATCCAAAATGGTTGTCAGATTCGATTAATGACAGTGCAAATAATCAGGCTTCATTTTGGTGACTAATTTGAGCTTGGGATATTACTATTAGTTGGGTGCAATATAGATCATCTTTGTGTACTTGGATACTTGTTTATTTGTTTTCAGTGAGACATGCAACCTGTAGCTGTAACTTGTAAGCTTCTTCGTTTGATTATCGCCTAGAGGAGTTGGTAATATCATATTTCGAGACTCCATGCAAGGAAACTGGTTCTTCAACATCTTGGTTTTTGTGCCTTGGGCAGGTCACATAGAGCGCAGGTATGTGGAGGTGCCGTATGGCGCAACTTGGGTTGAGGCAACCATGCGGACATCGGAGTTTGATACCACAAGAAAGTTTTTCATCGACACTCTTCAGGTACAAACATGATAAGGAATTAATTAGGTGGTTCAGAGCAGCTTTAATATGCAGTTGTTATGATGCAGATATGTCCCTTGAGAAGGCCTATCAAATGGGAAAAGGTGGCAACCTTTTCATCTCCAGCTGCCAAAAGATTTTACTTCCCTGTAGTGGGTGGACAGACAATGGAATTAGCAATTGCGCAGTTTTGGGCTAGTGGAATTGGTAGTAATGAAACTGCTCATGTGGATTTTGAGGTAACAATTAACTTGAAATGTTTTTTTTTTTTTTTTTTTTTTTGTTTTTTGTTTGTCACTTTCTTTCATTTTAATCCTGACACCAAAGTTGGCCTTTGATGATTGGTAATAAGAATTCGTTGATGTCTCTCTTGCATTATATCTCCAGCCATAGTTCTTTTGTATGGGATTGAAAGAGATAAGGGGGGCAGGGCTCATTTTCATTCAATAATGATTATGTCATTAGAGTATCTTATGTTGTCCTTTATACTTTGGATCTGTGAACAAATTGAGTTGATTTTACATGTAGCTATTTTTTTAATTATAGATAGTGTTTCATGGCATCAACATTGATAAAGAAGAAGCAATACTTGATGGTAGTGATGCGCCGATCAGAATTTCTGCTGAAGTTCGTCTGGCCTCTGAAAATTTTGCCCCTGTTGCTATCCTTAACAAGGTGAAGTGTCTTTTCTTTCACATTCTTCTTAGTTTTTATGGTTTTCTAAGGATACAATCCTTACTATTTGCAGATGCGAGTTCCATATCGACCTGTAGAGACAAAACTGAGTACTCTTACATCAACTCGAGACAAATTGCCCTCAGGCAAACAAGTATTAGCTCTGATTTTAACGTGAGTTGAATGAATTTTAGTTTGCAGTTTCAGCTTCACTGTATTGTTAAATTTGAATGCTGACTTAAATGTTCAATATGCAGTTACAAGTTCAAGTTAGAAGAGGGAGCAGAAGTTAAACCCTTCGTTCCACTATTGAACGATCGCATATACGACACCAAATTTGAGTCACAATTCTATATGATATCTGATGCAAACAAGGTGAGATTTTTTTATTCAATTACTCTTCTTTTCTCTTTCATGGTTTCAATTGGCAGCTTCTGGGTGATAATTTGGAGAAGTGCAGCAGGATGAATGCAGCATTGTCTTTTGGACAGATTCGCAGGAAGCTTTTGTTAAGAGCAGCTTACTTTTGTCTAATGAAAGCCACACCTTTATATTTTAATATCTACAGTAACAAGCCTAAAGTATTCAGTCAGTTTCTCTCTAATTGAAGACCCTTTTGAGTTATTCCTCTATTCTGTTGGTTGAGAAATATTTTGATACTATACATTGTACAATTTAATGGTGATTATGGGTAGATTTAAGAATGCAGTTGCTGCATGTTCATTACTGTTTCCTTTTTACATCATTTCTTTTAAAATTAACTCTATCCTTTTTATCCCTTGTAGCGTGTCTTTGCCATGGGAGATGCGTACCCCGACTCTGTGAAACTTTCTAAGGGTGAATACATTATGCAGCTTTATTTAAGGTGTGGCCATCTTTGATTAAAAAGAGCAATTTAATGTAATCTGGAGTTCTTGAAAAATCTGTTTATGCTTCTTCGATACCTTCATTTTACCATATTCTGTTGCAGGCATGACAATGTCCAATATTTGGAGAAATTAAAGCAATTGGTTTTGTTCATTGAAAGAACACTAGATGAAAAGGTAATTTCCAAGTCCATGAAATTTATGACTACTTAATCCTACTGAACTGGATGGCTGTGTGAATCGTTTGATGTCATTGTTTGCAAGCAAGTGTTTTATGTTTCTAAGCTTTTTTAGGGGATACATACTGAGGGGTTCAAATTGTTCAAATGAGAAGTCCTACTTTGATTCCACCCTTTTGACTTTAAACCACTTAGTTTGCTTCAACCAAACATTGTTTGCATTAGTGCATTTCCTCTAAAATTTGAATTTGGTGTTCAATTTCTTTGGCTTTATCCATGTAAAAATATTATGGAAAAAAAGTTGAATGAATTAGTTCTTGAATGTTCTGTATGCTTTGATCAAAACTTATGTAAAAGCTGAGAGTTGAACTATTGCTATGTGTCTGTAAGTAGTAAGGAACACAGACTCTTTCTCTTTTCTAAGTTTCTTTATGCAACATTGCTTTAAACTTATTATAAGCTTTGTCTATGTCAATGAAAATATCAAACTAATTTATATTTATTTTGATTCCACCAGTTATCCCAATATTCTTTGGTCTTCAGAACTTCATGGAAAGACACCATGTTTGTGGGTTCGTGTATAAAATAGATCCATAAGCTGCATAGCTTTTGAAGATTTTTTGAATTAAAGAAAGAAAAAAATCTCATTTATGAATCTGTTGTTTGTTGACTCGTTATAAAACTAGAATCTTTACCCCAACCCCCAAAGAAAAAGGTATAATAGGAAAAAAAAATAAATTTAGAAAATGGTAACATCATATCTTGAAGATATGATTTAAAGATATCCTAATCTCTCCCAAAATCTAGAAAGGAAAGAAAAGTAAAAACAGAAAAATAAGCCTCAACAAATTCAGAAATAAGCAAAATATCTGGTATTAAACTGGAAAAAAGGTCATAAATTAAAAAACTTAACTTTCTTACATCTCCTCTTCAAGCTAAAAAAATAGACGTCAATCTTTAGTCACTTGCTTAAAATCTCTTGAAATTGTAGCTTCCATAATACACAGTCAAAATGTCAGCTTCTTAGTTTCTGCTTTAAATAAGTTGTAGTTGAATCCTTTCACCTTAAATCTCTGGCATGCTTCATTCTCTAGTGTTGAACCAAATTTTTCACAATGATTATAGCAGAATTATTACCACCATACGCAATATGTCATGAGTCTTTAATTTTAGAAGTTTTGATAAAACTCCTTGGGCAATAGCTTTGTATTCAATGCCAGCACCACTGCAAGCAACTAGCGATTGTTTGTTACTTCTTCAAGTGTTCCAATTGCCCTATAAATTTGTGCAGTAGCCGAATGTTGATTTATTATCAGACTTATCTCCTCTGCAATCTGTATCTTAAAGGGCTTAAATATTTCAAAATTGTCTCATTTTGCCTCACTCACTAAATTGATAGAGTAAGCCAAATCAGGCCTAGTTAGAGATAATATGTCAACCTTCCAACAAGATGTTGATATTGATCTTTGTCTACTAATTCATCATCATCATCATCATCATCATCAATGCACAGCTATTCTTATTCTATTGAATTGGGGTATCCATAGGCTTACAACCTAACTTACCTGTCTCTTTAAATAACTTCAGGACATGGTTCCTACATCCTTAGTAAAAATTATTACTCTTTCTAGCTCCTTTTATTCAAATTCCTTTTTAATTTTTATATTTAATTAATTTATTCCTGGTCTATCATTTCCAGTAATAATCATATCATTCCCATACTCTACTTAAACTGATTTCAAGCACGTTGCTTTCAATTTTAAGAAATTAACTATTTTTAGCTTGAATTTACATATAGCCTAGTTGAACAATTGTATTACTGAATCTTTTGAACCAGGCCCTAGGAGATGGCTTGAGATATAAAAATTTATTCAACTTACATTCGTTATTTTGCTTCCTGTTTGAAGAAAGACCAAGAAAGATCTTAGTGTAGATTGCGTCTTATATATTACCATTAGGGAATTCATTCTTAACATCTAATTGTATAATGGCTACTCAAGATGCTGCGATAGAGAGTATTACTCTGATGGAATTTGGTTTGGCCATAGTAGCAAATGTCTTTTCATAGTCTACATCAATTTTAGCATACCCTTAGCCAACTAAGCTTGCTTTGTATCATGTGATGCTACCATTCGAATTGTGTTTTATATTAAAAACCTAACTACCTTCTACAACTTTCTTTTCCATCTGCATATCTACAATCTCCCATGTATTTTTTTTTATATAAAGCTGTTATCTCCTTAAGGATTGCTTCTTTCTATTTTTATTTTTGTAAAGCCTCATCCATGTTTTTGGAGATCTCTTCCTTTGTGTACCTATGCTATAAAAAGGCTTGCACCATGGTGACAATTTTCTGTAAGTTCGGTAATTTCAAATGAGGTACCTTCCCTTCTTTCTCAAGGGTATTGACAGCTATGATTTTCCACCATTTTTTTGATTCCTTTGATTGGCCACTGCTTTTGAGTTATATGTTAGCCATGCCACAAACTCTTATGTCTCCTAGAAAACAATCTAGTTTCAAGAGACAAGTAGTTCCTAGGTTTGATAATTGTGAATCTGACTCATCTAAATTAGAAGATATTGCAAGTTGATCTGTAGATTCATCCTCTAATTTAGAGGGGAAACCTTGGACAGACTTGGAGCCTTTGTACTGGCTGGTGTGACATGAAGACTTGGAAGCAATTATTGACCTGAAGAAGAATTGAAGAGGAACTGAATGAAGTACAAGATAGAGTGACTGGACTTTGATTAGAAGTAGGTGTCAACATGATGCGACAGGGGCTTTTTTCTCTTCTAACCTCCACGTACTCTTCCTTCGGACTTGGGAATGAATGATTCCTAATCAGCCATCCCTTACTTCATCCAAATCTGGATGCAAACTGTGCAAATAATCAAATACACGATCCTTTTCCAGCATCTTTTGAAATTTACTCTGATCTTCAATGCACTTCCAAGTTCCAACCACATAAAAAAGATCCATCTCCTGTCAGATCTCCATTAGTATGCTCATATCACCTTCAGTAGTGGTTCATAACTTTGACCTAAGTTCAAAGCATTAAGAGGAGTTTTCTAGTTCAGAGGATAATTCTTGAACATTATCCTAGATATCCTTGGCCGTCTGTCAAAAGGTCCATTCTAACTATCCTTGGCTCTGTGGAGAATTAACCAAGTTATCATGAGTGAGTACATGTTCCATACTTGTCAGCAGCTTTGTCAGGAGCTTGGTGGCACCATTTAAATACCTAAGCTTTCCAAGCCCTCAAGTCACTAGATTTACAGGTCAAAACCATATCCCAAAATTTACACCTTTCAACTTGTATTGGGTGATTTAGAGGGAATTTCGACCTCTTACAGCTGTGGTCAAACTGGATCTCAGGAAGCGTTAGGGATATGATCTAAGGTTCCAAACTGTACATTGGTTCCTAGAGTTGTCTCTGATTTTATCTTGTTATCAATCATATTAGGGTTTGGTCGACTGGAGCTTTTGATACCATGAGGAATTTTTTAATAGAAAGATAATTCGTCATTCATGAATTGAATGTTTGATTAAATGGTGCAAATAAGAAGAAAATAAAGTTAGAAAGGTAACATCATATTTTGAAGATGTGATTTAAAGCTATCCTTATCTCTCTCATAATCTAGAAGAAAACAAAAATAAACCTCAACAAATCTGGAAGTAAAAAAATATCTGGCATTAAAATGGAAAAAAGGAAAAAAAAATTATAAATTAAAAAACTTAACCTTCCTGTAGTTTCGATTGGCATTGTCTCATAATAAGAAAATGTTCCAGAGGTGAAAAGGATCAGAATATTCCTTGCAGCAACATATCACAAAGTGGAGAGTTTTAAATATAACACTTAAGGGGTTACACCACCTCTTGCATATTAATTTTTAGAATAGCACTTACAAATGATGGCTGAAGATCTTTTCTTACTGGCCATGGGTTAAATAGGACAGGAGCAGAGATTCTCAATTTTTGGAAATTCTTTCTTGTGTAAGATCAGTATATAAAAATCAAACTTCACATCTGAAGTGACACGTGTGTCCTTGTGGAGACAAGGCCTTCAGGTTGGACGAACTGCATTTGTGATGTATGCCAGTATTGCCTTAATTTTTTCTCAGGTTTATACAATTTATTGTCCAAGCTGTTCCATAGTTTCTTTCTAAATTCAGAACATATTTGTGAGAGGTATCAGTTGCTTCATCTTTGTACCTGGGAGACTGCACATATGGAAAATGGTGGAAATGGGTTGAAAGGAAAGACACAGAAAGGAACTGTAGTTTCTACTGTTTGTTTGAATTCATAAGATGGAAATGGAAGAGAATATATATTTTTTTTCTTTGTTTGGTTGACATGCAAGAAGGAAATGGAAGGAACTGTATCATATGATTAAAATAAAATTTTCTTTTCATTTATGTAACTGTGCTTCAAGAGGCATTTTTATGTTTTTGCATAAACTTTTATTTTAAACAACCAAATATAATTTTTCAAACAATTTCCTTCTGTTTCTACCTTTTTTGTCAATTTTCTGATTGC